>JAPMOQ010060588.1:105436-124009 GCA_026543055.1 Argiope trifasciata
GTATCTTTCAGTGCAGCAAATTTTCGAATAAATCCCCCTTTTCACTATATCTACAGAGAGTTCTGAATAAACCAAACTTAAATACGATACCTTAATATATTTAAATTAATGTTTTTATTTATTATATGTCTTATGCGAGAAAAAAATCATTAAAGAATATCTGAGCTAAAAAAATTATCTTAAAGAAAGAGACCCTTTAATAAAGAAAATATACTAAAAGAATACATATTTGCATAATCCCATTTGTTATTACAAATTTCAATGTGAAAGGTAATGCCAACATCTTTACACGGAAATAAATGCAGTTGCATTTGTATCAATGCTGTTATATTTATTTCTACGATTCCCAACACAATAACCACACGCGGAATTATTTCATTCAATTCCAGTGATTAAAAGACGAGTTTTCTAATTCGAAATTTAATTCGCTGCTTAGATCAGCTCTATAAACGATGCCATTACACTGACAATACTAAATGGCATAGCAATATAAAACGGGAAATGCATTAACGTTCGAAATTATGAGGGCAAATTAATAAATTTTTCGCAACTGGGAAAAAGCATGATCTCATCGTCGTCTAACAACCCTCTCAATATTCTTCCACTTGTCCTACTCCAGCTAAGGTAACTCACTTACTCATTAGGTCTCCTGGAGCAACACGTTTGACAAAGGATTAATTATAGCAATCAAACACTGCGTAATTTAATCTCCCTTTTGAACAGCGTACCTGGAATTACGCGAATAAAATTATTTTTCATCTTTCGGTTCTTTTCATTACGCGGCTGCCTCATAATTTGAGAGGACGGAATAATAATCCTTTATTCAAGTGAATTCGGTAGACTAATATACATTAAAATAAATAGATCTGCTTAGGAGCTTTATTATACATTTAATTTACAATCCAATATTTCATTCCATCTATATGCTCGATTCGAAAATATATCGTTGGAAATTTTATCTTCTGTATAGTGTTTCAAAGAGCATTATATTTAATTACATCAGTTTGGATTATTTCGAAACAGAAAGATAATTTCTAGCGATTTAATATTGATTATCAAGATTGTGAACTGATCATGTGTCAGTAACATTGCATTTGATGATTCTTAACCATATTATATTGATTATGAAAAATAACTGTGTGTCATATTATTTGAGGAAAGTTTTTTTTAGAACATTTTTGAAAAATAAATATATATATTATTTATGTTTCAAAAATGTTTGAAAAAAAAAATACTTTCCTCTAATAATATGAGAAACAGTAATTTAAATTCATGCAATTAAAATTATGCATAATTTTCATTTGTTACAAAATTAAGTGAATAGTAAAAATGGATAATTAAGTCTTGAATCTCACTAATATTTCCAGTTTTCGATACTTTCATTCTTCATATTTCTTATAAATACTTTTATCCCTTGCTCATTCACTATACTTAATTTATGAATTTGCATCTACATTCATCCTGGATGTAATTATCATATCACTATGATGTTGCAATGATGGTATTCCATTCAAATAATAGCATCTACGTTAATCCATTATATTTTATTCTTATATTTACATTCAGCAGCCATGTTTAATTCAGCCTCCATGTTCATTGATTACTAAATTTTGTGGAAATCATGTGTTTTAGAATAAATGAAATACTTTTTGAAGTTAAGATAAATCAAATTACTTTCTGAAACAATAAACGATGCCAAAATTATAAATTTTTATAAAAAAAATTATTAAATTGCTTGTTTGCTTTGGCTTTCTTACAGCAGCAACCCAACATATATGAACACGCTCAAGAATTTTCTCAATGAAGTAAATTAAATACATACTCTACATTTTCAGAAATTGTATTTAGCTTAAAATTTCGGAGGATTGAATACAAGAGCAAAATTTATTTGAAAGTAAATTATGGTTGGACTAATGAAAATCTATTTATCGAAACATGAAAATACTACAGATGTTCTTAAAAAATTCTGTTAACTAGAGAAGTAAAACTTTTTATCAATAACTACTTACGTAAAACAGAAGCATTTTATGTCTTAAGTTCCACCATTTAGATAAATGGATAGAGTTTATCAACAACTTGAAATACTGCATCGATTTCATTCTTATTCCATTCCACTCCTAGATTTTCTTCAGATTTCAAAAAAAGAAAAATCCCAGATGTTCTTCGTGTTTTTATCTAACTTTTTTTTTCTACCAAGGAAATAACTAAAAGTGTTTTTAAGGTAGGTTAATTTAGCCTTTTAAAAAGTACTTGATCACTAGAGATGCCACAACTCAGCCAACTTGATTCACGATGTCAAGTTTGGAAAGAATTATGTTCAGTCGGGGAATCTAATCTGATTTAGTAGACTTTTATTTTAGTAACGTTAAAAATGCCTCCTAATAAGGGAGGTTGAAACTAACTGTATAATTTCTTAAGATACCACAAGGAACAGGGAAGAATGCGTCTCTAACCTGTAGGGATTTCCTGTAGACGATTTCTCGGATATTTATCATCGGTCGACCTCTCTCCCTCTCTCTTTCATTCGTTTCTTTATAGGCAATGCCGTCGAAGCATCTGTTCTTCATCCATTATCGATTATGTCTAAAAAAAAGAGAGATAAACTAAAAAAAAAGATAAACACAAGAGACAATTGCAATTAATGGTGCATAAATTTGAACAAAATTATCCTATGTAATTTTGTTAAAATAATGATGTGAATATTCATTGAGGAAATTCAGAAATTATGGCAAATAATTCAGTCGATAATTTAGTTTAGCGGATTCTGGAAATGAATTTTTCATGTAGACTTCCTGGTTAGTTATACTATACATGTGCAATGAGAAATATTTAATTATCAGCAATATCAAGATACTTAATGAATAGTAATTATAAGTAGAAGTATTACCGAAAAGAAAATAAATCTAATTTTATAAAAGATAAAATAATGCTGCCAATATACATGAAACTTATAATAGTTTATTTTTTGATGAATGAATTATTTTGTTTAAAACTTTTTAAAACTAAAACAGTTCAACAGAGCCATTGCCATCAATGCATCACTGTAAGCGAATCTGGTACACGTTATATTTATCGAAACCAAATAATACTCCCCCGTTAGTAAGCTGCAGACATTTGGTGGAAAAGGGAGAGGGACACTCAATAGTCATTCTCATCATTTGACCACGATTCAAAATTGCAAGGTTCGTTCCAAAATGGCTTTAAAATGAGAAGCTAATGTAATTAAATAAAATTCAAACCAAAAATAAGACTAATTTTAAAACAATATTCTCATCTTTTTGTCGATTTAAAAAACAAAGACTCTAACAGTATAAATTTGTAAAAAAAATGCCATTAAATTCATTATAATAATTAAGTTGGTATATAGAATGCAGCTGAATTCTATTCAAAATACTTTTAAAAAATTTAGCTTTTATTTAAAATGTTTTTTATTGAAACAAAGAGGAATTATAACGCGATTTGAAAGGGTCCAAAGGTACTTTATTTAATTAAAAATGTTTTTACTTTTATTGAAAACTTAATTTCTTTCTGAATTGCCCTACCTTTACTATTAGATAGTTGCTTTTCTTCTATCATAAATGTATAACACGAGGCTCGTTGAAAGAATAGCATGTTAGACAATTCAGTGTGCAACTCATTTAATGTACCAATATATTTAGAACAATGAATAATTAGTATATTATACCATTCAATGCACTAAATCATTAATAAAAAGAAAGAAGAAAAAAAAAAACAAATTCCAAAGTAAAAATAAAATAAAAAAAAACATGAGAGAAAATAATAAAAAATGATGATAAATTGAAATCATACAAAAATGTATCCGAAATTTAAATCGGAAATTATCAGTAATGATATGAATAATGTTTCATAAAGGTATAAATAAATATCAAGCACGAAATATTTAAAAGGAGAAAAAATTAAATACATGCATGCATGAATTATTAGGGAAATATAAATAATTACTAAAAAAAGAGAAAAAAATCATTCAAATTAGAAGAATAAAACAAATAATACAGACTAAAGCAGAAGTATAAAAGATATAAACTTCCTATACCTAGTCAAAAACATCAGTTTTATAAATGCATAAAATATTTTTATAATTAAGCACTTTTCTTTCCATAAATACAACATAAATGTCCCTCAAAAGGAATTTAAAATTGTCTGCAAAATTCCAGTCTTGAAGCGTATCAAAGAGTATATTGGAATAGTTTTTTCGAAAATATAATTTAAATTTTATCGTATTAATTTAGAAGAAAAAGTTTCAATTTAATGACTTTACAGATTTTTTTTCTTGTAAATGATTGAAAAATGTCTAATAAAATGAGATCATGAATTTTTCAGTCAGTAAAATTGAGATGTTTATTTTAAGATACATCACACATTTTAATAATTTTTTTCTGAGATTAATTTAACAATTAATTTTTATTAATTTATTTTAACTCAAAAGTAATATTTTACTCAGATTTTATAATTATTTTTCAGAGTTAATAAATAATAAATTAATATTTCTTTTCGTGCATAATTTTAATATTAACTGAAGTTACTTTTTCCACTATTACTTCGTACCGAATTCAAAATTAAAAAGTATAAAAACGAAAAAATAAGCAATTTTTTAAATTTGTTCTTTGATGGTTGAAGAATAATTTCTACTTCAGATTCAAAACCACAGGTAGATATCAACTTTCATCGTTAAATTCTTTTATCTCTTTTCGGCATTTGCATTATTGAAAATTTGATGAATCTTTGCCCTGATATATTTTTTCAAATACTTAAACATTTTTTTTTCGTACATTTATCGTCTGGCATTTTGTTTTGTTATCATTTTGCTTTTCCTCAAGCAGATGTTTCATTGAAATCTATTATTTATTACTGTACTGATTACTGTTTTACAGATTTTACTTCCTTATTCTTTCTTTTTTTATATAACTCCTTCTAACCCTGTTGATACGAATTTTCTTTTCACTGGCGGAAGTGTTTTGTTTATTTTTTTTTTGTTTTTTTACCACAGATGGTCAAACTAGAAACTGCTGAAGACTCTAACCAGTAATTTCATTTCATCTTTTTCTTCTTTAGGGAATGTTACAATGGAACTCATTCCATTTTTGAGTTGGTTAATCTTTCAGCCTGATAGTAAAATGCATATCACAGGCTACCCGAAATGAAATGAATTCTGTATAATGAACGAAACAAGTAATACAAAAAAAAAATTCAATTCCTATCTAGGTCAACAAAGAAAATTTTATTTCAATAACTTTTTATAAAGTATTTAGCAAAAAAATTATTAAGTATTAAAAAAATCATCGATTTTCTCAAAAATTGAGCTTGCATTCTTAACCATCAAGTGAAAAATAATGAAATCTTTGCATTTTACCGATTGAGCTACTGCCTGCTGATTTCAATTTCCATTACAAAAAGCTAAAACTCTATCGAAAATATTGGAAATTAATTAAGTTTAATCAATGAATTAATATTTGAAAAAAAAACTGTATTAACATCAAGTGTCATCCACTACGAGTTTTAAAAAATGTATTTGAACTTGAGTGGATGAATTAAAAGTATTTTATAAACGACTGAAAATTTGAACAAGACATATAAAAAATATATACAGGGAGAGTGTGAACTAATTGTAGGAATTAAATAGATAAGAAAAAAAAAAAAAACCATGGGGAAGGTTTCAAAAAGGCAAGGTTTTGAAACTAAGACGGAATTTTCATTATTTCATAATTTCCAATTTATTATATAAATTCTACCTTGTGAGTGAAAGGCAGACAGAAATATTTTTGTAATAAGTTGAATTAAAGAAAATGAAGAACTTAATTGACATGATTCGCATCAAATGGTGCCACAAAATACATTTGTCTGATAATATGATTAGAAAGGCACACAATAAAAGAAAGATATAATCAATCATTTTAATCATAAAAATTGCAGATTATTTAAAAGGACAAACAAAGCCTGCTATTGTACGATTCAACAATACGGAAAAGAGACAAGTGCGCAATCAGATATTATTCAATGAATAATATTTTTTGTTTCTATAAGAGAAAGTGGAAAATGTCTTGATCGATAGTTCTATAGAAATTTGTGAAAGTATTGAAGATAAGATTGTTACAACAGACCTTCATTAGCAGATGGGAGTAATTTAAATCAAATGACATAAATAAAAAAAATATATAGTCTTCCTTTTTGTGATCATGAAAGAAGTAAGTAAATATATAGATATGTCTGTGAATGTTATCAGAATAATAATCATACTATCTATCTCATTTATGTAATTAACTTATTGGTTATTTCCACTGTTAGAGTTGAAATGAATATTTTTATACATAAAGGATTCTGATTCAATAGAAGGGAAAAAAATCAGAAAGCATAAAAGCTATATACAGGTTTTTGCCGTAAAGTAACATCAATAGGAATCATTGTAAAAACGTTGATATATTCTATAAAAGAAACCGCTAAATATTAAACACAATGCGGCTGTTATCTTTATATTTTTCTCATTTTACAAATAAATTAATAAATTGTCACTATGATTATTGATGAAAGGCTGCAAAATTTGTTTCAAATGAGAATACTGAAGCAGTTCGTATTTGCAAATAGAATATACAATTGTGAAAATTTGGAATACAATTTTGAGTAAAATAACATTCACTATTCTCGAACAAATAATATTTATTTAGCAGTTTCGGCTTAATATAACTGAGTTTTTAAGGGAAAAAAAGATGAAAATCAAAGAATGTGGTTAAAATGGCAAATGCAAATAAATGTTAAAAAATAAAATAAAACAGATTATAAATGCATTACATTATAAATCATATCACATCCAAAGAAATAAACTAAGAAAAAAAAAAAAAAAACAGGAAAAAATATATTTGGCCAAAATTTCAAATTGGCTATAATTCATTTTTGCTGCATTATTGTTCAGATGGGTCGAACTTACTATAATTTATATTTTCATAATTACTATTCAAATTTTCACTTGAACAGTTATTACAAATTAATAAGAAAACTTCTAGTATTTTTGGGAGTGTGAATTTCAAAAAGGCATTAATATGAAACACAGCAGTCATATTTCTTAGAGCTATTTGAGTAAGTCGAAAATACCGTTCGTTCTTTTTCATGTACATTTGTACATAAAGGTTATCGCATATAACGCATGTTCAAAGATGCCTGAAAAACGTCGATTGGTGTTACTCGAAAAGAGTCCTTTGTTTTCAAGAAATATCTACATCATTCCTAGTTATTTTTTCATATGATGATTTTTCAGTTTCATTTCCCTATTTATCTCTAAAAATAATAAACATCAAACTGTGTGCTTCTATAGGTTAGATAATTATAGGCTAGACTGTTTGACTGAGAACTACCAAGCTTAATTTTGAAAGTAGAAATATGCTATTCTGAGCGATTTTCTTGAATTATTCATAAGAATTTTAATTAATTAAAAATTAAGTGAAATTTCAGCCTTTTCCAGAGATAACTTTTGAAAAGATTACAGCACAAAAACACTTTTTATATCAACTTAAAATTCAAAGAATTGCATTTCATTGTTTTCAACTTTCTGTGATATAATTAGCTTTCCCTTCTTAATCAATTTTTTTAAAGTCGTATTTTACTGCAATATACATTATTATGAAAAAAAAAAGCTCCAACAAATTGGTAGCAACAATAATTAATCCTAACAGGATTAAATATAGCTACTACTAATATTTAAATCTTCGCAAATTTTTTCCTTTGTTGCTAATACAAGTATGAAGATTTGGGTTAGTTTTCCTGGTAGTGTAGGTTTCGGAAAAAAGCGTGTTTCTTTATTCTGAATAAAGTTTTGAAATTTTATTTTAATTAAAGTAATGTTTATCTTCAAAATCAAACAGCGATGAAATTTTTTTTAAGTGACCAGTTTTTTAAACACCACTGTTCTTTCATTTGGTATAAATTGGATGTATGAAGACAAACAGTCGGGACAATGCATAACATAATGAACATAATAGTTCATCATTTAATTAATTTTTTTTATCAAATATTAATCCCAAAAAAATCGTCAAAGGCAGTAGGTATACTACATATACAAACACACACAGAGAGGGGGGTGGGGAGAAAGAGACCCAACTTAACATGTTCTTTCATTTTTTTTAAAGAATAGTAGAGTTTCCTTTTGATGTGGTATTTTATATGCAGTGCAGAAAACAAGGTAAGTATTTAAGTCAGAAAACCTTTCCTTTTGAGGAAATTCATTGATTCACAATTTGTATATTTCAAATTTTTTATATTAAAATCGCTGGCAAAATATCAAACATAACTCTAAACTGTTTTGCTATCGGGTCCAGAAACACACAAGGGCAACCAGAACTCACTAAGGCCTAGTCCTTTTAGTCTTTTTTTTTTTTAAATTAGATTTTGTGATGTCTGAAATATCTACAGCTATCAAAATAAGAATAATATTTTGACAATGCTTAGAATATGGAAGAGCAAAATATGACTTGAATATCAAATTTAGATGAATTCCTATTTATGAGTAAGATAGTTAAGTTCGGAAGTAGAAAGTTGTTTATTGAGATTTTTTTTTTTACTTATATGCTAATAGGAAATTTCAACACTTAACTTCAAAACTTTTTTTTATTTTGCTGGAAATTAGATAAATTGAATGTTTATTTATTTGATATTTCGATTGTAAAATATATTAGCAAATGAATAACATGAAAATGAGTTTCGTAAATATCTACTCACATATTGTCATCTCAAATCAGAAATATATTTTTTAAAAATATGTTAAGAGAATTTAAAAAAAAAACATAATAAAAAAATTCAACAAAAAGAAACTCATCAGAAGTATAGTTATATATCTTCTTTCAATAAATTTTTGTTCTTGTAGTATAAATCAAATGTTTATAGTGCCTTTTTAAAAAAATCTATTACGTTCATCTTAAAGAAAAAAAAAAAAAGGCAATCTCGATACAAAACAGTCTGATTTGCGAATTAGGTAGCACGTGCAATTATGTCTTTCATGTGACATTTTGACTAAAACTGGCAGAATAACGCTTTCATCAGCAAAAACAAATTATCCCAATATCCTGCTTTGTTAAAAAAAAAAACCAAGCATCTTAATTATTTCTCCAAATTGTACGTATCGAAAGAAAATGCTTTATTTGAAATTCATGAATTTTTATTAAATATTCTAATAACGGAAAACATTTTTGCTTTCATTTATTTATTTGAAGTTACTGCAGGTTGTAGTTTAAATTATAAACAGAGCTTACGTTCTAAATTTCTTTTTAAAACCTGCATACGCTCCATGTACACATTTTTGAATGCAAAAACTATGCTAAATCGGGTTTTTTATTACAATTTATGCGTGAAAAGCGAGAAAATATAATGAAAAAAATTCTGTATCGTGCAGTATTTTGAGTTGTGATATTGTATTAGCAATCCTTTATATAGTGAGGATGAATCTGTCTGAAAATTAGATATTAAGAATTAATTCTAATAATACTTTGAGTTTCAGAATCTCTATTGTTTTGTAATATTTTTCTAGATTTAATATAAAACTTTAGATCACTTCATGGAAATAATTAAAGAAAGATAATTTATTGCTTTTTGTAGTATATTTGCTCTGTCTCACAACATTTTAATTCATATTTTGATTCAAAGGGGGGAAATATATTTAAACAAATCAATTATTAAAGGTGATAATTAATGTATTAAATGAATAAATTAAAGGATGATAAAATTAAAGGAAAAAGAATCTATACAAATTATCTAAAAATAGCATTCGAAAATTCAGTTCAAAGGAGAGAATAAAATACCAAAATCTCAAAGAAGACTTTAGTGTCGGACTTTAGATTAACGAATATTTACATCTATGTACGGGTTTATTAATTTATTTTAACTTAAAAGAAAATTAATATATAATATTGATTTTTCTTTATTTTCGATAAGCCATTGATTAAAGATTAGAGGAAGATTTTAATTTCATTCTTCAAGAATACGATTTAATAATTTCTCTAAAAATTTCATAGAATATATTGCAAATAAATTGATAACCCTCAATTTAGTAGAAACTCCTAATTATTCCTCCACTTTCTAATAGATTTAAATAGGTTTTCATTTAAATATTGTTGAAAAATTATTTTTTCAAGAAATGATGTTAAAAAACTTTTCCTGATTAATTTATAAAAAATCATACTAGTTTTATTAAAATTATAATATTTCTCCTTTATATCTAATGTCAAGAAAGATTTTTTTTAAAATTGAAGAATGACTTGAGGTATTAAATATCGTTGATGGACTTTAATATGAATTAACAATTTTTTTAAGACAGAAAAATGTACGATAATTTTTAAATAAAAAAGCAGATAATTTTTTATTCGTATCTACTTTAAACCAATAAAAGAATAGATTATTTTAAGTGAATTGCGAGATAACTAACTTTTTATATTACTATATTCGAACCAATATCATATAAAAATAGTAAATAATATTCCTAACACTTCTATTTTAAATGCTTGATTATTTGTTAACATTTTATTTTTATTTTGAAATCATACATTTTACTTTAAAATATTTAAACTAAAATTTGACTATTTTTGTTTAATTTTAATCTTGAATCAAAATACTGAATTAAAAGGAAATAAAAATAATTTTAAATATAAAATTGAGCGACTTTTTGAAATTAATGCTATCACATCGGTGCTGTTTTTGTTTATCTTTTAAAACGCATCAGAGTTTGGAAATTTTAAAAGTATTGGATTAAATTTACAATTATATTTTTACAATTTGTTATTGTAATGCACAAAAACTTCGGAAACCATAAAAACTTTTCAATTCACTTAAAAAATATTTATTCAATGATTAAATATTTTTTTAATAATTGTCTTTATCAAGTGCAATCGAATAACTGAATCGAAATTTAAAGTTATATCTGGGTAGATTATATTATTTCAAGTTATATTTACTTAAAGACGCACAAGCATTATGAAATTCCAATAACATGGCATGCAAAATCGATAAATTCTGAAAAGTATTATACCGATTTCATATCATAAAGAATATAAAATAAACATATGTAAGTACGAAAAAAACCTTTTCGTGCAAAAATAATAGCTTTGGTTTTTTTTTTTTTTTTTTTTTTTTTTTTTTTTTTTACACAGAGACACAAGATATGGCTAAAAAATCTTAAAGAAGCTCATGCTTTAAAGAAAAGAAATGCCTTATACAAAAACAAAATTCCTGTAGTGAAGCATTCTTTTAAAAAGTATTTGATATATTTATATGAAAAAAAAAAAACTATTTCCTTTGCATTCATGGAAATACTTTTTAACCACCATAATCCAAATATTTTAAAATAGATTATTTGTAGAAAAATATTTTACCATATAATTTTGGTGGGGTTTTTTTGTTATTTAATTTTTATTGTAAAGTAGAGTTGTTTTCTTTTTAAATTCAAAAATAAATTTTTCTTAAGTGGATTTAACTGATCAAGTTAAACAACGAATGTATGTCCGAAAGTTAAAAAAAAGTAATAATGTGTTTTTTAATCCACAATATTTGCTATTGAATTCGCTTTGAATAATGCTCAATGATTCAATTTTTAAATTTAAATTTGTGTCCTTCCATACCGTACATCAATGAAAATTTTTATTCATACCGTGCACCAATTATTGTTCCAATGAAAATAATGGATGACAATTATTAATTCTGAAACATATTAACATGCAATATGCGACGAATTTTGCCTCATAATAAAATCGATAAATTAATTTTAAAGCAAACAACAACAGATAAAAAGTAGAAATCCAAATTTTAATTTTAAGATTCCAGTGTTTATGTATTCGTAAAATAAAAGAGGTTAAAAAAAAGAGTCTCTTTCATAACACAATGAATATATAGTGTATCAACAATAATCTATATATACCAATAATCTATTAATTTATCAGAGATTTTTTAAAAAAAATTTCGTTCGAAAAAAAAACATTAGAAACATTTATGGTCAAAGAATATTATCATTGGGTCAATTTTAATACAAATACATAGCTGGTACATAGTAAATTCCTCATACAAATATTATATACTCGTTATATTTAATTTACTGTAATAAAATATAGTATCGCTTAATGAAATTATTGCAAAATTTGAATGATCATATTTGGCAGCATTATTCACGAAGAAATGAATTCCCATTGCATTTGGAAGTTTTACAAATTCTTTCTTTTCATCTAAAGCTAGGACTTTTCTTATACAAGGCAAACATTTTACTTGTTAATGCATATTTTATAAATATGCTGAATTTAAATATCATATGTAGTGCTCCAATTCATTGACTGCCAGCCACAGAATATGTTATGTAGATATGTTAAATTTCTAGAAAACTTAGTGCTAAAATTTTATATTTTATGATAACTTGTGAATTTAAATAAATAAATAACAAATAACTTTTCTATGTTGTACACCGATATTCTGTAATGCAAGGATTAAGAAAACAATACTAAATTCTTACATTTGTGGTCATGCTTTAATAATATTATAATTTAGGAAATCTGTCGCATCTAATGTGCATTAATGCAACTAAATTGTAACCATACAGATATTGAAAGAAAAAAGTATTTGGAATAAAGAAATGTCATTAAAAATGAACTAAAATTTAATAATGGTTTCGGAGACACCCTTTGAATTTATATGCCTTAATGAAAATATTTAAGAAGAAATCTCAAAAGAAGCAAAATCGGGCCATCAAATAAACATAAATTCATCACTCGCATGCGATCTTAAATTCATTGTTTCAAAGCAATAAAAAAAACAAGCAACGTTGGGAAAAAGGAATTTTTTTAACCTTGTCTGTATAGACATCATAGTGCAAATTATAACTATTTCCTATTTAATTATTTTATTAACCTAATAAGATTATGAAACAAAGAATTGTAGATTGTCGGTTTAAGGCTTTATTTTTTTGTATTGGAAGCATTTAAAAAATCTAGTCATCATTGTCAAATGAAATCGTAAATATTAAATATACCAGAAATTAAGTTCAAATACCAGCAAAAAATGTAATTGTTGTAAGGAGCAATATAGCTCCGTTTTAAATATCAATAGTCACGATTAAAACAAAGTCTGCAATTGAAACTGAACAAAGCAAAGTGCTTATTCATTCACAATAGGTTTTCATTTTAGCCGCAGGAAATAATGATGTTTTGAAAAACAAAATCTTAGCCATGCTAGTAGCTATGATTTAGAGTTCTATTGAGAATACAAACTAAAGACTGGTGAAAAAAATTGCATTTACTACACATTTAATTGAAGATCGTTGACGCGTAGTTTCTGGTAGCAGGTCGCCGAACATGTATAGCAATGATATCCGAAATTAATCTTCCCCAGCTTAAAACTCTGGCATGTCTCAATCTCCCAACCTACGCAATTCTAGGGTCTTAAGTGCCCTATCCCAAAACGGAGGGTCCCCGTCTTTAGGAACTGTAATTACTCCAACTCACTTTATCATCTGCTCAAGCGATCGATCATGATTTCTTTGGTCTTTAATCGCTGCTAAGTTCTGCATCTTGTGCAATTACAGAACACAATCAAAATATGTCAGATGATTACTGAGGCTTAATGCGTCATAATCAAGCTCATCTCATCTCATGACGCCTCCCCAGGAGTTCTGTTAGCTGTTATTTCGGTCGTTTCGCGCGCTTTTTGGGTTGATACGTGCCCGTAATTGCTCATAGCTATCAGACAGATTAGTAGCACAAAAAAGCTGCCCAGTTCTTATGTTTTATCAATCTGTAAAGCGATTATCTATAGCAACTGGGGGTTAATTTGAGGTCTAAAGAAGAAATAGATATTCTTTAAGCTTCCATAGCAACGGATTGGTTTGAAAATTAAATATTGACCGAATTTCAAATGCTTTATTTTCTAAAATAACATAAAGTATAAATTATCTTCCGACCCAAGCTTACTATAAAATTAAAAGAAAAAAAATAGAAATTATTTCAGTAAAAACCTTATTGAGAATTTTTTTTACTCAACTTTCCAGCAACAGGAAGAAAAATTTAAACAGTTAGCCTATTCTTAGAAACCAAGGAACAGATTTTAGGAATAAACTAACTAGTTTTTTGGTTTGAATAAAATAAGATCGTCTAATAGAAACAGTTTGATTATAAAAATAATAATCTCTTAAAAAATTCTTTTATATTCGAAAATCTAAATAATCATCAGCATTCTATTATTATATCTACAAGGACATAAATTCATATATACACAAAAAATACATACATATTAACATAAGAAACTAAAATGCATCTAAGTTTAAGTTATGTAATTAAATTATTTCTGAAGAAAAATAATTAAAGTTTTCAAATCTAGGATTGTATATTGAAATGATGATTATTTAGTTTATATGTAAATCACAATAGAATTGATTTATCTTTGTCAAACTGTTTTGAAATTATAT
The DNA here is from genome assembly GCA_026543055.1 of Argiope trifasciata. Taxonomy (NCBI): domain Eukaryota; kingdom Metazoa; phylum Arthropoda; class Arachnida; order Araneae; family Araneidae; genus Argiope; species Argiope trifasciata. The sequence goes on from JAPMOQ010060588.1 coordinate 119,874, forward strand.
AAATATTTTTTAAACTTAATCTTTTATTATGAAATTAGAAATTTCATTTTTCTATTATCATTGAAGTGAATTTTCTATTATCATTGAAGTATCACACATTTTAATTAAAACGAATAAAAATCGAGAATTAAAAAAAATTGAATTACACCATTTAGACTATTATTTGTTGTCAATTTGACATCTTTAATAAAGTTAGGAAAAACCAATTGCAGATTTCTTGAGTGAAAACTTTAAAATATTTCTAATAAAAGCTAGTATTTGTGTGTTCAGTTTAAATGAATTCTTGAATGAAAACCTTAAAATATTTCTAATAGAAGCTAGTATTTGCGTGATCAGTTGAAATGAATTAAACGAATGTTTGACTGCAAAGCAAAATAGGATTAATATCAAATGAACGCTATTTTTGAATCATAATTCGATGATGAGGACAACGCCAGAGTCAATATTTTACTTATAGCTATCTCGCAAAATAACAGGAGATTATTTGCTTTCTGACATCAAATTTAATATGCATCAGGTCCACATAAATGAGAATCTTTAGTAGAGACCGTTTTGAATCTGGAACCTTCAGGTCCAAATGTTTAATGCTAATATATTTTGTAAATATAGTGAATGCTTTTAAAATTATTATTTACAAAATAAATCTTTTTTTATCAATTTATAATGATTTACTTAAGCTTGACAAGACATCTTGATTGCTGAATTATTTATTTAGTCCGTTTATCATTCATGTTCTTTTTAAAGACATACATCAAATTTTCGGACAATGTTAATAAAAAAGCATCAAATCTCCCCCAAAAGGTCTAATTAGCAGCAATAACATTTCCAAATATTACCTTTAAAGTTAACCATTGTATCATGTAATCATATCACGTACCGCAAACTACCAATTATATAATATTCTGAAAAGAAAATATATTACCTTCATTTCTGTAGTGTCCTATTTTGGTTTCTTCCCCAACTGAGTACATCTTCCCATCTTGGAACTCCCATTCCTAGAAATAACATCAGAAATAAATCACATAAAACTATTATATAATTAAAGTATCAATCTCTTTTAATTACGCACTTCAATAAATCAACAATAATCAATTGCTTTACGAAAGTTAAGATTTGAAAAAGCGATAAGTTTGATAAATAGGCTAAGATATATTTTGATGTCTAAACAAGTTTATTAAAGAAAAATTTCAGATTTTATCTTATGTCAGTATACTTTTAAAGAAATTGACTTCGAAAGAGACCCAAACGAACAGTCCCATATATCTGATATTTTTTTTATCAGATATATCTAATAAAAAATATCTGATATTTTTTGGTGTATCTGATAAAAAAATATCTCATCTTTTATCGTATGCCTGATATTTTTTTAGATGAGATAAAACATTTGAAATTTGACATGAATTTTAAATACAAAAAAATGATAAATTGAATTTTTTTTAAATGTACCAATGATGTACAAATTTTATATTAATAAAATCAATTGAAAATAGGATTCAAATTTGCTGAAACCCCCCAACATTTAATGTTATACATAAACAGTAATTATTATCATTTTAATCTCAGTCTTAATAAAAAATATAAGAAAATAGACTTTATAAAATGAATATTACAAAAAATAAGCATTTATATTAATTCTGTATAAATAGTATAATGTTTATTTTCAATATTCCTAATTTATAATACTCTGTTCTCTTTTCTTTATATAAAAACTATCGGAAAAATATAATAATTAAAAAAATAACATTTTTCTTTTACATTCTTTGAAAAAATTTTACCAGATCTTATATGCCTATCTAATAAGAAATTTGAGATGATATGGAGAAGTTGATCACATTTACTTCAATTCGTGTTATTTAATAATATAATTAAAAACCTAACATGCATCATTTTTATTGTGTATTTGAATTTGAAATGTTTGAATACTGATTCATTTCTTATCAGGTTTGTGTCATAGAATTAAAAAAATTGTCCAAAACCAATCGTTTGAATGATTTTAAAAGAGCAAAATCCTTCTAAAGTCCCCGCTTATTATAAGACAGTCGCTGAATCTTTAACACATAAGATATCCTTGAAATTCATTGTCAAAAAAAAAAAGAACCGTACTATTTTGTGAGAAGTTTATAATAAAAACAGACTGAAAGTTGAAACAATAATAAGAAAATTTCGTTGAGAATATTTTTTTGGTAAATCTTCTCATTTTTCCTAATTTGTTATTAATATTCATATTAATAAATGAAGACAATTTTGTATATAATTTTAAAGACTATTAAGTGAAAGAAAATTTTCTTAATTAAAATTAAATATTAATTTCTTTTAATGAATTTTAAATTTATGAGATAATATGGAGGAGAAAATATTGTTTTGCAATTCTGAAGAAAAGAATTATTATCTGAACAGCATTTATTGAATCAATATGATTTATTAATACAACGAATATGAATTAAATAAACGGATGCAACTCAACAATTTATCGTGTGCCTGCCTAAGTAATATTGACAAAAAATTATTATACTGAATCCAATAATTGAAAATTACAGCAAATTTTAAGATTAGTATAAAGTCATCAGATTTTACTTTAAAATGTATTAAATTATTTGTGAAACAAGAATAATGAATAGAAAATGACGTCTCTCTCTTATTTATTTATTTTGCTAAAAAATAGATTTTTAGAGTATTTTTTATTTTTCTGATAAATCATGTGCATGCTTAGAGACCGCATCAGTGCTGGACTGTTAAACCCACAATAAATTAGAAATAAAATATAATTCATAAAAGCAATGCATCAATTTCTTGACCTTACACTACTTTTTTTGCTCTTTCTGTTAATAATAGCACAAATAAGAAAAGGCTATCATAAATTACAGAAAACGAATAATATAGACATGTAGCTTTAAAAAAATCGGTTTCCAAATTAAAACACTAGTAGAAACTAAAAAAATTCTTTCTCCAAAGATGTTCGAAAAAAAAAAAAAAAAAAAAGATAAGAAAGGAAGAAAATTACTCGTGTTAAGGATTACCAGGAAATGTCATCCCATGAATCCGTTAACATAAACCTTTGTAGACACGCTACTTTTACAAAATAAAATAAAATAATAAAAATATTTTGTGTTCCTTATTAGAGTTGCTTTCAGTTTTTTTACTCCAATAATGAAGTTTACATATGTTTAAGATATTATTTCTTTTATATGAAAAAAAAATAATGAAAAATGTTTCATAATAGGAGCTAATAATCAAAAAGATAAAAAAAAGTTTCTTTTTCAAAATCTTTTTGTTGCTTGAGAATGCATGATCAGGTAATTTTTTTCCAAGAACCGCAATAGTTCGTGCACGTTTTATAAATAATCAAGACTTTCAGTGGAGAGGAGAATAAGACAAGGTCATAACAATTAGACTAACCAATAGACACTAAAAAATGGTTTGTTTTGCTCGTCCACTGATTTTTAAAAATATTTAAGCAGTATAAAATTTAATAAATGCATAAAATATTATTATTGTAAAGATAATTCATTAAAATAATATTTGCTTTTTTAAATTTCAGCTTCTGTTATGCTATTTTAAAATGTAGCATTTTAATGTCCTCGTAGACTAAAAATGAATTTATTTGTTTGCAATTACAAGTTATTACTTTTTATTCATTTTAAATTAAATGTATCCCTTGAATATGAGTTTATCTCATATATTTTCTATCATAAATACTTACTGAATGAAAAATAACCTTTGTTTGTATTAAGTTGATGATAAATAAAGTTTGTTAAAACAATATTATATGATATGGTGCATGCATGATTTTGTATAAATATTTTCAAGCAGCAATCATTGTAAAGAATTATTACAGTTTAACTTAATTTATGCAGTATATGAAAACTAAATGGGTCCCTCTTTCCCTAGTATTTTCATATTTTATTACTTTTTTAAGTTTTTTCAATTTTAACGCGTAATCTTAAGTTATCAAAAGAAAAAGAATAATCTTTTGTTTATAAGCATAATTCATTAATGCTTATTTATTTATTTATTTTATGGAATGTACTATACTATTTCTTAAAATGGTAGGTGAATTGAGAGAAATGTGCTTCATCAACCGAAAAATGAAAAAGAAGAAACTTTGAATTTGATATAATGATACTTTAGTGTTTTTT
>JAPMOQ010060588.1:129009-141269 GCA_026543055.1 Argiope trifasciata
AGTATTTTCACCAGTAAATGGATTATGCATAAAACGAAGGATTTTAATGGTACTGTTATCAAAAATTCATGAAAGAAATGGTCTTATAAATGATTATAGATATAATACATTGTCTCGCTTTCTGATATTCGTTTGTTTCATATCATTGAACTTTTTTTATTTAGTAGATAATATTGTAATTTTCGTTCCATCATGTTTTTATTTTTTATAATATGCTCAGTAACAGCTTTATTCCATACTTAAAACTCGGTACCTTATAAAATACTACAAATGAATTTAAATGAATATTTATCCATGACTGGTTATTTTCTATTATAGTTGTTGTTACATAACACAGAATTGTTATTAGTATTTCGTTAAGATTCTAGAATTGTTATATTGAATAGACAAAGCATAAAGACCATTTGAAGTGTAATAAACCTGTATAATAATGTATAATAAAAACCTGTATATTAAGTTATGAAGAAGGCAGATATTGCAGACATTGAAAATTACTTAACAACAATCTATAAATTATCACATATTCTAAACTGTAAATTGGTTAGCAAAGTTACTTTGAACAGATGTTTTAAATAAAATCTGTGCAGTATTTTTCATAAAATCTCTATCACTTTTATGAAAACTGAAATATATCATTTGTAATATTTTGTGAAACTGTGAACTTTTCTGTACTGAAAATAATGCTGTTAGCATTTTGTACTGCACTATCATTTCATCAACATTGTAGAATTTTCCTTACATTGCGTAATGATTTGCAGAATATCGCGCAACGTAGGACATCAATCACCATACATAGGCTCATCAACATTAAAAAAACTAGATTGTTTTTGTTTCTCTCAACGGTTCATATGTTTTTCAGGAATCATCATTTTTTGGCAGCTTCCGATAAATGGAAAATCGCGAAATATTATAAAAAGTGGGATAAATATATGTTTTTCGTTATCTTTAAAATAAATAATACGTTAAAGCTGTCAAGGTTCTCAAAATTTTTAAAATTGCAGTCTTAGATGGAAGATCATTAAGAAGACAAGACTGTACTATAATGATTGTTTATTAGAAATTTATAATTTATCAAGATAACTGTAATTTTGAACACTACTGGATTAAATAGTGACTTACTTGTTTTCTAATTCACCTATTTATGCAATACAAAGCACCAACAAAACTGGATTAAAAATCCTTGTTCATATTTGACCCAACAATTCAGTTATAATAAGCATTCTATGTGTTTAAGCAGAACGGTAGCCGATGCTAAAGGTTATTTTGATTCCTCTAACAGTCGAAGCAGAGTAGTGAAACAGCAGATGAATTTAGCATCAATTATTTGTACGCTGATTGATTTAATTAGATGCTAGCAAACGATGATTTAAAGCGAGATAATTCGTTTCTATTACCGTAATTAATCTGTCTAAGTTCGAGATGATCGGAAAAGACCCTTGGGTGATAGGAAGGTTGTGATTATCAAAGGGAAACGGGAGTTGATAAACCTCTGACTGGTTTAGAGAATTTCACCAAAGGCTTTGAGTGAACTATGATGCCTACCAGATGTTTTTAAATGTCTGCTTTCAAATACTGTTCTAATATTCTCTGATAATCATGCTGCTTGTAATTTTAATAAAAGTAAAAACTTTTCTTAAAGCTATTAAAAGAGATTCAGTGCCAATAAGCAATAAAACAGAAAGCATCATTATTATCAGTTCTATAAATTGGAGGTTTTTATTTCTTTGTTTGAAGAATTCTGCCAAAGACTCTATGTAAATTATGCCCAACTTATGTTTTTCAATGTCAAATATTATTTTTAAATTCTCTGATAATTTACATTGCTTTTAATTTTATAAAAATAAAAACTTTTCTTTCAATAATTAAAAGTTATATAGGATAATTAAGCGATAAAACGGAACATTCCATTATTATCAATCCAATAAATTGGAAGCTTTCACTTCTTTCAAAATTGAAATATATACTTGATAATTCAAGAACATATAAGATTTATAAATATTAATTACACTGAATTCATTAAAAAGTTTAAAAGAGATTCGAACATCCATTTCGAAACACCGTAGCATGAAAATTTTTTAAGCCTACTTCTTCCATCACGTCCATTATGTAGCAGTTATTCTTATTTATGTATCAGCAAAATATGAAATCTAAAATGCTTCTAATATCGTATGTGTGTATAAATCTAATAACGAAATAATTTTAAGTATTGTTATAGAAAATTCTTAAAATATATTTTTTTATTTGAAAATAGATTAAAATTTGAATAATTCCTGTCTTAATGAGTAATCTCTACCAAAAAAGTATGTTAAATTTTGTTGTACTTTGTTATCTATAGAGCATGTTGAAAGAAGAAGATTAAAATTTGATAAATTCCTGTCTTGTCAAGCAATTTCTATCAAAGAAGTAACTATGTGTTTAATTTGACACCGCTACATTCACTGTACAATTTTTTGAAAGGAGATTAAAATTTGAAAAATTCCTATCTTGATAAGAAATTTCTTTCAAAAAGGTAACTCTGTGCATAATTTAGTTAGACTATGTTCCCTATGGATTGCTTTGGATAGTTTTTGTATAATATAAATGCGCTATGTAATTTACAAAAATGCTAATCCTCTGCTAAATGTGTAAGTATTTGAAGAAGCAACTCGAAATGTAATGCGAATATTATATAAAATATTAAAGTTAACAGTTGAAATGCACTAAATGAAGTAAAAAAAATAAATCAAATTATTTCATATCAAATAATTTTCATCTGAATTTGCTTCCTAACAATACAATGTTAATTCCCATTAGTAGAATTTTGAATTTACTGAAGCTTGTTTTTATCCTCTAGATTGGTATTAGTGTAATTTGAAATCATTGCCTGAAAATTTGTATCGAATTTACTTGCCACATATAAAAATAGTTGTATTCTAGTTATGATTATTATCTGAAATGAAACAACGCCTAAGATAACACTATCGTGTTTCCATGACAACTTATGATTCACACCAATAGCGTGCAGGTCGAATCAGTTGTAATAATTAACGTGTGGCTAGTGGGTAAAGCTATTAATAAAACAAGCCTCACGTTTATTCTGACGCACGAGTGAGATCAGAGTTAAGAGTAACAAAATGAAGTTGGAAAAAAGCAAAAAATCAATTTATTGTCTTAATTCAGTCGAGTAATCAAAAATAAAAAAAGACTCCGTGTTTGAAAATGGAACAAAAATTTCATTTTCTTTTAAATTCGAACTAAATAACTTGATTCACCATTATTTGAACTTGTACTGTAAAGAGGACTGAAAACCTAAGAAATATTTAATAAATAAATTTATTTATTTTACCTGACATGAGTAGAATGAAGACTTGTTTTATTCTTTATTTTATTCAAAACAAAAGCATAAAGTATTCTGGTAAAGTTTTAAAGTATTTTATTATTTACTGAAAACGATTTTTTTTTTCTGAAAACAATTACTTAAGAATATCAAATGTTATTCGTGTATCTTTTATTAATTAAAAACGGTTTTTTTTTTTTTTTTTTTACTAAAAATAATTTTTTAAGAATTTATGTGGATTCACTATTGCGCACAATCGTTGCGTCTCTACTGTTATCCCAGCATTGTCTTCGTGTGAACAGTTAAGACTATGACATTGGGACAATGGACAACGTTTGACCCCACGGGACAATCCTTTGTCGTTGTCCCGTTCTGATCACTTGATTTTCTAGAAGTGGGTGTGATTTTCTATTGCTCGCAATAATTAGCCTCTTGTGAACCCACCTTATCAGTTGTTATTCATGAAACTCAGTTCGAATATTTTTATTCAAATGCAATAAAAATTTCAATGTGCTTGGTGATTATTATCGAATCAATAAATATGACAGACATGTTGTTATTCCTTTACTTTAAAATGTCTCAATTGATTTCATTGTGATTGCCATACAGCATTTAGGTTTTTTCCGCCTATCTGAAAGCAAAACATTTCGATGTTGTTAATCTAAAAAATAATTATCGAGTAAGAATTAAGAGTAAGATCAAATTGATTCCAAAAAATTTGGAAATTTCCTCTTGGCAAAAATCCCATTAGCAATTTTATATATTAGAATCTTATTACATAAAATTGCAATTTTTATAAAATTATAAAGAAAAAATTTTTTTTTCCTTTCGTAATTGGCGAAATTCTTATTTATTTCCTTTTAAGACATTAGGATGTTGATAAATTTTCTATGTTCTAATGTGTTAAGAAATTTAAAATTCTAAATTAATTATTTCGCATTTTAGGAAATCGGAATACAAAAATAGGATTAAATATAATAAGGATTCGCTCGTTATTTCAAATATAAATAATTTGTCGCTGCAGATGTCTGGATTAAGAAATTGGAAATAAGTTCTAATTTCTTAAAAATTGTGACAAAAAGTTAGTAAAAGCTAATGTATCTTTTTGGAAACATCATCCTAATTATTAAAAAAAAATAGAATGAATTGGAAAAAGTTTAAAAGTTTCATTTGCAGAATATTTTAACACACGCTTTTATTAAAAATAGCTCGTACTTTCTAAAAAAGTTTTGAATCTAATTTTTAACAAAGATACTATTCACTATAATAAACTAATCTTTTCGAAATTAAAGAATTAAAAAATTAAGTACTTACATCTTAAAAATGTTAAAAATATATGGACTTAATATCTTGACGTAATCAGCCATTTTAAATTTGTTTTAAAAACAACCCATACGTTACTTTTTTTTTATTCAGAGAAAACTTATATATGCGATAATTAAATCTCCATAAGATTTTGCATTTTGATTATGCACTGAATGAATTATAATTTAAGGTATATATTTTTTTCGACATACATTTTAATATATTCGAAAAATTATCTGGGAAAAAAATTAACTAGATTGCAATTTATTTCTTACATTATTAATGCTATAGAGCAGGAATGGTTAACAAGCAAGAATGACACAGGAAGACTAGCAACAAGTACAAAGTTTTCTTTAGAAAAATTGCCTGGACAAAACTTGCGACGATGTGAGGTATGCAGTAATGAAAATGGTAATGGAATTAAATGATTCAACTTAATTTGCGCTATGTGTAAAAAAGGAATTCATGGTATTTGTGCAGCAAAACATTCTTGTAATAAGTGAGAATAAAAAAAAATTTTTTTTTGGTAAAAATTACTTGTTACATAATAATTAGTGTTAATTATAACAATTTTTATTCTTCTCCAAAAAAATACTACGCATTTCATCCCACACTTTTAGCATATATATAAGAAAATTCTTCAATGCTCAAACGGTTAAAGTAACTAAAAAAACGTTTTTAAATCAATTTTTGGTAAGAATTTGCTAAAAGGAAAGTTTATATTGAGCAAAGCAGTCGGATTTAATTTTTTTAAATAAATTATTAACATAATATATTTGATCTGACATTACATTTACAAACATTAAATAATCTAAATATTTTATAATAGATAAATCTTTACAAAGAAACCAAAATTTAAAAGAACTTAAGGTTTTTTTAAAAAAATCTTATTGTGTAAGAAGGATGATTAATTTAGTAAAACTATTTTAGAGCTTTGACGATACACATTTAATATTTTTAAGAATATTAGAAAAAAAATCTTAATGTATAAATAAAAACAATAAATAATAATAAATTTACTTACTAAATAAAGTCAGTTTTTAAAAACGGAACAATTTATTAGAGCAAATTTCAAGAACATTCCATAATATTTTATCAATTTTTATTTTAATCTTGAGTTGTTTTCAACCTTTCTCTAAAATAATCGAAGCATTTTCCTTCTTTAAATAAAATAAACAAATCAGCTTTTTAAACACAAATTTCCTAATTGTTCAATGTTAGAATATTACTTAAGTATTTTTATAACTTTTATTATCTGAATATTAAAAAGAAAAATTATTGTTTTTCTAAAAATATAATAAAAAAAGTTTATTCTCTTTTCGAAATATTCCTATTATTTTTGCATCTTTTTAAAAGAACTAATTTTTTAGCAAGATATGGCGTAATGCTTATTTTTTTAATCATAATTTCCAAAATCGTTTGGAAAAAGTGTTTTTATGTTTATCAATGCATTTAATTGAATTCAGTTCAACCTGTTCTTATTTTGCACTTCCGGTAATAAATTTCAATGGAAAATGAAGAGTTTTATGTATTTCTTTTAATATTTTATTATTTTGGATATTCTTCTTTCTTAGTTTAAGGTTTAGAAACTTCAATTATTTAAAAATTTGTTTATTTACAAGATATGATTGATGTTTTTATTTGTGTCCTAGAGTATAGCAAGAAATAAATGCTCTAAAAGACTACATCAGTTTCTTAAAAATTGCGTACATGAATTAGTTTTTGTACTTAATACTTATTGCAGTTTCTTTTTATGCAGAAAAAACTTAAGCACTGCTCAGTATATTGTTCTTAAATATTAAAAATGGAGAGACATCAGAATTTTGTATCACAGACAGTAGAAAATTATTTTGCAAGAAACAGCAATTGCATAAAATAATTTTTGCAGATTAACCAATCAGGAGAAACTATGAAATTGATTGTTTAAAATATTCTAACTCTTGAAAATGAAAACGTGACTGCCAAATTAAGTGAGAGAAAACACAAAAGAATAAAGCTGTTAAAAAATATTATTTATACACAAACATTTAAATCTTTACAAACATGTTTAAATTCAAAATAATGTTGATGCGTTTCACCATCTTTTCCGTTCTCAAATGTCTTTTATTTGCTGCTTCTTATCAATAAAAAACCAAATCAATTTCATTTCTTCAAGACTATGTTGCGGCATGCAGCTTTAGAAAATTGGTCCTTTTAGCTTCCTATAATATTTATTCTAGAATAATTGTTCTAGATTGGATTCATCTAAATAATGTTTTACTAGACTGGATTCTTCTAAATGTTTTACTAGACTGGATTCTTCTAAATAATGTTCTTCTAGTTTGGATTCTTATAAATAATGTTCTTCTAGATTGGATTCTTCTAAATAATGTTCCTTTGGATTGGATTCTTCTATCCAATATTCTTCTAGATTGGATTCTTCAACATACTATTCGAGATTGTATTATTTATAGTTAAAAAATTTGATCGACTTTTCCATTATTTATATTTAAAAAGTAACAGAAAATATAGTTATAATACTGTACTATGCTGTACTGTAGTGTATAGTTTTGCTGCTGTATGCTATATTACTGTAGTTCGATACTGTGTTTTCTACATTTTTACCATTTTTAATTTTTTTTAAACAAATTTCAAAAAAATTTTTTGAAGGCGCCTAATTCTAAATTCTTATTCTTTTAATTCTTATCTATTTTGAATTTTAAAAGAAAACTATACTTGTAATTTTAACCATTTTAACTATTTATTTCATTTTACAGAGTTAAAGAAACTCATATGCCATGCTTTATACTAATATTGATGAATGCGAAGTTACCATAATAAGAATAAGCAAAGACTTTATGACCCTCAAAAAAGGAATAACTTATGATAAGGAATAATTTTTTATAGAAACGTAGGACGTTTCAAGAAAAACATAGATACAGATAAATTTAATATTTCTTTCTGATATTTGTGGTAATTTCTTCCTATTACCTTTTTTTTTTCGATTGCGAGGGTTATCTTGGCTGCATTGATCATTTTCATTATTAGTCCAATGATGAATGTAGATAATTCTGGATCTGACAGGAAAGTTATTACTTTTCGTGAATAAATTACTCGCACTGATAAATGCTTCTAAATATGGGAATAATACGCCAAATTTTGAAGGTTTTCAAATTTTAATGCCATATCTTTGCAAATTGCAGTAAATTTTGTCTTCAAACCTTAATAATATTGGATTTTGATTACTGCTATTTGCATATATGGGAGATATGGAATAAGTATTTATTCTATATATATTGAGAGAAACAATGAACACTTTTTCTTTAACTGTTTAAAATCTTCAAATTTTTTTCAAATGTCAATACTAAAGCTTAAAATCGTTTTTTCATGCGTTTTTGACACGTTGCTGTTGCCATTAAGTTTGATTTGTTCTTTTCGCAATTCGAAAATACATGAAATTTTCATTTCCAAATGCTTTTTAACTATCGTATATTCAAAATTAAGCTGCAAATTTTTATCAAAAACGCTATTGCGTGATGTTATACTCTATGGACCGCAAAGTTATTTATTATAGGTTTCAGAATTTGGACAACATAATACATCTATTTATACATGTCTGTTATCATACGGATCACAGTATAAAAAAAGGAGTTTGAAATTTCAAATACAAAATAAAGCAAGATTTGTTTTAAGAAAAATATTTTTTTATTAGTTTTTTTGACAGGCATCATTTCAGATTTCTTAACATTCCTAATATAAATTAAAATAACACAAAAAAATATTCACAAAAAATCCTTTACTTGCCAAATTGTATTTGTAGCATATATGCATGTGGAAGAAGCAGAAAAATGATAAACAAATTTACTTGAATGTCATAGAAATTTTCAGAGGACAATTATTTGAATATGTAATTTTTTATTAATAAAAAATTAACAAGTTTTTAACAGATTGTTTTATATGTTTTGAAGTTACATTTGTGCATTATTTTATTAAAATTATAAGCTAGTTGATATAACTAACATTACTTCAGATTAAAATCCGTTCATGTATAATATTTTAAAAGGATAAACTACTCTTGTATAAAATATTATTATATGCAAAATCTTTTTGTAGTCTGAAAGGCCATTTCTTCTTGTTTAAAATTAAAATATAAGTCGAAACAGACTTTAAAAAAATCTACTACAATTATTTTGATGTACAAGTTATTTATATTGGTTTTATTAGCACTGCAGTCTTTCCTTACAAATGCTCAATATAAGAAAGATTTTATCCATGTATTGAACGATTGGCTTTAAATTGATTTAAGCATAATTAAGTCAATATTTTCAAATCCATGAAAGATTTGTAAAAGGAGTTTATTTAATTAAAATAAAAACTTCAAAGCTGAAAAATGAATACTTTTTGTAAATTTCCAATTAAATGAATACTTGATCAATTTTTATATTTTGAAAGTCGGCATTTTTCTTCTTGTCTTAAATGTGCAAAATTTGTTAAATTATATTTATTGCGGATACGTACATAAATATGCATGCGCAACCACAATGACTTTTATTTAAGATGAGCAATACTTACTGCGTACGGTTTCAGAGATTGAATGTTGACTTTTCTTTATAAAAAACTGCATTTCTTCTTTCTTTTTTTTTTTTTTTCTTTCATATACACTGACCATGGAAAGAATTTTGAAATTAGGGAAGAAAAAGGATTCACATTTCATCAATATAACTTCGATGTATATACAGCAGTATTAAACTCTACATAGTGTAATGAACATTTTGTTTAAAAAAATCAGTCAAACCAGCAGATTACCATTCATAATCGATTCTATGTATAGTAAGTTTCATGATTGGAATTAATAATTTTACATTTAAAATCATACAGACCTCCATTTTTTCAGTCTATTTCACTCTATATCAATAAAACAAGGTTGTATATGACATTTATTCCTATTTCAAATAACAAAAGCTTAGAGGAAAATAGAAATTATTCTTCCATAGATGCTCTTTTATTTTCCAGACTTATTAAAATATGCATAATCAAATATGCTGATGAGTATTTTATATAATTAAACGTTGTATACAGGGAAAATATAACGTTAAATGTATACAAAGTCGATTTTTCAATGAATAATTTTTCCATTAAACTCAAGTTCTTTTCAAAAAATAATATCGAATTTTAATAGTCAAAGAAAAAAGGTTTTTCATCACCTATAGATTATAGTATTACTTAAATCACTGTATTACTTTTTCTATACAAAATTTTTAAAAATGTTTTTTTTCCTAGTCTTAATAATTTTCTCGCAAGCAAAGAAATATATTCATTGTCGAAATTGACTTGTGGAAGTAAAGTAAAACACAATACAGTTTTGATTTTTTTTATAAAAAAAGAAACATTCCTTATTATTTTACAAACGAATATGAAAAAAATAAGGAAACACTTCATTTCTTAGTTTCTAATAAGGAATGAACATTAACCAAAGATTTTTTTTTCAATTAGAACGTTTGAAAAGATCTAAAAATGACTTTTCTGCGTTAGTATTTATTGCCAAAAAATACCTTTTTTTGGCTAAATTTTCAAATAAATAAATAAATAAAATGTAATTAAACTTGCTGAAAAATATCTCTGAGATTTCAACCCCATCTTCCGAAATATTCAAATTTCTCAATCACAAATACCTGCAATCTGTCACGCAGAAAGCCAAAACATGGAAAGACGCATCTTATTGAATAGTTTGGTGATCAGCAGATTTGCCATTAATATTGTTTAATGTGATTTCAAGCCTCTAGATATAATCTCGATTCCAGGATTTTCTGCTTAGCTTTCAGACATTCAAGTCATGTTGTTAGTTGCCTGCTCAACTTTTGTTTCTTGTCTACATGAATTTTTCTAACTGAATCAACCCGATAATATCAGAATGGTATTAAAAATGAAAATTTCCAGTTAATCTATCTTCAAAATTTCATAAATGGATTTTCACTTCTTTATTTATTTTATTAACCACAAAGATATCAAAGGAATCCTTCTTCATAGCTTTCTACTAAGAATGAAAACCTCGAGATTAAATATTGGAGGAATCTGAAAAAAGTTAGAGCTTCAGAACAAAAATGTGATATGAGTTTTAGAATATATATGCGAAAAAGATTTTTTTTTAATTTCCAAAATTTAGCGAATATTTGTATGATTATTCAGTTAATATCATTAATAATACAGTTCTTTTACATTTTGAGACCATATAAATTTAATTATAGTACTGTAATACATTCAGAAGTTATCGCTGAAAAATAAGTTTAATTTTTAATAAATTAAAATTTCAAAGGTGCACGTTTCCACCATTCAAAACTGGAAGCTTTATTTGATATCCTGCTAAATTGGTAGCTTTAGGTCTGGTCTGTACAGCGCCTGCAGACACATACATTCATTATCATAAATAAAAATTGGTGGAGATAAGAGATAACATTATAAGAAAGTAAAATCTGCTTGATTTAAAATAGGTTTCATTTAGAAAGAAACAAAAATACTTTTTACTTTTATTATCAAATAGCATTCGAAAATTTTAAGTCAATCGGTAAAAAAATTATCCAAAGTTAACATGGATAATGAATAATTTTAGAGTAGTCTAGATATATTTTGTAAAATAAAAAAGAAAATAAATATAATAAAATATAAAAAATATTTTAAATTATTGTTTTGTCACATATCTCCTGTGGCATCCTTTGTCTTTGTGAAGATATATCCTTTTTGTAGTCATTACTTTCAACAGATTCTAAATTCTATGCCACCATTTTAGATTTGTCGAATTCTTCTTTTAGATAGAAATGTAAATAAATATTAAAATTGGTAAATATCTCTGAATATGAAAATAATTCGATTTTAGAATAATCAAGACTTTAAATACAGTTTTATAAATTTGCAAATCTCCAAACAATCAAAATCACAGAGGATTGTAGGTACAATTAGGTTACGTATTAATCTATTTGAGACTTACCTTCAGAAACTGAAATTATATAAAATATTTAAAAAATTGTGAAATTGACTCAATAAATTGAGTATTGACTCATTCTAAAATTCGATACATATTACCATTGATTTATAAAAAGCATTAACTAAGTCGCAAAAAATTAAACGTGGGTCGAGAATTTTACATGGTCAATATAAAGACTTTATTGACTTCTGACAGTCAATTTAAAGTGAATACAACGTCATTAGTAATTTACATTCATCCCGAGACAACTTGATAGCTTGTGTGATGAATGTAGATTGAATGCATGCAGTTCATTTTCTAATGATTAAAATGTCTTGGGTTTGGTCAAAAGATATTCATCTGTAGAATTTGCATTGAAATCAATTTTCTTTGATAAGATCATTAATATTCGATAAATATATGGTAAAAATCAATTATTATTATGATATTTTGGAGGGGTAATTTAAGAAATAGTAAAGTTTTTGGTTTAATAAAATCAAAAATAATAATTTTTCAATAATTATTATTCATAGAATTATTCAAACCATATTTTTAGAACATACGATATAATCAGAAACAAAACTTGAATAAAAGAGTATTTGTAAAATGATAGGGAATAAAGTTATCTTAATATCATTACGGCTACTTTTATGCAAAAGCTTGGAATATTTTGGAAACAATTAGAAAATATCTAAATTTCAG
>JAPMOQ010060588.1:141669-166366 GCA_026543055.1 Argiope trifasciata
TATCTATCTATATCTATCTATCTATATCTATCTATATCTATCTATCTATATCTATCTATATCTATCTATCTATATCTATATCTATCTATCTATATCTATCTATCTATATCTATCTATATCTATCTATCTATATCTATCTATATCTATCTATCTATATCTATCTATCTATATCTATCTATCTATATCTATCTATATCTATCTATCTATCTATATCTATATCTATATCTATCTATCTATATCTATCTATCTATCTATATCTATCTATCTATATCTATCTATATCTATCTATCTATCTATATCTATCTATATCTATATCTATCTATATCTATCTATCTATCTATTTGTATGTATGTATGTATATATATATATATATATATATATATATATATATACGTACAGACAAAAAAAATTTTAAATACCAGTTTGAGGGAAAATTCCATATTCATTATTTCCATTTGTCATGAAGTAAGGTATATTAAATAAATTAAAATAAAAGAGAATGAAAAAAAGATAGAGAGAAAGCGGCATACATTATTGTGTAGAAAGCATAACTTATTTATGAGCAGGAACACTTTTGAAGCTTTTAGTCGTGAAGCAGAAAAAGTTTTCGGAAATCAAGTATAAAAGGGAAATAGGTTTTTCCCACTCAGACTCAATTTTAATAAATACATACCGTATGGCATAACTTGAAAAGTAATACTGATTCCAAATTTATTTCCTCAAGTACGTTTGGATTTACTGGGCAGATGAAAATCCAGGTTGTGTTGACTTCCCTGATCAAGATAGATGAATGTCCGTTGCAATAAGCATTGGGAGGTATGTCTTCTACTACAGATCCGTCAATGTCATTGATTAGCTGGATATCTCATCGTTTATTCGGTGAAAGACAATTATTCCCTGATTGGAAGTGAAAAAACAGCTGCCTAATCTTGGCCAACGGTCTGCCGAAGATAATATGACCACTAGTAATTTGTTCTGCCCTCTTCTAAAACTCAAACAAGCGTGGTGTTCTGCAATTAGAACTTCCTTCATTAATTGGGTTGAATAATATCCTCAGATAAGATAAATAAATATTTTTTTCTAT
Source organism: Argiope trifasciata (assembly GCA_026543055.1). NCBI lineage: Eukaryota > Metazoa > Arthropoda > Arachnida > Araneae > Araneidae > Argiope > Argiope trifasciata. The sequence goes on from JAPMOQ010060588.1 coordinate 142,754, forward strand.
AAATAAGATGAAGATTGATAAGAAAAAAAGACGAGATGATGTTGCTAAATGATACTCAAGTCGAAACGGTAAGTGAATAATAATTTATTTATTTACTTATTGCATCTACCTATTCTAGAGTGTATAAAACAGAGAAAGAAAGTGGATCCTTAAATAGGTGGTTGAATTTTTTTGATTTTCATATTATGTATTCTTTTATATTTGTACTTATAAACGTTCTTTTGCACTTATAAATAATTATATACATATATATTCAAAATATCTCTGTTCAGAACTTCAAATAATAGAGGGCACCTATAGTTTTTAATAGAATAAATATTTGAAATAAGAAATTTGAGTGATAAGCCAAAAATGAATCAGACTAAAATGTATACTTTATTTATGTTTAACATTCAAAAGTTTCTAATTTTTCTGTTTTGAAAATTATGAAATATAAATAAAAGAATGTTATCTGGAAGAAACGAGACATCATTTTGCGGGATAGTTAACTTTCTTCTGAAACTTAATGCCCGAATGGATCAAAAGCCAATTCAGGAAAGGTAGAATAATTTCAATTATAAAATCAAATGTTTTATCAAGATAATTATATGCCTCTTTTTTAATCTATACAATAACACTGAAAATTTCTAAAGCGTAAAAGAATCATAGATGTTTGCCAATAAAATTAATTAATCAATCATTGTATCATAAGATAAATATTAATAAGAAGTTTGTGTATCTAATCCTTGATCAAATTATAATTTTTGCACTGAATCAAAATATATTTGCATACATCTGTAAAAATAAAAAAAATGCTTAATAAAAATCTTTCTAATATAAATAATTCCATATAATTATATTTAAATATTTATAATCGCTACAGTTTGGAAATTCATGCACAAATCAGTGACCGTAAAAAAATTCGATCTAAGTAATTGGATGCGGTCTTGCTATTCATGACTTAAAGCTTTTATGTTGAAAGAATACTAATTAGAGTTATTTGTCAATATAATCAAATAATTATGCCATGATAACCGAATTTTTAATAACAAATGAAAATCTAAAACAAATTATTTTGTTTATTTAATCAAACTATGTTGCAACTAAACTAAGGCCAAATATAGTTTCAATCACAGTTAAGGAAATTGGGAAAACAGTTTCATTTTAGATGCTAGTAAATAGACTAACAGGATTATCATTATTGTTACCTCAAGAATTAATTTAATAGAAATTATTACTAGTTCTGGTTGTATATTAATGTATTCCCAATTTTTACATAATTTTGAAAGATCCTAACGGATTTAACACTTTTTTGTTGAACACAAAATTTGTTAGATATCTCTAGATATCGTTAGACAGAAATATTATCTATTCTATTTCATTTTCAATGTTTAATATTCGTATTATAAGATTAGCATTCCTTTGAGAGCTTCTTAACATTCTTATTTTTACAATAAAAATGTAAAAAAAAAATGAATTTAAAATCAAGGAAGGCAGTGCATAATAATTAAAAATAAATGAATGAAATCAGAAGCAGCTAATTAATTATGACTAGTCTAGAATTAATTGATCTAGCCATCATTTTTCTTTCTAATAGGGAGTGTTTTTTTTAATGATTCTTTTTAGATTTTACCAACTATTCTTCTTAACAATTCTAGAAATCACGAAAACTTTCTTTATTTATACATATAACATTCTATAATGTTTATAATAAAGGAAAATGTCTATCTATCTATGAGTACGTGCTTGTCTGTTGCCTTTTGATTTTCTACATGCGATATCTTTTGATCAGCAGTTACCAAATTTGGCAGAAATGCACTATGGAGGTAAATTCTGAAGAAATCATCGAAAATGTTAATTAATAAATAACTATTCGATTTTCCAGTTTTCACCCACAATGATCACTGGTTACATTTATGAGCAAAACTGATTTTTATATCATTTTGAAATTCACCAGTTATTTTTTAATTATAATGATTTAATTTACCGAAAAACCTTTGCTTATAATTTGTCAATTTTTTCAAAATAATTTTTTTATAAAAATTAATACAATGGTTTTTATTGATGAAATGTAATGTCAGTCATTTTTATTAGGTATGAAATATTTAATTTTATTATGCACCTAATATTTTAAAACAAATGCTAGATTCAAATTAATTTAGCTCAACACATTGACGCATATCATGAGAACTGTAATTAACTTCATATTATTATATATGTACATATTTCGTTAATAATGACTATACTAGCCGGCTATGGCGTCCAATAAGCTCTCTGTGAGTATTGACTGTGTGTAATTTCAATTAAATCTCTTATAATACTTGATATTGATGTTAAAGACTTTATAAATATCATATTAACGATAAAGGCATCAAATGATAGGCATTAAATCAGCTTAATTTTAGCTAATTTACGTTTGTTGTTTATTGTGCACATCAATATTTCTGTTGACATCATCTTGGTATCAAAATAATATAAAAAAATTATCCTCCGAATAATGTAACTGCGAGTTGTCTTTCGTAGAATTGACACTTTGCTGTTTTATTTCCTATGTAAACTGCACAATTAATAAACATAACAATCTCCTTCAACTCTCGACAATCGAAAAAAAAAATCACGAGATTAAATGTTTAATAACAAAATGAAAACGATTAGAATTTCGATACAGTAGCCAATGGCTTGATTTCGGATCGACAGATGCAATATATTAGCATATGCCAATTTATATAAATTTATTAAAAGTGTTTCTTTTTTAATGGTGTCCTTTGTTATCTTTTTTTTCTACAATCAAAATAAAGTGAATGGTTTGTAGCTATTAAAACATACCTTTTGCGGATGGCAAACATAAAGATCAATTTATATTAAAAGGGTTTTATGATGGCTATATATCACTCTGAATAATTTTCAATCTTCTTATTGGTGAAATACAAACCTAAGAGGAAATATACACTTCTCACCGTCAATTACTTCATTATCTTCATTCATAACATGCACTAATACCTGGACAAATTTTACTGAGCAATCTAAAAGAAATCCTTTCAATCACTCATGCGTTATGATGAAATATATTTGGACATCTGTTGCTGGGTGCGTCTTCTTACACTTAACGGTGGAACGCATTGGAATGTTAGGACGTTAAGTATCAAACAACCATTAAAAGTCATTTACGTTCATTAAGTGTCTTCTTATTCGATTAGTTTTAATATATCTTCAGTTTCTTTTGGTGGATCCCACTCAGTTGCGGCTCAATTATTATGCAGAGCTTGTCAAGGACTTCCGATCCGTCGAACTGGATGACTTGAGTTAGACAAGTTAATGGTGTTTCCCTTCAAATTACCACTTCTGTCACTTTGTAATGTGTTAAAGCGGTCCGCTTTGTGCCTCGTTGGGGACTTGTTCTAACGCTGTTGGACTGCTATTTTCGCGGATTTCGTCCTCTTTTACACCTGTGCTAGTGATGACGCGTTGGAGAGTAATTGCTTCTCCAGAATGAAATTAAACGCACTAAATGGAGTAAAAACTGTGAAACATACTTCGTAGAGGGGAATTTACCGCTATTAATATGTTGGGTAATTGTTTAAGTATTCAATAGTTTAGCTTTATGTATAATATTTCATATTCAGACAAAAAGAACATAATTCCATTGAATTTTGAACTGCTTGGGATTTAATAATTGATCAGTAAAACAATAATACAAAAATAAAATCACATTTGTTAATTGTATCTACATTCATTATGTCGACTGTATAATTTGATGTAATTTCGGGTAACCATATACTTTACTATTCATTGTATTTTAATCTACTTTTAACATGCATTTATCCATTTTTTTTCATTCATGATTTTTAACTCTTTCAGAATAATTAAAAAGAAAACACCAGTCAACTATTTCAAACTTTGAAAAAATTCCATAAGTTTTTTTAAAATTTATTTATCTTTGTCAATCATACGTTTTATTTTGATTGCTCAGCATTTAACCTTACATTGAATCATTTAATCGTTTGGTAACAAGCTGTATTGGTCCTAGGGCAACAATGAATGTTTGGAAAGCCATTTTTTTACACGCTTTTTTTTTTAAACATTTGCAGAAAATAATCTTTATAACTCAAGCGACTCTAGAATCAGATTGAAACTGAAAACAGGGAAAAATACCTACCAATTAAAATTACAATCGAAATGCATATTTTTTGCATTGTAAAAATAGACTTTTATTTTTATTACAAATTTATTATAATATGATTTGTGTCTTTGGGGCATTGTTTAATCTATAATATAACCTTAAGGCAAATTTTAATTATTTCAAAAAATTTCATGAAAAATAGGATTAAAAATGTTTTTAATAATTTTCTTAAAGTATATGCAACTTCTAAAAACGCATATACTTTTTTTTCCAAAGTATAAAATAAAATGAAATAAAAACGCATGCATTCTAGAATTAAAATGCAAACATTTCATTTTCCGTTTTCGTTCGTACTTCAGCTCTTTTATCTTCGTATTTTTGCGAATTTATTTCCTTTTAAACATTTTTTTAAAATTTTGCACTAACGCTTGACTTTCAACCATATACTCGTTACAATATGACCAAAAAATGTTTTGAACCAAAAGCATCCAAATCAACCAACTAATCTTTTTGCAATTTCTAGATATTATTAAAATGTTATTGAATAACGTATGTTATTAAGATTTATTCTACGGTCTCATTCTTCATTAAAATTTATTTATTTTGCCAATTCTGTTAAAGAAATAAAGTCTAAAAAAACTTTAAAAATTAACCACTCAGCAAAAAAATTTGCAATGTATATAGAAGTTCAGATTCACAGACTTAGTTAAACTGTAGAACTAGGCATAGTACGCTTTTACTACTATATTCGGCTATTTATTTGCATTAGAAACTCAAGACGATTTGGACAGTTTGAACAATAAACGAATGGACATTTAGGGAAAGGGTGGCAATCGTGCAAGCCAGTTTTTCATTGTTCTCTCAAATAATCTATCTTCACTATTCCCTAATAGTACAGTTGCCACACTATAGTCAAGGACTCATAATTTGAGATTGTAACTTTATAAACAAACGCGCAGAAAAGGGAATCAAAGATGAAAAAATAGATATGATGTTATGCTATGTCAAAAAATCAATCGTCTTGATATGCCTATTGATACTTTGGAGCACGCATCATTTTATAATAATTTTCATATATTTTTCTATTTATTTGAGGTTTGAATAAGATCTCGAAATTGTTAAGAGACTGTAACTAAGGCATCCTGCATTTTCTAAAAACGTCTCAAAGAAATTATTCTTACTATTTCAAAAATTGCCTCCTTTTCAATTTCTTTTTGAAAACTATTTTAAAACCCTAAAACAACTACAAAACTAAATATCCTAGCTTAATTCGTTGCACACATTCAAGTAGATTTACCTGAATATTTTTGCAATCCATTGCCCAATGAATGTGGCAGACCTATTAAATGTGTGTTGTTCATTTTAGATTTTAGATTTAGTTGTATCATAAAAAATTCAGTGGAATAATGTATTCATTAGTCAAGATGTCTTTAGGAAGAGCCTGTCTTCTTGCCGCCTTGTTCAAAATGCTCAAATTAAAGCACGTATCACCAAGTGTGTTTCTAAATCTGAAAGGTGTGATTGAATTCAGATTTCTATGATATTATAAAAGATTAAAGTATAAAATACCAAAACATACTATGAACAATAAAAACTAAATTAAATCTGAAATATCAAAATTTTTTGAAGAATTTTTTTTAAGTGGTAACTGCATTTAACTTTAGGAAATTGGCAATAAATGCCCTAACGTCAAGTGATTTTTCAGTAGCTATTGATGAAAACTGCTTTCCTCTATTCTGTTAATGCACAGTACATTTTCAATATCTTTGAAACTGAATGCTTACTAGGAAAATATTTCAGAACTATCTTTAGATTCTTCTGTTCATTTAATCGTAATAAAAACAATGGTAAATTAAAACTGGTACAGACAGATTCTTCGTAACAAAGACTGTCACATTCCATAACTCGAAACATGACCTTTCATATTACTTGAAATGTGTCACGTTTACTTTTCAATTATTTGGGATCCCAAAAATGCTTTTTAAATTACATAATTATATTATTTAATTTAGATAGTATATAAATTATGCCTTTTAAATTGCTATAAATATTATGAATTGGGGAATCATGTTATGAAATACCTTTTATATTGCCTAACAGGAAACTGTATACCTTTACTTAGCTGAAGTCCAATTTTGAATATTAACGAAGCTAACGATGCATTTTTAATGTAGCTTATCAATGCATTTTTTGTATTGTATTAAATAAGTACCTTTATTCATATAATCTCCATTATATCAGAGGGCATGGAGCATCTGATGATGATTATCTTAATAAAATTCCGAAAATAACAATAAAGAAACATACAAAAAAGAGAATGATAACTGATCATACTCTAAAATTATTTCACCATCATTAACAATCATGATGAATTCATTCATAGATAAATATAGCTAAAATTGCGTACATCTCTTGAGATATAAAATTTTCAAATATACACACGTTATATGAGCATCAGAACTTTGTATATTTGTCAAAATTAAATTATTAATTGCATCGCATATTAAAAGAAATTAAGACACTGCTTCTTTTGCTTTAAAAGAATTAATTTATATTTCAGAATAAATAATTAATGGAATTATAATTAATGGATTCGAATAAAAAAATTTGGAATTGAAATAAATGTCGCAATCATATCAAATGGATTGAAAATCATCAACCATAATGGAAAACAGTTCAAGTTATTTTCTAGGAAACTATTACTTGCAAAAGAGATATGTGGAAAGGGAATTTATAATCACTTGACTCTAAAGACATGTATGTACGGATTTAAACAACTTAAATTTTACTCTCCAAGTGAGGGATAGTTCCAAAGTTTAACCAATTGCATCGGAAGACAAAATCGTCGACATATTCAATTTTGGAAATTCATTGGCAAAAGATATTCTTACTAGGATATCCTAACAAATATGCGACCAATAAATATTTAACGATGAAATTAATGCAAAAACAAATGACAACCTATGAGCTTTGTAACCCTTATGTGTATCGAAGTAAGGTTTTATTTTTTTATAGGTCAATCAGACATGCGCACTAACCGATTGTATGTTGTGATATGAATTGCTTAGGACTGCTACGGAAAAAAAGCTGCAAAATTATCTTTTAACTTATGGTTTTGATAAGAATGTAGCTCATAAAGCACATTTAACAATTTCATCTTAAATTGCATGAAAAGTTTGGAAATGTTACAAAAAAGAAAAATAATATTTTTTTGAAAAAATGAAATGGATGATAGTATTCTGCAATATTACAGTACAATTCTACAATCTTGTTCCACTAAGAAATAATCATCAAATGGAACTTATTTTAATATAATCATCAATTGGCACTTATTTTAATATAATAATTAAATGGAACTTATTTTAATATAATCCTCAAATGGAACTTATTTTAATATAATCATTAAATGAAACTTATTTTAATATAATCATCAAATGGAACTTATGAATTACGTCATTCATTCTCATTTTATTCTTGTTGAGAATTATAGTTTCTCTCGAGGTGTTTATTTCTTTATATTCATTCACGATAATGTTTATAGACTAGCATATTATCTATAAACTGCGTCACGTGACATACATGATGCAAAAAATAGTTGATACGTTCTGTTTTATTTAGTGTTGCTAATCTTGGCAAGCAAATCTGTCAAAATTTGATTACAACTTCAAATAAAAATTGATATATTTTTGAAGATTTTTTTTCAATAACTTTGAAGCATATTAATCTTCTTACTCTACTTTAAAATAGTAAAAATATTTCTTGATACCAGTTTTATTTCTCAACAATTTTCTCCAATTTCGTGACGTTTTTAACACACTTTCCAAACAATTTTAAGCAAAATATTTTAATAAAAAATTTTATACAACGATATTTATTGTCTTAATGACTACGTTAAACATACTCTCTTTGCAATAACTTTAACTTATTTTATATGTGCACGTTAACAGTGATGTATCATCACTGAAGTTTCTTCAGATATGATTTATCATCGCAACTATGCGTAATTCTTGCAGGGAAACGAAGGAGATTACAAAATAATGCACCTTAATACATGTAGCCTTATAACAACTTTATGTAAACCATGGTCAAGACAGAAAAGGCACCAAGCAATTGTGTATTTTGACGTGTATTTTTATTTCATTTAATTAGCTGTCGAAGAGTCGTTGTGCTATATCTCCATCCTTTGAATCAGAAACTATATTCCATTGAAAAAAAAAAAAACGGTTTGTGTTTGTTATGCTTGATTTGCTTATAATTTTACGGTTCAAGCATACCTAGAAATATCAAGGTTTCCAAAAAATTCTTCGTAATCTTTTGAAAATTTTTTAGTCTACTGTTCTCGACGTCAGATCAAGATAATGAAAGTATAACGAATGACAACTTGCATCTAAATCACCACTGGAATCTTGGATGATTCACTCCAGTTTATTGAACTCTACTTTTAGAATTTTATATCTTGATCCTACATTGCCTGGCGGGATATTCATATTGAAAACGAGCATTTGCGATTGCAAGACTTATCTCGCCACTTAGGTCTCTGTCAAGTTACCGTGGAATTCTCAGTTCGTCCAAAGTGCAAGACACTTCGAATAAAGCATGTTTCTTATTCTTGTATTGCAAGATTAGAACCCTGTTTCCCAGATCCACATTTTATATTGAGATATGAAGGATGACAAGTGAGGTCTTGTTACATATCTCAAAAATTTTGTTCCATCTTGTTAGCAGCTGTTACTTAAAATAGCATCATTAGTTATCTCTGATATATAGAAGCATGTTATTTTATCTGATAGCCTTCAAATCAAATAAATTAAAACCTTTTCTGAGTCGCAATCGAATCGAATCGGATTGAAATGGATCAATACGAAACCTTTCCAAAAGAAACATTTAGAATAATGGGAGTCCGTATGGACAGAATTGTAACAATAAATAATCGAAATCTGGAAGATTTTGAACAGAATATTAGAGAAAAAGGGAGTTTTAATTTTATTTTGCAGTTTTTTTTCTTGCCTATCAAAATTAGAGTCAGTGAAAAATCATTCATTGAATTACTAATCAATATTCTTCACTTCTTGCTTCTAAAACCTTCTACACTTCTAGTTCAATAAGTTTCTTCAGATCTTGCTTGTTTACAATCGAAATAAAACCATTACACAGCTTAAAATATCATCCCTTTATGATAAAATTCTACTGCTTTAATTTGATGAAATAAATTAATGTTAATTATAAAAATTAATATAAAACATATTATCTGACTCTTTGAATTCTGTGATCTTTTGATCCCATTATTTCATTTCACTTTGAAAATATATGTTTATTGTATTATATATAACCTGTTTTAAAATATATGTAAAAAGTTGGTCCAGTGAAGAGAAACATTTATAGGTATGCTAATTTCATTTCGTGTCGTTCTGTTCTCTTATATCCATACCCGTGATGTTATTGCAATCTATCAGGCATAAATTTAAACATTAGACTAAGAAATATCAGTGTTGCCACATTCATGTATCTAATAACATCAACTTTTTATCTTCTCATACACAAAATTTACAAAGCAAAAGTATTGCAAATGTCAATTTATTCGAGCTCGAAATTTTGAAGAATCTCCACGTGTGTCTCTGTGTCTGTTTACCTTTGAACATGATAAATGAAAACAGTATTGGCTAAACGAATGCAATTCTATTTAAAAATTGAAATCACATTTGTCAGTTTCTGTCAAATTTTTTAAATTGAATTTTGAGCCAAATCTGTCAAAGGATCAGCCATCTATTGGTTCCGCATGAAATAACTCAAAAACATACAATGACTTTAATAAATGAAATTCTGTATTCGATCTTATTACTGCAGTTGATTTTTATTTCAAACTTTGGTTTCAACCGGTCAAAATAAAAGCTTTCAAAATACAAAATCAACCATAGCATTTTATGTCTCTGGTTCAGATATCCTTGCATTGGAGATTAATTGAAAAAAATTTATTTCTACAACTGCAAGATAGATTCAGTAAAAATGGTAGATTTATACCATAGATCAATATCATCATAGCTGCCACTATCATGCAAGGTATTCGCGATCTTACCGAAGGGTCAACAGTTAGATTATGTGAGAAGACATCTATTAAAGAATGTGCGAAAAAGTTTTGGAACAATTTCAGTTTATTTAAATGTAATTGCTGTCACCTCCTAAATTATGTTACTCTCTATTTTGTTCAAAACTGGCTGCTGTGTTATTTGTCAGATTTCTGCAGATACAACAGGAATGCTGCAGGTTTGTGAGTAGTTCAGAAGTTTCTAGATTTAATTCCACTGAAGACCTCCAGCTAGTGTGGCTCAGAAATTTGGAGAGGGAACATATTGACCGAACATAACACCATGTTTGACCGATCTTATTACGATAAGATCGGTCAAACATGGATTGATTTTTCCCCTCCAAACAGAAACGTATATTGTATCAAAAGCACAGATCTAGTGAGGGAAAATTGTAACATTTATCTAGCTTATTAAACACCAAATGCGAATGTCTTGCATTCAATTGATGAGCAATAGTCCAAACTATTGATCTTTGGCGTGAATCTAGCAATTTTATTAAATATATTATGTGATATTTGGCAATTTTTCTGCTCTTAACCCCCAGTTAGTGAATAACAGAAAGCTGAGTTTTTATTTTGAGAGAGACAGTTAATCCTTTAATAGATTGGTACAAAGTTTGATAAGAATTTGCATTTTAGATGTTAAACCTGTGTACGAAATTTTATTTATTTAGTAGCCCTTTGTATTGTGTAGTTATCACCTTCGCTTGTACTCGGACACCCGGACAGAGGATGTTCTAAATACATTTTTCCCAAAATTTGATTTAAAAAGACAATGCAATGCAATATCCATGTACCAAATTTAAGTGTTTGTTATAAGCGCTTGTTATAAGCGTTTGTGAGTTATCGCGTTTATAAGCATGCATGATTTTTTTTTTTCGGATTCAGGTCGTTTGCGAAAAAGTCTGAATGTTTTGTCGATCAGAGTACTTTTTCATTGTGTATTTTGTGTATTGAAAAGTAAAATGTCTGAAAGATCGATTCTTATTAGATTTTCTTTTAAAGATTAAAAAAAAGATATTTTCTGTACTAAAGGAACCAAAAATTAATTTTGATCGTTTTAGCGTATCAATAAAATTGAACGCCGCTATTAGATTTCTATCATATTTTAAACAACATTAAGAAACATATGAATTTGAAAATATTGAAGCGAATATCCGGAGTAAAATTAGTTGAACATTTTTAATTCTTATCAGTTTTATTGATTTAAAATTGTTCATTTAATTTTGAATAGATTTTTATTTTTATTATTTAATAATTGTAATCAGAGGAATATAATTAAATGTTTTATTCGAAATGAAGTTAAAAAATGCAAGAACTCCGATTTATATAAATTTTATTTATTAATAATGAAAAAATATTTTCTTTAAACCTAATTTTGAGTAAACACAAAATCGAATTCCTGCTTGTTAAAAATCATAACGAAATTGGGTTGTGAATTTACACTAAATTGTACTAGAGACCAGCTTTACTTAGTTTATTTAGAAATGTAAACAAAACTTTTTCGCTATAATTAGCAAAAAGCTTATGAATTGTAACTTGGTGGATTATTTTTATGAAAAGATTACTGAATGAATTTTTAAAAAGAGTATCGAATTTTTACCATGATTTCAATGTCTGGAATAACTTAAGCTGGCACCCAAATTACGTCCACCTATCTACATGGAAAGATAATTACTACGTACCGATTTTTATGTTATATATGCATTAAATGCTTGCTAATGTATATTTTATGAAAATTAACCTTCATTACTGAACGAGGTAAAATTGTCCTGAAAATTAATGAAAGAGCAGAAGCTGTAGAATTTATACAAAAACCGAGCAGGTGAAAAATAATGAGTTATTGATTGTTATTAAAATAAAATGGTCTTAAATGTTCTTCTTTTTCAATTCCTATGAAATTATCTCTCACAGATTTGAATCAATATTCAATTTTTCAAAACAATTAATATTGACTGAATATTGTATCGTTAATTATTTATATTTATCATTTATTCGTAATGTTGTTTATTGAATCATTCTTATTCTTGTGTAAGAAGTGTAATCTTGTTGAGTGTAAAAAGTGCTCTTAAATTTTCTTTTTTTTTCTTTCATCCGGTAGATAATATTTTGCTTTATGATTCTAAAAGATAGTTGAAAATTAGAAGTTAAAAATTGGTAAATAAACAATTAATATTGACTGAATATTGTATCGCTAATTATTTATATTCCTCATTTATAGGCAATGTTGCTCGTTGAGTTTTTCTTATTCTTGTGTAAAATGCGTATTCTTGTGAAGTGTAAAAAAAATTTCTAAAATTATTTTTTTATTCTACAGTTTGTTCACTTTATAATTCAAAAAAAGAGCTGAAAATTTGAAGTTAAATTTTAAAATAAGCATTGTTAATAAAAACATACTTTACATCGTTTATCAAGCCTATATTTGAAAATAAAAAAAAAGTTCAAGTGAAAGACAAATACTCTCACACAAACAAATAATTGCTTTTATTAATCTTATGTATATCTTCATACAATATATATCCCTTTTACAACAAATGAAATTAATGTTCTTTTCGATTTTTGGTAAAAAAAATTCCTGTTTATTACAAATTATTTATATTCTTCAGTCGCGCGTAATGTAATTTTTGTTTTTCCATTCTATGTTCTATAAACAAAGAGTTCTTCTAAATTATTTTCACGTTACGGAATCGATTTGTTTGTTTATTGAAAGAATAAAATATTTGGAATCTCATTTGCAAATATGAATACATTTATATATATTTTTTGCTGCATATCGCAGTATGCCAATTTAACAGTGAGAATCAGAACATATAAATATACGAACAAGACACAAGTACTAGGAAAGTAATTATTACATTTGGTATTTATTCCCAGAAGATTAAATAATATAATTCATTTTCTCCCATCTATTCTCTGTTCTGTAATAAAGAATTCTGAAAATTCTTTTTGTGTTCATAAATTTGATTGCGTGTGGATTTAAAGAATAAAATATTTGAAATTAGCATCTAAAATATTAGTTATTTGTGTGAGTATATTTTCTAAGATTTGTGCAATGCCCGAATCTGGCAATTAAAAATCAAACACACAGTCTAACAAATGGAAAAGGAGCAATCTTTTTTATTTTTATTTTCGTTTGAATCTACTTCCTTTTGTTTTTGGTGGAGAACACCTGAATGAATTTATTTAATATTAATATGAAAAATTAATTATTTTAGCAAACTAAAAATCAATACTTAAATTATATTAACACTTTTTTGCAACTCCATAGATTATTTATTCCTTTTTATATTTTGGTTTCAGCCTGAATTGTATGTAATTCCCATTTACAGTTTGTTGTTGTTCCTATTTATTTTTTTAATTAGTTTCTATTCTTTCTTCTGTTTTAAGCGATAACAAAAAAGGTATAATGAATTCAGATAGATAGTTAGGATTTCAGGCTTAGGTCATTTCTGCGAATACCGTAATGTTTTTCGTGACATGTAGGTCAATATTTAAATTTGGATCCAAATTTATTGCAGTTTTATTAATGTCCTGCACTGAAGTAGCTCAAGTTGCAACTACGGTAAGATAACATGCATCTGTCAGAGATAACTGGCAATCGCATGACAAGAATTACACACTAGAACGATTTGTCAAATTACCACGATATTCTGTCTGAAGTCATGATCCCGATATTTTGTCGTTAGATTGATAAGAAAGATTGCAAGTTGTAAAATGACCCAGTTACTGTCTTGTTGAAACTCTGAAAACATTCTTTGAAAAAATAAGGTGAAAAACAGTGTTGTCGGTTCAAAGAAGAAAAGCATATTGAATATAAGATTTCTTTATTTAATAAATCTCACGGGGTTTCAATACGTAACTAAATCCCCCTGATGATTGTTGAAAGAGATGTTGTTAGGGATTATTTTATGTGTTAGAACTAAAAAAAAAAAAAAAAAATGGTGAAACACAATAATACCAAAATAATATTTATGGCTTTTATATCAATATTTATAGCATTAAACACTTTTGTTTCCTACATTTGAATTGTTTTATTGGCAACAATTTTGCATGAGCGACAGTATTATTGGAAATACACTTTGAAAAGTTCATTATTATTAGTTCAGAACATAAATACTGTACCAGAAGATCACTCGATTTTAAATGACTGAATATCATTTCTAAAAGAAGTACAGTAAGTGTCTGTTATAATTTTTAGGAAGAACTTGATTTCTTTTTAATTAATATAATACAATACTCCGAAGTAAATTCCAAGCTCCAGTGCTACCTGATTAAAATGCGGCATAAAATTCCTCGAACATCTGTCATACTTAACAAGTAAATGGTGCACAGCATTTCTGACATTTAAAGAAAAAACTCTTCCACATCGGCACCTCGATCTTGAAGCGGCTCGTAATATCTTTTTCGTGCCTGCTTACTCAAAGAGAAAAGACATTTATTCTAAAGCCAGAACAATGGGGGCACTGTGTGGAGAAGCGATGTGTAATTAGGTGTAATGCCTTCTAATATTGGGTTAACCGCAACCGTTCCTAACGAGGCAAGGGGCAGTAATTTGTGGAAGGTCGTTGAGAGATAATGGAAATCCAAATTCAAATATTTAAGAATAGAGATGCTCATTTTGGCGTGTACGTGTTGAAATCCTACTTAATGATATTCGTTTATGTACTTGTTCAAATAGACAGGGATAGGATTGTTAACGTTTCCTATTCGATTGATATTATATTATAGATATTAATGCGTACCATAGTTTAATGAATGAGTGGGCAGACTTTTTCTGTCTTTTTCAGACCGTCTGTCTGTCTGTGACATAGAAAAATTCAAAAAATGCTTTGAACTAGACGGATTAAATCTGGTATATGATTTTTATACCAAATTTCTGAATTTCTGTCAAATTTGGAGCAATTTCATTTAAAGGATGGCTACCTGTTCGGCGTTCAAATATAAGTTAATATGATAACTATAAAACGAAGAGAGCTAGATGGATAAAATTCGGTATGCATATGTATTACCTGTAGCGTTAGAAACTTATCAACTTTTGAACTCAATATAGTGAGGGGTTGATCCTCTATCGGTCTGAACTTTTAGAAAAATCTGAATATTTAGAAATATATATATAAGCGATAGCTCAAAAACGTAAGGAATTAAATATAATGAATTTGGTATGGGAGTTTATAACTATAAGTGTAACTTTTTAGGGAATTCAATTTTTGTTTGTTGCAATTGATTAGAAAAAGAGATGCGATTTTCGGATATTAACAGCATTCCAAAGCTTAATCACCCTATAACTCTCCAAGGATGACACGACAGACTCAGTCAAGATGTTTATTTCCGCCAGAGGTTAATATTTTGTAACTTCATTTGTATTGTACATGAGTGTCATGCGAGGCTTTCTGTAGTATAACAACTTTATTTGAGAATATGCAAGAAAATTTTTGGGCGATTACCCTGCAGGTTGTTGATTCTAGCTGTCGCGTTTTATATATATATATATATATATATATATATATATATAGGTTTATATGTTTTTCCTACAAATACATATTCAGAGATCAGAGCTCATTAACGATTATATGTATGTTTTCTAAATATAGAATCTGATGGAAAAGTATTTAAAAAATTCCAATCATTAAATTGAATGGCAATTTAAAGCGTAATAGTAAATAAAAGTATCTCTGTAATTACTATAATACTAAAATAATAAAAATATTAAATAAATAAAAATAATTATATTAAATATAAAAAATAAAATTTGTTATTAAATTTTTCGTAATTCAGCAAGTGCAAGTACAGTGATTGTTTTAGGACAGCAGAATTATTAGAAATTCTTGCAAGGTAGAATTTGTGTATACATATAATCCATACATATTTGTGTATACATAACGTACATATAATCCTCTTAGATCGGAACTGTGAAAATCAAGGAAAGAAATTTTGATTTTGAATTAATTTTAATGTATTTTCTATTTATATTTATGTTTTAATTGTTTTTATAATAGTGTTCTGCTAATTACATTTTATAAATATAATAAGAATAAGGCATTTTCTAATGATTTGATAAGATAGTATTAAACAAACTTCTTGATGAGGAATAAGATGCACAGGTATTAAGAAACAAAAGGAATTTGCTTCTTAAAAAAGATTTATAAAAGAATAAAGAAGTTATTGATATGAATTTTTTTGCTATTATTATCCTGTTCCTTCATTTTGCATTTATAATTAAAAATATTTGAGCGAATTTCAAATTTATTCTACAGAGCTCCGTTAAGTCAACA
This sequence comes from Argiope trifasciata, assembly GCA_026543055.1. NCBI lineage: Eukaryota > Metazoa > Arthropoda > Arachnida > Araneae > Araneidae > Argiope > Argiope trifasciata. Next base: position 159,207 of record JAPMOQ010060588.1, read on the forward strand.
TTTTTTCATCCATTGACGGAGTAGTCTGGTCTTCTTTTCATTTTTTTCTGATAGATTGCATGAAGTATTATGAATGAAAGACGAAACTATTGATGGATTTTTCTTTCTAATATTAATGACAAGTATTTTTTTATTGTTTTAGCTCATCTCGATTCTTTTTCATCTTTCTGGCATTAAAGAAATTTTTTTAAAAAAAGATAGAGCTTTATACTGTGCCTTTCATTAAAAATCTTTGGCTTCAGCACAAAATGATTGGCGCCTTGAGGATACAAAACTTCTATTGTCTTTAAAATACCTTGTAATAGTGTATTGCAGTTGAGAGTGAAATGCTTCAAAAGGTTTATTTCTTTATAAAATGATATATTAATGATAATCGAAGCATCATATTTCTCACCTAGGTTTTTCAATCATTTACCAATAAGATATTTTGCGAGGTGAATGATACTGATTAAAACAATTCAGGTCTTATCTTTTTTACTGATAAAAAGAGCAGAAGCGGAAAAAATGTTTGTGCTGACTACAGCACTTTTATGAGCCCCTTTTCATCTTTTGAATCCAGAAAATCGTAAATTTAAAAAAAGTGTTGGAAGAAGATGCTTATGCAACATTTAAGCATTTCTGGAGAGACAGTTGACTACGTCTCAAATTATTTATAACAATGATATTAACTAGGCATTAAAAAGAGGCTTTTGACTTTTCCCTAAAATTTACTATACATATCAATAATTTTTTATAATTCAGTTTTTAAATTGTTTTTAAAGATTATTCTGCTTGTTAAAGATTAATTAATAAAATGAATTTTTAAAAAAATCTTTAACATATTGCGTGTCAAGGTGAAGTAGACTGTTTTTCCTTTGGGACAGTCCATCTTTATATATATATATATATATATAAACAATGGTGGCCGAAACTGTGGGCACTTATGAAAATTTTTATGTTTCTAACTTTGTATGCTTATAGAAAATGTAATTTGAAAAGAAAATTCAATGTTGATTTCAATACAAAAAGCTAAATTCAAATATTTACAATACAAAAAATATGAGTGATAATAATAATTAGATGTTGATGACTGAGTTATCAGAAGGGGAGCCTATATTTTTAATTACAGCTTTAAACTGATGTTTCATTAGAGCTGATAAGAGTTTTAAACTCTTCTTTCGTTATTGCATGATGCCAGGGAACAATTATAATCTCAATTAATTCTCATTAATTTAATGATCGATTTATATGTTCAAGAGTTTTCAAATGGAGCTAAAGATCTTAATAATTTTGATATCAAATTCATTTCCTGGCCATGATAACAATTCAATGCTCTTTGTACTAAATCACACTTTCGATATTTTTGCTATGTGGCAAGAAGCCTAATCCAGCTGAAAAATAAAAGATGCGTTGTTAGAAAATAGATCAATGATGGAACGGTATTAGTTCTAGATTATTTTTCGAGTATTTTCATGCATTTAATGACCCATTGATAACATGAAAGAGACCAATAACGTTTACTAACATGCATGACCAAATCATAACACTGAATGAGTTTTTCCTAGTTGCCTAAATGCAGTCAGAATGTAGTATTCTATGTCTTACCTATTTTTTACATCACTAATATGTTTGTTTCATCACTCCTTATAACTTGTGACCACTGATCATCAGGCCGATTAAAACGTTCTTTTGCCCTCTGTAATCTTTTTATACTGATATTAATAGAGATAATTATTTTTTCTTTCCATTCTGTCTTTTAATTCAACATCTAATAAGCTACTCACAATTATTCTGGAACTAACATAAATGCCACCAGTATTATTCAAAAGGCTGCTGATGACATTTTTCAATTTTGGAGACAAGACTTTTTATTTTTCCTACAAAAACAGATGTGGTGTAACTTTTTTAGCTCTTTTGTGCTTTGTTTTTTATTGAGTTTGTCTCCTGATATCGTAAACCAAATTTTAGGACTCCAGATGTAGTCGCTGAATCACCCACCTGTCTTGCAATTTCAGCATAGGAAAGACCACATTCCTGTAACACAATAATATTAGTTCTCTTTCTAGGATCCCAATATATTCCTTTATTTGATGACTAAATTTTAGAAATATTTATAAAAATTTTAGCTGCATATTAAAAGGTTTAACAAAACTTCTAATTTAATTATACAAAAAACAGACTTCCTTCTACAAGAAAAAGCCACTAATAACTTGTTCCAACTTTAAACATGATGTCAGATTTTTCTATCAGTTAATGACATTTGATTTGCTCCCAGAAAAAGAATAGTGATTGTCAAGTACCAGAAAAAGAATAGTGATTGTCCACTAAGTTAAAAATTACAATCTATTTCATCACTGTGTTTCTTATTCTGATTAAAGTGAGAACAACTTTTTTGTAGTGCAAATATTTAAATTTTGCTTTTTGTCTTGAAATCAGTTTTAAATTCTCTTTCAAATGACATGTAAAAGTTTGTATTTTGTGAAATGTAACATTTTCTATAAGCATACAAAGTTAGAAACATAACGTATAAAACAAAAGTATAATTCGCAATCATTTGACATCAAATATGCCTTGTGATATATGATTTGGTTAAATTGTTTTGGTCTAATCAGTTTTTAACTCATTTTGATGTCATTCATGTAAGAACGATGTTACGCTCTCATGTTTTATTTTTTGACATTTGCAAAAACCGCATTTAAAAGGTGTTTCCCTTCAAGTCATGGCATCAGACACCCATATAAACTACATTGTAGCGTCGCTAAGTACAAAGCAGCATGGCTGTAAAGATGAAAAATGCATATTTGCGAGCAGTCCCCTTGGAAAATGTGTTATATGATACAAAGTACATATTTGTTAAATGATGCAAAGTAATAATGTTAGACATTTTTTTGATCATAGGAAAAGATTTGTGGTATGAGATGGGAAAAATCGGTGTGAAAGCTTTAAATTAATATATATAACTTAATTTTTATCAGTATCGTTCTTTTTCCTATGTAATCTGAGTAATCGAGATGTTTTTCAATCGAATTCTGAGAAACTTTAAAAAATTGGCTTTGGGATATATTTCCTAATTTATAAATTCGTATTTACTTAAAATCTGAAACGTCTCTTTTGAATTATTTCTTGAATCTTAAGAAAACATAAAGCATTTTTGCAGGGCTCATAATTTCAGTTAATATTTAAACTGTGTTCCTTTTCGAGTCGAAAATTAATTGGATGTTTACAACACTTTGCTGATCTAACTCAGTGGCTAATTTTCTGAAAAGATAGTTATTATTTGAATTAACAATCAAAATTACGATCTTTGCAAAGATCACTATATTTTTGAATTATATATGTTTTAAGATTAAAAGATGCATGCATATCTCCATAATATCATCAGTGGAGTGATAGTTAAAATGTTGCAAATTCGTCCAAAAGTTGTTCATATCAGTCACAGAATCAGATATCAAAAGTCCGATGATTATGATTGCCATTTAATATGTCTCTGCACAAAAAAGTCATACAAATACTGTTTCAATCCCACACTGAAACTTTATCATCAGCTCTCCATTGCCATTTCTGAAAAGTATTGAAAAAAGAAATCTTAAAATACTCAAATGAGTATAAAAAGCAATTGTTATTCGGGAATAAATTATTTTTTAACATATTTTAATTAGGTTAAGAAAATATCTAATGCTTAATTCACAAATTTTTTTCTTTCGTTATCTTCATTTAAGAAATATGACAGATTATACGTACTACTAAATTTAGCGAGTTTGAATAATTTTTAAAAATATAATTTCTTCTTTCACTCTTCCACTCTGACTTCTGTCTTGCATAATTTATCCTTTCTTATGCGAAAATGCATATCAACTGAATACGGCATTTTGATCATGTCAGATGTTTTAAAACCTTTTTGTAAGCAGAAATATTTTAATTACAATCATCATTTTTAATATCTAGTAAAATATAATGCATAACAATATTTTGTATGATAGAAATTTTTAACCATTTTTCAGATTATCATTTTTTTAGTTTCACTCGATTCTTGTTCAACCGTGACTCAAAATTTATGCGTTCAAAAAGTGCCAGTTTTTACAAATACCAATTTTAGTGTAAATTTTTATATTTAAAAGACTTTTCCAGTGTTTCGGAATTTTCCCTTTTCGCCTTATGTCATTAAATAAAATAGACGAATCAAACTTAAAAGTTAAATTCTCGGTCTTTGTGATAGTATGAATTTGTGATTTGTGAAAATTTGTTATAGGGCAATGAGAGTAATTGGTAACTATGGAAACTTAGTAAGCAGGAAAATATTCACGTTCTTTAAGTACTCTAAAGAGATGCGACAAAAAGTCTTCGACTTTTTTCGTAAAAATTTTCAACGTTTGTTTACTTTAGTTGCAAATGCATTCAAGAGGTGAAATCAAAACCTTAGTTATTTGCAAGTTAGATTCTAAATTTCTTAGAGACGTATTGTAATAGTTAAACCTGTAATATGGCACACACATTCGCTTGCGCAACCCCTTTTCACAAGGGGGCACATTCATACATCTCACTGATAGAACATAGAACAACCATGCCCAAACCGGGACTCGAACCAGGGACGCCCAGATCACGGGGTAGACAGGCTACCCCTATGCCAGGACGCCGACAAAAAAGAAGGTGTTGGGGATTATTAGGATGCCCGAAAACGAATCTAATATTTAGGATTTTTACTTCTGAAAAATGTGGATAAGAAGATTTAGTAAGTAACATCTCGAACTATCCATGGTTTATTTTTAAAGAGGATGTGTGTTTTTGTCATTTATGTCAAAAGTACCAGAATGAATTACCATTATTTGAAGAAGTGATGGAGTTGACGGTGATCATGTCATGTAATAGTCTTGAAACAATATTAGGCAATTTGACTAAATCCAGATTTGTTTTGGTATTTGATAATAGCTTGCAATTTATGAAGTCAGATAAAAATTATTCTATCAGATTCTATTGCTTAAGTAAGACTTTTAAAAAAAATCTTTTTTAGGCTTTTCCTAATTGAAGTGAGAAGTAGATTTTCATATTAAAGTAGAAGTAGATTTTCATATTAAGTTATTTTATAGGATGCTTCAAAGTCTTGAAATTTTCTTTTCGTGTCTTATAACATATAGTCCTTTTATATAAAGATTTATTTCTTGACTTTTCCAAATAAAATCAGGGACAGAATGATTATAATTTACTCTAAATTTAGGGTATTAAGCAATTATATTTAATATCCAATAGCTCAAGGAAATAGATTAAATTTTTACCGAAAAAAGAGGGGGGGGGAGGCTGTTCTTTAAAATATTTTAAGAGAGATGAAAAAATAATTTCTGTGGAGACATATTGCAGTTTCTTATCATTTCATACATATTCTGTACAAATCGGTTCTTTACTATCATATAAAACTGAATTATGCTTTCTCAATGATTCTTATTACACCAGAAAATCAGTGTTTTCTGGTGTAATGGGAACACATTAGGATAGTTATGAATATCTCTTGCTAAAACTTTTCAATTAATAAATTAGTTAAAAAAAATATTGCTCTGAGACCCACTAGAATATGAATATGCACTTATCTAAAGATGCATTATAAATTTATTTTCCTTTTTATTGGAAAATTTTTGAATCAAAGAAAGTGACGGTTTTTTCGAAATTCGCTCCAAATTATCTCGACTGACCATATTAAAAAACTTTCGCAATTTAAATACTTTACATACTGTTACTGTTATATACAGTTGAATTATCATCTTACCTTAATATTAATATTTACAAAAAAGAATCAACCATATAACATTGCAGTTGGAATAAGAGACAGGGGAGTTTTGAATGAGACTTTTTGACATTCTTTTAGATCTTATTTTTCTCTAAATTGTGATATTCAAGATAATTTTTAACTATTGAAAATTTTGAAAAACTATTTACTTAACCATAATTTTAGATTTTTCTATAATTTAAATATGCTTTTATGTATAACTTCAACCAATTATTTGTTATTTCTATTATTTTCCTATTCCTTTCATAGGTGCAACCTAAACAAGCTTCACTAAATCTCAATAAACTAACCCTCATTTAATTGTTAAAGAAAATCGTTGTAGTTTTGCAAGTTTTAGAACTCAATCGCTTATTTTGAATGTTCAGTGCATCAATACTTTTCCTTTTTCTTTCCTCCTCCTACACACACTTCAAAAAGAAGGAAGTCAGACGGCCAAAATTTATCTCTGTAGGTGGGAAAAGGAGCAGGATAATCATGAAACATAGTTTTTTAAAAAAAAAACACTTTTAAGAATATCAATTAATTTCAAAAGAATTTAATATAAACCAAAAGCAAAGGGATAAATTTTCAAGACAAATAGATTTTTTTTAGAATTAAAAAGAAAATTTCTCTAGAAATTCATTAAAACAATTACATTCCTAATTTCAGTTTTTATTATCTATATCTATACTTATAATAAAGCTCAATGTGTGTGTGTGTTGGCGCTCTACAGGCCAGACCGTTGGACCTACAGCTACCAAATTTGGTACATGTATACCTTGGAGGTCTGGAATGTGCACCTCGGAGCCCTTTTTTCGAATTTTTAATTATAATTTGAATTAATTAAAATTTAAGCGAAATTTCGACGTTTTTCCGCTATAACTTCCGAAAATATTATTGCACATGTATGATTTTTACATCAATTTAAAGATTAAAAAATTAGCCTTCTAATGGTATTAGTGTTTTAATGTAAAACTCAAGCTTCTATTTTTAACGAATTTTTAAAGAAATATTTTAACCATGTTTTTTTAGCACGTGACTGGATAAAATAAAAGAATGCCGGAAGTGCAAATAAAAAAAATTATCATCTCAAAATAAATCTACAGAAATGCAACTTTCAACACGTGACTGGATAAAATAAAAAATATAAAATGTGATATTTTCTTAAAAAAATAAATGCAAAGCAAAGGTTTCTACATTCGTTTGCAATATCTATATCATTAACTCAATAAATCTTCTTTATTTACGGTAAACCTGATTGAATTTTGACAGGATATGCATTGAAATCCCGACTTAATGGCATATTTATGTAATCGTTTGCAATATCTGTATCATTAATTTAATACTTTTTTCCCTTTCTCGCTTTCTATAAAAAAACATATTTAATATTTTGGCAACATCATCGAAATTTTTTTTAATATTTTGG
>JAPMOQ010060588.1:166376-227880 GCA_026543055.1 Argiope trifasciata
TTACTTCAAGGCTAATGAATATGTGATTTAATTGAAAATTTTAGAACGTTTTACTCATGGCGAACCAGCTGGTCGCCAAAGGCGGCTAGTTTATAATAAATTGAATAATCTAGTATATTTAATTAAAAGTTAGATGCATTCTTATATGCCCTGAAGTTAAAATTCAAGTAAAAAAATGAGTATCCATTAATTATTCTCAATAATAATTATTTCTATGCTTTAATTGTCACTACGTTTAAAATTTAAAATTTTTGGAATTTTTATAACTTTGATTTATTTAAAAATCATCTGATTTTACAAGTATAACAATATTCTTCACTTTAACTTGGCAGAAACACGCCAAAGGCAAGCATACAGCCGACCACTCGGCCACCACTGAACGTTGTAGTATCGACAGAGCCAAAGGTAAGCAATGTAAATTTTGAGCTGGAAGAGGAGATAAAAAATTATTCAAACAATTAATAGCATACATGAAATTATTTGCAAAAGAAATCTATTCATATTAAAAAAATTAAAATTTAATGCATTTTAAGCTGATATTTTAGTGCTATATATCAAATCAAATTCATTGATAGTTCTTATCATTAATTTCGATGCCAAACCATCAAGGACATTCATGAATTTATTTGCCGGCATCCTGGCATACGGGTAGCGCGTCTTCCCCCTGATCTAGGTGTCCTCAGTTCGAGTCCCAGCTCGGGCTTGGTTGTTCCTTTTTTATTCTATCTGTGAGATATCTGAATGTGCAATCCTGTAAAAAAGAGTTGTGTTAGTGAATGAATGATGCGTGAGTGGCAAAGTCGTACTCTTGGCCCTTGTTGGCGCTTTTAAAAACAAGCGACGCTCCTAATCAGCTTAAATCACTATCTTCGTAACAGAGGGCTTGTCAATGGCGCCATAAGAAAAAATAACATGAATTTATTTATCAATTTAAAAACAAGAATGTATTACTTTTCGGAAATACAAGTCTCAATCGAAGATAGTTTCTGGAAGCATTGGTATAAACAAGACCAATAAACATAGCGAAATCATAACTTCAAATTGAATTCAAAATATTTGCAATGATTGAATCTTATGTTACTTGACAGATGTAGCAATATATAAAATATAACGTATATATATTTTCTGTGTAACAGAATGCCTCAACAATACTGAGATATTATGAGAAGAGTATCTCAGCTATAGTTGAGTAATTTAGGAATTAACAATCCTGCGATAATTGATATGAAAAGGTATTTGATAAAATTTCAAATTTGATATCAATAGCAGAAGAATAATTCGTACTTAAAAATAGTAAATGAATAACCGGGGGGAAAAGCTTTTTTGTTGTTGTTTTAAATCCAAGCTAAGTTTTGAAGCTCCAGCAAAAGAGTCCAGAACCAATTTCTTGAACCCTTTAAATTTCGATTTATTTTTGTGCTGCAAACTGAAAAGTTTCACACATTAGGGTCTTTTTATTCTGAAATTTACGAAAAGGATTTTGAGGATTTATTGGATCATCAATTTGGTCTGAAGAATCTCTTGTTTCTGAGTCTTATGATAAGCTTAGAAGTAATCAAATTTCAAGAAAGATTATTCCTGAAATTGATAAAATGCATTTTAATTATTAATACATTATTTTGTATAAAACGCAATCATATTTAAACTGATAAAATATCACATTTTATCAGTATATTCGTAAATTAAGGATTAAAACTACTAAACTTTGTGGACTTGGAAAATTACGATATTATTAATTCATTCAACTGAAACGTGGCTTTATCAAAATATCGATTCTTTTACTTTGTTCGATCGTAAGCCTTCATTTTTTGAAAGACCAATTACTACAAATTGATGCAAGCATGGTAAGTATGAATTATTGTAGTTATTTATTTTTTATCTTCTATTAACTAAACTGACCGTACTGAATTGCATTGAAAATGTTTCTGAAATCCATTTGAAAACATATTGCTAATACTTATGAATATGATTTTAAAAAACTGCTTTTTTAAATGATAGGTCCTTAATCTATAATACTGGTCGAATTTTTAAAAAATAGTTTTAATTATAATAATTTTCAATCGATACTTTTAAATCAAACTATTTCATCAAAAACCATTAAAGATTTTTTTAATAACTCAAATGAAATTAAAGGAAACCCAATTCAAATGAAATAAATTATTAAAGAAGAAATATTAATGGCTCATAATTGAATCTTAAAAATGAGTTTAAACATTATAAAAGAATTTAGATCGCTAAGTTTGATTTTAAGAACAATAGTAAAAGGATTGACTTGTAAATTATTCAAATATTTTAATTTCTTAACCTAAAATTCTGATTGACGTAGATTAGTTTCTTTATATAGTTTCAACGACGACTAATTTATTTTCAAATAAATTTTTTCCTATTTGAAAATGGTTATCAACTTGTATGGGCATTTCCGAGATTAATTAATTTAAGGTGGTTTAAATTCATTTTTGTAATCTTTTAAAGAAACTGAATAATATTGCTTTTCGAATTGGTATAACATTAGTATTATTAGTTTATATATACTATTATTAAATATTAAGAATATTAAGAATATAAGTAATTAATAAGAATATCTGGAGTGGCATTCTGAAATTCTCTTGCCATCTTTCATTTGCTAACGATTTTAAATTGTTCGCAGTAAAATACCATCTATTTTTGATATAAAGTTACTTTGATCATCTGTTTTAGTGTAGTGTACAGGCAACTAGTGAACTCTGAATAATCAGAAATTTGGCAGCCGTATAGCCATTCTCCAAAATCTCATGTTTTGATTAACTGTAACCAAACTTATTACTCCTTTTTTCATTCAGATACGTTTGCCGATCTTGGTATTATTGACCTAAAACGACTTATTTCATACAACGTATTAATGTCATAAACTCAAATGCATAAAAGAAAATTGGATATGTCAAACATAAAATTAAGGAATTTTTTAATGATCTGCCATTTTGAAGTTTTGACTTAAGTTATATAGTTCTGTTTTTTCAAATGTTACTATGATTGATTCTGATAATATACAACGCCTTGGGCTGTATCTATACTGCGATTAAAAACTAAACAATATCATTAACCATTTTCTTTATCCTAATAATATAATCATATTTTTAAGATTCAAAAAAGCATTGTTTTCAGTAATGTATAGCTCATTCAGTAGAGAGTTTTTATTCTTCACTCTAAAGAGATATTAGTACAGATAGAATTAAAACGGCCAACCAATAAAAATTAAAATACTTATAAATAGATTAAAAAACATTAATATCGTTGACTTGGAGAACTATACGTGTTTTTTAACTTATTTTCTAAACAAAATTGTTTTATTTTCTAGATTTTAAGCTTCGCCGCAATTTATCCCATAAAAGGTGCCAGAAAATGCCTTGGTCATAACTGAATGGACAGAGGATATATAAAAAAAATCCAGAAAATTGTAGAAATGTTTGGTAGAAATGGCCCTTTATAACACATAGCTCACATATGCTTCCTCATGATAATCCTTAGTATACATTACTCTTATTCTGCTTAGAATAGCAATAATATAATAAAATGGCAATAATTTAATTATATTTATAAGAAGCTATGTATTTTTCAAATTATTTGAGCGAGCTTAGTTTTAGTATCTTGAGATGATCACGTTTCATCAATTCTATCTCTCTAAGTGGTAAGGTGCAGAAGAATATACTGTATTTCTGGAATTTACTTTATTGTTAAATTTTATTTTATCTTCCTTATTTTAACTTATCTTCTCACCTCTGTTTTGTAGAATTAAACCCGTTCTAATGGGTTCGCAAAAGTACGGAGGTCTTAGAATCCATTTGAAAACTATATTGCATTTCTTTTATTTGCTTAAAAGTATAGCATTAAGATAACTCTTCTTATTTACTACTATTCGATATTCCCGGTGAAAATATTTTCATACCTAATACATTAAAAGTTAAAAAATGCTTTTGTATGAAATATTACGAATAATATTTTTAATATAAACTTCACTTTCAAAACAACTCTTAGCGGTCGAAATGTTAATTCGATTTATAATTATTTACTTAATACATGGACTTGTTTATTACACTAAAATTAAATACGTACAATTGTTTAAGCTGACTTTACCTGAAAAGTGAATCTACATTATTTTAACATTCTGTGAGTATTTTTAACAATTAAAGTTTTAAAAAATAAACAAAATAGGGAAATGATGCATCGTTTTAAATGGTGGTTGAGAGAAGACTTTCCAACTGCAAAGGATTAAAATGAGTATATCCTTTGCACCAAGAGTTCTTTCATAACTAAAACTGCTGACAGTACCAAACAACAATGGCCAAGAGTTATTTTTTTTGTGAAGTCAATAGTATTAAGAATGATACAAACGTTAACAAAACATTGCAAGAGCAAATAAATAAAAATAAGAAATAAAGGGGAGTAATAATCAAAGATAAAGTAATCTTTTCTTTATACAAGAGCTTTTATTTTAATAAAAATTAGCGAAATTTATTATTGCAAAACCTTCTATAATGTTTGCAAAATATTCTATAATGTTTCTATATCCGTAGGGTTCAAAGTATTAATCAATTTTCCCTCTCATTTTTATACACCAATTTTCTTTTCATCATTGATTTTGATTTCCAAGTTAAAAAATTCACATTTTCGCATGCAAATATTGTATTCCCTGTATCCAAACAAGAGTAACTTGCAAATTATTTTGTATTTATTTAACGGAGAACAAAGATTAAAATGTGCAAACTATGGTTGATTAAACATGTTTATCTACTAGTAAACGTGACAGGATATAGACACTTTATTTGAAAAAAGGCAGGTGTTAATAAGTAACTGCTGAATAGTAAAGTCGTCTGCCTTTCTGTAAAGAAAGACATGCATAGTGTTTGTTAGTACAGAACTAGTTAGTTGGTCAGCAAATTAAAGAACGAAGAATAAAAGCAGGAAGTATGTCATTCAAATTATGTGACAGAATTTTCAAATGCTAAATAAGTTTTTGGCGATTTTTTAATTTGAATTTTCATGTTTGGATTGCTGTTTTATTAAAAACAGATGCTTGAAAAAGGATGCAGTTTCTTTATATTAACAGATTTTTATGATGTTCCATTTCCGTCAAAACGAAAATTTGGAATAATATTTTCAAAATACTTAATTTCCTTTTTTACTTTTTTTATCAAATATAAAATCCGCATTGGATACAAAAGTATATCTTGCTTTTAACAGTATTGAATAAAGTTTTAATGCGTTTTATTCCAATCACTTAATTTGATATATTTCCTGTTAAAATGTGGCGCAAAAATGCTTATTTTTCTTTTGACAAAAGTGTTTTGATTTGATTGATTTACTATAAGAAGAATAAAGAAAATATTTGAATAACATTTTAATCAAGTCGTGTGAGTATTAAAACGGCATTATTAAAAGTAAAACAAAATAGAATTGGGCAGAATTTAATTTTCTAATTTTAAAAGCTCTAAAAAAAGAAATTCAAGAAATTGGAAAATTCAATTTCCTGTATTTATTAGTGACTAGCCGCCTTTGGCGACCAGCTGGTTCGCCATGAGTAATGCGTTCTAAAATTTTCAATTAAATCACATATTCATTAGCCAAAATTTAAGAAATAGTTAAAGTTAAAAGATTCAGTTATTAGTAGTTAAAGAGTCGGTAACTTTATTCGAAAAAACTTTTTGAGTTTAATGCTCTAACAATTTATCGATTATGCTTCCAAAATATTAAAAATGTTTTTTTCGGTGATGTTGCCAAAATTTTAAATATGTTTTTTAAAGAAAGCGAAAAAGGGGAAAAATTATTCAATTAATGATACAGATATTACAAACGATTATAGAAATATGCCATTAAGTCGGGATTTCAATGCATATCCTGTCTAAATTCAACCAGGTTTACTGTAAATAACGATAATTTATGGAATTAATTATATATCTATTGCAATCGATCATAGAATCCATTGCCTTGTATTTATTTTTTTAGAAGATATCTCATTTTATATTTATGTTATTTTATCCAGTCACATGCTGAAAGTTGTATTTCTTTAGATTTGATTTGCGATGATAGTTTTTTTTATTTGAACTTCCGGCATTGTTTTATTTTATTTTATTCAGTCATGTGCTCAAAAAAACATGGTTAAAATATTTCTTTAAAAATTCGTTAAAAATAGAAGCTTGAGTTATACATTAAAACACTGATATCACAAGTTCATCTCTTTTTAATTAAAAGCTAAATATTCTTCATTTTTTGAAGCATTTATAGACTCGTACTACATATTATGCAGCTATTTACTTCATTTAGACTTTTTTATAGATGTATTTCTATTATTAAACAAAGCTGATTTATTTAATTAATAATATTGTAAAATTCACAAAAAATTATTTGCATTTTCTTTTTTTTTAAAAAGAAAAAACTTATTCCCTATTTATTTCCTTTCATGCAGACACGTGCTGAAAATTGCATTTTTAAATGTTTAATTTGCAACAATTATTTATTTTTTTAATTTGAGTTTTTATCTATCTGATGGCAACCTATTGATAAAAGATAATTTTTCCCCTTCCACTCGTAACGTGCTCCTGCAGATTAAATTTTATTGTTTTGTCCGAAATATATTGTTGAAAAATATAGTTGAAATGTTTCTTTAAAAATTCATTACAAATAGAAGCTTAAGTTAAATGTTAAAATACTGATACTATTAGAAAGCTAATTTTTTTATCTTTAAATTGGTGTTAAAATCATGTTTATCCGTTAATATTTTCGGAAGTTATAGCGGAAAAACGTCGAAATTTCGCTTAAATTTTAATTAATTCAAATTCTAATTAAAAATTCGAAAAAAGGGCTCCGAGGTGCACATTCCCGACCTCCAAGGTATACATGTACCAAATTTGGTAGCTGTAAGTCCAACGGTCTGGCCTGTAGAGCGCCAACACACACACACATTGAGCTTTATTATAAGTATAGATGAAGGATATCTTTATAGTTTCACAAGCATTTTTTGATGATTTGTATTTACATATACAGGAGTCCATCTTTCGTGTAATATGTAGCTGCCACAAAAATAAACTGTAAATATTCTTTTGACTTGTAGGTATTCATTGGAGAAAAGCATAGTAATAAAATTTTTCTTAAATTTATACAAGATGAATGAATTTAATTTTGTCATTCAGTTGAAAATATATATCTCATCTTATAAATTTTATGATTATATTTTATTAAAAACTCAATTTTAAAAAAATTGTATAATAGAAATTTTGTTGATTTTAATAAATGATTAAAGCTAAACGTTAGATTTTAATATATACAATATACTTTTATGAGGTCTCGTTCATTAGAAAAATATAATGTTTTCCTTTTCAGATTATAAATTGCATTCAGCTTTTTACAAATTTTAGTTGTTTTTAATCTATAGCTTATACCTTATAATTTTAAAGTTGCAAATGAGTCAGCCTAATTTTCTATGTTAAACCTTGAAAATTTTCAGGTATGTAGTTGAATCTCAGTTTATTCTCACAACCAGGATTTTTTAAGGTACACGTTCTGAGCACTTTTTAAAAAAGCCTGGTATAGACATACTTTAACCATATTTCTGGGTTTAAGATTATTCGAAATTAGTAATAGGATGTTAATATTTGAAATAAACATCAACAGTTTTTGAAAATTGGCATTTAAAGGCATACATTTAAGCAAAATTCTTATAAAATTTCAAATTGGCTACACCAAAAACTTATTCTCATTGAAATAAAACTTATACCAAACTAAACTACATAGTTTTCTCTAGGGAATTAATTACAAATGTACGGTTATAAAAACAAAGACTTTGCAACCAGTTGAAGATTTATTATGAAATTTTTAGTAAATTTATCACATTATTCAAACAATAGACTGCAAATTAAAAAAAAACATTCAATCGATCTAAATTCTTTTAGTTCATTCCCTGGAAAATAGTATAAAGAAAAAGTCCCACAAATTTCATAGCAATATGATAATTATATTTTGAGTTATTTGTTTTTAAATGAGCAAGAGATAAGTAAAAATAAGTTTTAAGAAAAATACATTTAAAATATACAGTAACTTGTTTTAATAATAAATTATGGGCGTAGATACTTTAAATTCCCCACATTTATAAGCTTATGCCTTCTTGCTGCTAATTTCTTAATATTTTTATTTATTCATTAAAATGTTTTTCTGGAAAATTTTTCATTTGGCAGTTTAGATTCATTTATTCTGTTTTTGTCGAACTTATCAAATGTTCTAACTGAATTTGTACTTGGATACACTCCAACAATTTTAAGAATATTCAATAATCCTATAAAATTTTCGTTAAAATGCATTGCAAACATAATTATTCCAAATCTGAGGATTCAGAGCTCAACAAAGGCATCTTTAGATACAAATTTCCACAAAACACAATTAAAATTCTCATTGGCATTTTTTTTTGTTTCTGTGCGAAACACTTTCCTTATTTAAAACTAAATTGGTGTTTATTCACATTTTAAACATGTTTTTGGGTCTTTAAATCGGTATTTTTGGTTATTTAAATGTCCATTTCCGGTTTACCGATCATTACGAAAATATTAATATCTTGACTTCTAATTAAAGTAGAAACAAAAGTAAACCTGTTTTGGATAGCTCAAACACTGGTGGTCTATTTAATAACATAAATTTTTGCGGAAATCGAACTTTTCAACGTGTTCGGATAGCTTAAACATTTTTTTAAACAGAACAACACCAAAAGAAAGATTGCTAAATAAACTATTTTTATACATCTGTTGTTAAAAAAAAATCCTGCTCTGAAGGAAAAATCTAGAAATTTGATCAAATGGTAAGATAGTGGTATGACACCAATTATCAGTAGGTCCAGGTAAGAAAAACAGACCGAAAAAAAATATATGTTGTGTGACAGAGGGGTAAATTAGCACTCCACTGGCTTCGTTATAGAGATATAAAGGTTTTATGTATATGCAGTTATAAACATCAAATAAAGGGTTCCCAAATAGGCTATTATTTTTACACTTGTTAAAAAAACCTTGAAGAAATTTTTTTTATTAATTTGGTCTGATGACAATATCTCGGCTTATCCTCGATAATCAGTAGGCTTATTTAGGAAAAACAGTCCGATATCTGTTGTGTGACAGTGCAGTAAATATAAATCCTTAGCACCTCCACAGGTTCAGTTAAATATATATGAATGTTGCATTCATACTTTAGTTTTAAAACGCATTTAATTCAATTTTTGGTTCATAAAGTAAAAATAGGATTTTATTGTGATCAAAATTACAAATTTTGTTTTCTAATCAAGTGCTGTATGTGGATCGTTTTTATACGAATTGAACGAGAGAATGAGATCAGCAAAGTATTAAATACATCCAGTTAGATTTTGGGGAGAAAAGGAGAGCTAAGGGTTAAATTTTATGTTATAAAAGAAATGCCCATCCTCTTTTAAAACGTGGAAATTTACAGGAATAATTAAGATTCAGTTGTCATAATTGCTTTCTGATCATTGTTCCAATTTGCAATGCACATCTCACTGTAGTGCGTTGTTTCAAAATGAGTTTAGTAATAACTAAACTAAATTAAACGCATTAATTTTCGATAGCTAAATAATTTAGAGGCAAATTTAGAAAGAAACTCAAATTAACATAAATAAATCTTCAACGAATATTAGAGATCTGAATGGCATTTAAATACTAATTTGAAGTACAAGTAGATATAAAAACCATCGATTTAGAATATAAATAATGGTATTTTACGAAAAATTGATTTCACAAACAATTTTTAATTTAATTTAACCTTCATTTCTAAATAATGTTTTTAAATATACATAAAATATAATCATAAAGGAAATAATAAACTCTTTATCTCAACCAATTAAATTTAAATAAGACGATACGGAGTAGCTCTACGCGTCATGTCCTGCGTAACAATTGAAAAAAAAATGGCTTAATCAAGACTTAAAACCTTGAATTTAAAAAATGATTTTTTTTCTTTAATAAATAAACAGATAAGTTAAACAGAAAAATTATTATTTATGAGTGTTTTTTGCTGCCATATTATCTGTTTTTCCAATTAGCTTTATCTTTTATTACAACAGTTTTTTTAAACTCTGGTCATTCAAAACTGAGTGAAGGAATTTATTACACCAATTTATTCGCATCATGTATTTTAAAATTCTATGAAAGCAACAATTTCCTTCTGTTTAAAAGAAGCCGATGGACATCACTTACATTCTTTTATCTGTCCTTCTAATTGCAGTTTCATGTGCCTTAACTATAAAATCTAGGCTTAAGAGCTTTTGTCACTTTTTTTTCCACACCGACGATTCCCCTAATATCTTTTAATCGTGACCAAAATTCTTCTGTGAGACCAATCCGCCGCAACATAATAAATGTCACCCTTGGCGTAAACAAAGACCAATTTCATACAAAGAACTGGTATCTATGTTCCGTATCGGATCACGTAAATCTTCCAAATATACATTTGCATGAATTTAGCTTAATTGGAACCATCTGTTAGTCGGAGGAACTACGATATCCTTCAAGATTAAAAGAACACCGATGAGGAATCATTTTAAAACATTGGCTGCTAACATTTCTTTTTGCTTATAATATGCTAATGTGGTAGTTGATAACGTTGTGTTAGCCATGGACAACGCCCTTCAACTGTGTCTAGACAACGATGTACCCAAAATGAACAGGCCTAGTTATGCAAATTGATTCTTCTGCTTTACCAGGTGTACAACGGATGCGAGGTGGCAGATGGTGAAGGTGGTCAGTTTACTGGGCGAAGCTAGACTGGGTGCAATTAACGGATAGATTTCGAAGTCGAGAACTTCTGGAGACTTTTAAATGAGGTCTGGCCATTTGTCATTAGCCAAAAGAAGTAGCAGCATATTTCTGAGAAATTTATCTTTGTATGAAAGGGAATACATTGTATGTAACAAGCGTGTAATAAATGATAAATCTTATCTCGGCATTTGCATGCTATGTAATAAGAAGGTTGGTGTTTATTAAATGTTTACGATAGTAAATAGATCCTAATTGTTGAATGTCTATTTTATTCGATTTTAGGGTGGGGTATGGGCTTCGGCCTATCAGAATCTTGGATCTAATCTTCTTTGTTTAAATTGTTTGACTTTCATTTGACTTTTTATTAGATTCTTACTCCTTTAAAGGGTTGTTGGATTTTAATATAAAAATATACATTTCGTTTAACTAATTTATTTGGCTTAGAGTGAAAATTTATTTTCATTTTAATAGAGTATCTTTCTTTATTCCGGTTTAGTTTGTTAGAATTTCCAGGTTTGTTTCTATCTTAACAGTTTTGCTTTTCATACCTTCGCCATCCTTCCATTCCTTTTTCCTTCCTTTTAATTGTTCTAGAATCTCAACAGTTTCAACACTACCGCCGAGATATCTCGTCTTTCAGATACTTTCAATAATTTGTTTCTATAGGTTAAAATTTACCTCTTATGCAAAGTTTAGAATGTAAATTTTAGCCCACAAAAGCTTGTAATTGAAAGTATCTGAAAGACGAGATATCTCCTCGGTTGCGTAGAAAGGGTTAAACGAAATTCATCGCCTATTAAGTACCAAATGAGTTAGATAATTATGCTTTTGAGAATATTTTAAAAATTAAACAAACAGGAAATAACTTTAAATGTTGGTAAGTCGGAATTTTGAGACAAAGAATTAAAAAATCATTTTTATAAAATATTTGTGTTTTAAAAGCCTCACAGTAAAAATGCAACATTTTAAAGTCCTATTTATAAACGATTTAGTCATCAAATTTTCTCTTGGAATTTGGAAAGCAATTTGAAACAAGACTCTTTTTTTATTTATTTTATTTCGAATCATAGTCATCTGATGAGTACAATGCTTATGAGGTCAGTTTCCATTTTTGTCTTCATAGCACATCAGAAACAATTGATTTTCGAAGTCATTTATTGGCAATTATTCCCACATATAAGAGTGTCTTTGATATAATCGTAATTTTAAACTGTATCTCTCAAATCGCAAGTCTTCACCATCGAACCACCATCACTTTTTTTCAGAAATTAAGTAAAACAAAAACTTTAAATTTGAAATATAGTATTCGCTTATGCTAGATTTTTCATATTAGCTGTTGCAGTTGGACGATAAATGTTAGATTCGTGATAGACAACCGTAGGCTCACGGATTGTAATATAATATGGCAAAATTTTATTTTCCAAAAATAAAAAAATATCTCACAAGATATGTTAACCCACAAAAATGAGTATATAAAAATTTCAAAAGTTGTATTTAAAAAAATACATAAATCTAATAAAAAAGGGTTCTAAAATAATTTTAGAATTTTTTGAACTAGGTGTTTTTTAAAGTTACGCTTTAATAATTTGTATCAGAAAAAAGTAAAGATAAGTTTGTATAGTTTATAATATATAATTTTAGATTATTTATTGTATAACTTATTTGCAGTTAAATCGAAATGGGGTTGGCTCATTTTCAGAGTCAAAAGTGAAATACATAAAATGAGATATACATATGGGAATAAAATAATTGTTCGATTTCGCATCTAGTTATTATCTCTTTGGAGCAAATACATATAATTATTTGTCTTCCTTCTTTTATTACAAAGTTCAGATCAGTAAACATTTTACAGATCACCATAAAATTAAAATCAATCAAATCAGCTTTTTTTAGCATCCCAGGAAATGAAACTGTTCTCTCTATCTATTTTCCCCCTCGTTCTATTTTGTATTACTTCCTACAAGTAATTTACAAAATAAAAAAAAACTTTCCTTTATTAATAAACATGAAATATTTGAATTTAACATATTAAAGCTCTTTTTTTCAAAGTAATACGAAGGTGTTTTTTTTTGGTCTTGACCTCGTGATTCTAAATCTTAGGTAGATGACGAGGACGGAACTTGAGCTGACGATCCCAGCTCCAGTTTTTCGTGCTACTACAGAAGGGGGGATAACTGCCATCAATGCCGTATTTAAATTATATCAAGCTTATATTTCTATTAGTATTAAAGAAAGAATAGCTTCAAATCTAGAACTTTTGCCATGAAGCCAAATCTTTGCCACCGTATCGACGTAGTTCCTCGTGCATAGGTGATAAAAATGAGAAGACAAACAGTGTCAAGGATATTGTAACCTAAGAACTCAGGAAGAAAGATTCTAAAAGGATTTTTAAAAAAACGCCTCTCTATTTTGAGATTGAATTTATTTTGAATTGTATAAGAAATCTAATTTCCAACAGAACTTTTTTTAGGAAAGATTATAAATGGATATTACTGTGTTTATATTAGAAACAATTTATATCACAAACCTCTGTAAATATAGTGTAATTTTTTTGAACAAATGACTGTGTTTGTTTTCCATTATTTACCTTT
Source organism: Argiope trifasciata (assembly GCA_026543055.1). NCBI lineage: Eukaryota > Metazoa > Arthropoda > Arachnida > Araneae > Araneidae > Argiope > Argiope trifasciata. The sequence continues at coordinate 179,749 of JAPMOQ010060588.1, forward strand.
CTATATATATATATTTTCCTTTTTATGTCATCTAGCCAAATTATTGTTGACCGTTTACGAATTAAATCATATTTTCATATCTAAGCTCTTGTGAATGCTAACAACCGCATTCGTATTTTTATAATTCACTTTTGTATTCACTTAAAAAAGACATTTGATACATTCAATCAAATTGCTTGAACGGATTAAGTTAGGAACAGAAGACAGAACTCTAGATCAAACTCTAGATCTTAAATCTTCAACTTTCTATTTCAGTTATATACCCATTTATGATAATCTTATTAATTAACCTATCACATTATCTATTCTGCAGCATGGTATATTTTTCATTCACCGCTTGCCAATCAAGGGTTTTTTTTTAAAGGTTTTTTTAAAAATAAGCTATTCGAGCGGGTGCTCGAATAGCTTATTTTAAAAAGAAATAAAAAAAAAAAATTTTTCAATATGTTGAATATAATTATTTTGTCAAATTTTCCAACCAAGAATATTCTGTCAGGGAAAAATAAACAAAGCGTAAAAACAATTAAAAGAACAGCCAGACGTCAAATTAGCACATTTCACTTCAGTTCTTCGGTAATTACGAAGTCGGTTCATGCTCCGCAATTTATTACGTTAAACACAAGTGCAGATGTTCTATCACAAAATTCACCACTGTTTTTGAAAAAAGAGCAGTAAAAAGACGACAGCAGAGCAATTAGACAAAAGGTGCTCGACAGACAGACAGGAAGGAGATTTGATGCTGCGAAAATAAAAAAATTCGATGCAAAAAGCTGCAAAATATTCTTGCTTTGTGTACACTGAGCCATATCTACAATACAAATACCAGGAGTTTGAAAATCACCTGCTCACGGTGATTTGCATAACAGGAAAAGGCGATCCATTTGGGAGTGGGAAAGAAAACGATAATAAAAAGATAGCCGTCGTTACCTGTTGATTGAAGATTTTTTCTTTTGGGGGAAAGAAGACAGGATTAAAAAAAATAAAGAAGGCTTGTCAGTTTCAAGATAAATCTCTAACAAGACGTTCGAAGACATTTTTGGTGCTTGTTCTTTTACTGAATTTTACAAATTGATGTCTGAATTAGTTTGCCACCTGCTGAGAAGTGTCTGCGTGAGAGGCTACTGACATTACATATCATGCGTTTTAATAATTGGGTTTATATTGTTGTGCACTGTGTGATAATATTTTGTGTTATAATTAGAATGATAAATTCGATTATCTTTTTGTGGCAAAAATTCACAATAAGATGTTCGAATTTATCATATGAAAGTTAGAATAACTTTTAAGAATTCTAAAGTTTTTTTATAGGTATCTTCAGTTCAGTTGTGTAGATTTTAATTTTTCTACCCACTTAAATATAAATATTAGCATATTGAGATGTATTTCTTTCGATCAACTTGAATAATTGATTATCTCTTCTATTAATTTCTTCGTCATCCACAACGCGTCTAGCGTGTTCAAGTGAAATTCTGCAGGGTGACCGTAACGCGTTTCAAGCGTTCTTCTATATTCTAAAACTTTAAAACGTTTAAAAGGCTTTGTAAATGTTTATTTGCTTAATTTTTTAAATGTTTGTTTGTTCTAATACAGCGAAAAATAGAAATTATCGAGGGCAGGCGAGTATGACGAAAAGTTAACAAAAATGAAACGAATGTAACTATATGTGGGTTTGTGGGTAACTATATGTGGTGCTCTACAGACCAGATTCGCGGCCAAACTAAATATTATGCATTAATTGGAAGGTGGATATAGGAGCAATTTCTCATTTTTTTTACTAGATAGGGACTAGAAAACATTGACATTATAGTTAAATTCACAATTACTAAACCCCGGAACATACATTTTTGGAAGTTGCGAATGTTCTGACAGGAGCGATTTCTCATTTTTTTCGGGTTTTTATATGATTTTTACAAGTTCTTTAGAAGCATAATTTTCATTTAAGTTGTGAAGTATTTATATTTTTTCTTCCCAATTAAATATAAATTTAAAAAATTGTCATATACGATGCATTTGCTTTGATCATTGTGATTAATGGGTAATCTGTTCAATTAATAAAAAAAATGTGCATGTCTGTGCGAGGGTTTGTGTTGGCGCTCTTCAGACCAGACTGTTTGATCTACAGCTACCAAGTTTGAAACATATATTATTTTTTGGAAGCTTCGAAAGTACATAAGGACTTCTTCCTGTATGCATAGTGACTTCTCAATTTTTTTACAGTTTTTTTAATGGGCTTTTTGCAAGTTATTTAGAATAATTTTCAATTAAGTAGTGTAGATTTATATTTTTTTCTTTCCAATTAAATATAAATTATATTCGAACATTCAAATGCACTTGCTTTGATTAGTGTGATTAATTGGTAATAACTTCTATTAATAAAAAGGAATATGCATATCTACACTCTATAAACCACATTCTTTTGCATACAGCTTGGCACATAAATTTTTTTGGAAGCTGCGAATGTATATACAAGATCGTTTACTGAATTTTTTTACAGTGTTTTTCAATATTTTTAAAAACATAATTTTTTATTAAATTGGGTAAATTTATATTTTTTTCTACCCTTTACATATAAATTTAAATATTCAAATATATTTTTGATCAATGGGATTATTTGGTTATCTCCCCAATTAATAAAAATAAATGTGTGCGTTTCGCCTGGAATTGTATAGGCTCTCTGTAGACAAGACTGTTGACTATAGCTATCAAACTTAGCACTACATTATTTGAAAGGTTCGAATATGCATACTGATGCGATTTCTCAAAGTTTTAAAGTTTTTTTACTTTTACTTGGTTTACTTTTTTTTACTTGGTTTAGAAATATTTATTTATGTAGATTTATATTTTTTATGCTATTAAATATAAATTTAAAAATCCGCATATTCAAATGCATTTGTTTCGATCAATATGATTCTGTAATATCTTCTATTAATAAAAATGGGTGTATCTTTGTGTGGTTTGTATTGGCTCTCTAAAGACCAAACTCTTAGCCTACAGCTACCAAACAAGGCACATGCTTTACTTAAAAGGGGAAAATGTGCATACATTTGCAATTTTTCAAATTTTTATTTAGAATTTTAATTAAAAATCAGGCTTAAGTTTTAGGTATTTCGGTAATAACTTCCCAAAATAGAATAGCAGAAAAATAAATTTTGCTGTTATAAGTTTAAAAATTTATCTTTATAATGATATCAATTTATAATAATGCAAATATTTCCGGGATCGGGCTTTTAAAAATATTTACCAAGTATAGCATTGTTTCCTTGGAATTTTTTTTATTTTCTTTGATTCATCAAGTATTTAATCTAGCAATTTCCTTCATCGTTGAAAACTAAAGAAATATTAAAAACAAATTTCATCACATGCCACATCAAATATTTAATTGCATGTTTAATATCTGTGTACAGACGATTAAAGAAAAATGAAATTACAATACCAAAGATTTCAGATGGTAGACAAGTTACACATTTACGTTTTAAATATGTATGTAATGGAACTGATCGCCTTTAGAAAAGTTCACGTGAAAGATGAATATAAAACATTTAAGACAATTAAAACAATGTCTGTAAATTTGGCGGAATTATGGTAACGAAAATATATATCTAATTGCTTTAAATATATATCGAATTTTTCTTAAACTAAATTCCAACATCCAGCTGATCGCCAAAGGCGACCAATCATAAATAATACTCCCTGTCAGTGTTAACTAATTAAAATAATTTATCAGATTGGCCAGTATTTGATGGCGTTTATTAATTCCGATCAATATGATAAATCGATTAATCATTTGAACCAGTTATTATTAATGATAACTAATCACACTAACATATTCATATGAAATAAATTCAACATTTTTGAATTTGTATGCATAAATTTGTTGCTTTTTCACATCTTCTAAACTGATCATGCCCTCCTTTATTTGTTAGTGTATATTGCGTTTATTTATTCAGCAGTAGCCTTTGGCGAGCAGCTGGCTCATCGGGATTAATGTCACTGAAATATTTAATTATAAATTTTTGCAACTTGATCTTGATAACTTCCTTATCAAAATGTTTTTAAGCTTTCAATTTTCGATTAATGTATATTTCACGCTAATTGAATCCATACGCAGTTCTTTTTATTTTAATATGCCTTAAGCTTGATTTCTGTTGGCTTCTCTGAAATTCGCAAAACATTTATACACAGTATTTCTGTTATGTTTTTTTTTATAATGAACTCAAATGAACTTTGCGAAAATTTAAATATGCACGTAAAAACCTTACCGGAAAATTAAAGTATTTTAATTGATTAAATGTAGAAAAATTCATTGGGCATGAGACTTATATATATATACTTTTAATTTTACCATGATGTAAAAATTCTTTTTTTACGGTAACATTTTAGAAGTAATAATGCAAAAACACCATAATTACACCTGTTAATTAAAATTTTAAAAAATTGCTCCAAGTTGTACATTAATGCCGTTTAAAATATGCACTTGTGAAATTTCGTAATTCTAGGTAAAATCGTATGACCTGTATAGTTCCTACACTCACACTTTATTTTTAATAAAAATAAATATTTGATATAAAAACATCTCAAAGGCGATTTTTTTCAGTCTTAGCATAAGGATGCAAACTGTTGCAATAATAAACCTGATGATAAAAAGGATTTATTATTTATAATGCTCCTAAATCTATTATTATGAATGAATTAAATTTTGGACAAAATATGAGTTTGCTTCTCATGACTTAATAAAACTTTTATTGCTAATTTATTCATTAAACTCTCAATGATTCATTTGAGAAATCTTTTTTCCCTATTAATTCCTTGGTTTATTCATCTCTTTAACATTATTTTTTATGAAAATAGTTGCGATTAACTTTAGTTAATGTGTGTGAATAATCTGAAGCTTCTAAGGAGTCAAGGTCTTCTAAGTCTTCGAGGTATCTGTTTGCTCTGTAGACTCGCTTCTTTTTTTTATATCTAGAACACTATCACTCACATCCTTCCCCCCCCCCCTCCTCCAATATATTATCACAGGCATATGATTTTTTTAAACCTAGAAGAGAAGATATGCCACATATTTTTGTCCCTTAAAGGAAAATGATTTTTTTTAATCCTTTTTTTTCTATGATGTATTTTATGTTTGTATTGAAATATTTAATCCGCTAATTATAATAACTGTTTTGCTTGATAAGAATTCAATATTCGGTGTAAAATTCATTTTAATATTGGACTTATAAAATTAAAAGCAAATTAAAATTTAAAAATGAGTAGAGATGGGATGAAGTAAAATAATAGCTTTTGTAGTCATAGCAGAAAATGAATTGATAGTGGTCATATTAAAACAATATGCTTTTACCGAAATATTCAATATGCTTAGTTTGAATTAAATATGCAAGATTCCGATAAATATTTTCATGTATCAAATTATGACAGACATTAAAGCTTTGTTATTTTAAATATCTTATATATGTTTCACTCATAATGTACACGGACTTTATTAATAGTCTTACGGCATCATAATTCGATTAAAAACTAGTGTCTGGATTACCTTAAATTATATGTTGCCTTTTCTGGGCTTCACGGGTTCGAATCCAGTTTCGGGCATGATTGTTCTTATGTGTTTTACCTGTGAGGTGTGTGAATGTCCCTCACCTCCCCCTGTAGAAAGCGGTTGTGCAAGCGAATGCGATTCCTAAAGCAACTAAATCGTACTCCATACTCTAGTAGACGCTACTAAAAAAAACAAGATGCACTCTAGGTTTAAAATCGCAGACTTCGTCAACGTGCGTGTCCATGGCAAGTACCTGTAGAAACAACCACATATGTTGCCTTTTGAGGTAGTAAAATTTCTTTTTCTGTTTCATTAACAAAATTACAAAGTTAACTGGCGGATTGTTTCTCCTTTAGCTTTCAATAATGCAATTTAATATTTTAACTTTAAAATATTTTTATTGCATCAATGAAATTTATTACTAACAATTATGCAAAAAAATACTTTTATAAAATTATTAAAAAATTATGACAAAATTAGGCAGTATTTAAATTGGTATCATAATAAAGAGAATTTTCTAAATTTTAAATTGGTGTGTCAATGCAAGAAATCTGTAATCTAAGAAAACAATCGTAATTTCTATATTTTTAACTACAGTAAAATTCTTTCAAGGACATTGTGAAATGGCGAGGTAAACAAAAATTGTATTAAGTCAAATTGTAAGATTTTTTAAGAATCTGTCAATAAATTTCAAAACTGTGCATTTTGAAGTCATAAAAAATTTGTTGCAAAGAAAAGATAATCAGGTTTAGTATAGAATCTTACATTATTACTGAAAAAGATACTGCAGTATTGCACGAAGATATTGCATAGATGTTCTTGATAATGTAGATTAAATGCTTTAATCTGGGGATATTTAAGGGTATAAATATTTTAGATCAGGTAATCACATTTTTTTTAATTTGAGATTTTTATTGTTATTAAATTTTAACGCGACTTCCACTGAATTTGTTACTTTTCTTAAGGTTTTCCAATGAGTTTTAAATCTGAAATAATTATCAAAACCTTCTTATAATATTTATATTTACGTACTTAATTATAAGAATGATACAGTTCATATTAATGTAATCCGTCTATACTTAATCAAATTTTAATAATTAACTATTCTGTTTTATTTTTAATGCCTATATCTACTGTTTTCCATTGCGATTCTAAAACCTTCCGCTGATTAAAAATCAGTACTTTAAAGCATAAATATTTATAAATTAAATCATTGTTAATTACAGTTAACCACGAAAACAATACGATTTTACGCTTTATTTCACAAATATGGCGCTTTAACTTTAAAAATGTGATTATCCATTAGAAAAAACAATGAAAATCATTTTTCTGGTTCGCATGATTTAATTAAATAATTTAAAAGATTAATTATTAAGGAAAATAACTTACCAAGGAATGTGAATTCTTATGAAAAATTGCCAGAAACAAATAGAGGTTTTGCATTTAAAATAAAGTGGTTATAAATAAATTTAACAACTGTAATTTAATTAAAAGATTTAAAACACTGGTTTAAAGACGCAGGTAAAGCATTCTTCTTTTTATCTGAATTTTAAAAACCATGGCTGCAACATAAATTATTTATCAAATACAGTATATACATCGCTAAAAATTAAAACATTTTTATCGTTTTAATCAATGTTATCGCTCAACATACAACGAAACAATAAATATTTCATTAGTAATGTATGGAATCGTTTGAAATGGGGGTTTCTTTCTGCAGCGTTGATTTAGCATTATTTAAAAAAGTCTCGGAATAAATTGTGTTTGCACAGAATTCGGAAGATTTTTTTATCGTCATTCAGTTTAGTTTATTGTAAATATATAATAGGACATTTTATATATTCTATTCCATATTTTAATAGTGTTTTCTAATTATGAATTTTTAATTATTTGAAAGGGAAAAGCCTCTTGTATTCATAACTGTACATTAGTTTGTTTAATCATACTTTTTTGGCTACAAATGTCGGAGGATTTTCTTACGAATGATGTACAAAGAATCCAAGATTGTACTGTTATTTAATGCCTTCCCCCTTTTTGGTCTGATAAATCTATCGTTTTTGTCAGTAGGGATTTTTCTTTACTGAAATGAGACATCTTCGAAATTTTTAAATTGTGATAATTGAACTCTGAAATACATAAGTAATGATATAAATACATGTGTTTTTTTTTAATTTTAAAATTCCAGTAATATTACAAATTTATTCTCTGCAACATAAAATTAATAGAAAATAAGGAATAAAAAAAACAAGAAGAAACTATTTTATTGATAGTTCGAAGTTGTTTTACTATTGCGGTTTTATAATCCACAAGTTACAAATGTTAACTAGTAGATTAACTACTACATCCATTTTTAGAATTTTCAAAGTGTAATGATCTTTTTAATAAATATCTTTAATTCATTGCCCCCGCCTCCTCATATTCAGTTTTGAACAACAATTTTTTTGCCATTGTTATTTCTATTTAAATATATATAATATAATGATTAGGATTTTTTTTGGATGAGTTTTTGTATAATCTTTCAATATATGAAATGAACCAATGTCCTCCAAGAAAAAGATATCAGATAATCTATGAGAAGTTTTTACAAATTTGAGAAACTTTTAGTTTACGATATAACATGTTTTGTTTTTTCATTAAATAGCTCATTAAAAAAATCTTCATATGTTATTAGATGTAGGCTAATTGCCAGTGTTCATCATTATAAGTGGAATTGAAGGGTCAATAGCTAAAGGAATTGTTGGATGTTGATTGGCAAACTGTTTTAACCATGAAATGAGGGATCGAGTTATAAATAGCTTAACGGCATAATATTGTTCTATCATTTAATGTCAGTCTACACCATAATGCATTATATTGTATTATATATATTGACCGCCATATTTCTAGCTCGAATTTGATGTAAAAGTACTTATGTTTAATTACTAATGTATTTTATATGTAATATTTAATATATTATTGGTGAGTTGAGTTAGATTCTTTTGACGATTAATACACATTTAAAAGTAATTAAACCGTAAAAGAATCGTTTATAATTGTTTTAAAAGATCAGTATCCTTATCTCCCAGAATTTGGCGAGACAATTAAATGGTCAAAGAAATGATATTGTGAATTTTAATTTCTATTTTTTTGTACATTTGAATAATAAATTTTACTTTTTCTATTTGTTTTTTTATAAAAATCAAACATTATGAAGAAAATGAAATAGTTATTTCACTTAAAAATTCAGACTATCCATGAATTTGATGAATCTGATTTAAAAAAAATGCATTAATCAATCCGGAATTAGTACTGCTGCTCGATGCATTCTATATAATTGCAATTATCTTGTAATACGAAACGTCGTATTAGTAGAAAATTTTTAGTAGTGGATTGGAGATTTATATTTTCATAATAATACTGTTTGATTGAATAGTCATCATAAATAATTTTTATACTTTTTGTATCATTTTGAAAAATATTTTTACAGAATTTGTGGATTAATTACAGTTTCGTTAAATAGCTCATCAATAAAAATTAAACGAATTGATTTCGTCTGTAATTATTCACCCCTAAAATTCATTAAATTGAAATGTAAATAACGCTTAATTCTATTCTAAACATCTAATACATGTAAAATTCACATTTCCACCGTTAGATGTCGTAATCCAATAAACTTTTCTCACTCGTGAAATATAACAAACTGCCGACTCAAATTACACGTTGTCATCTCAAACACTGAGGAAAAATGCATCTGATTCTTGAAAGGAGAAACTCTTCTAGTTCTCACATTTTCGTGAGTCATCTCTAATAGGCGAAAATTAGATTACTCCAGATTTAATAAGATAAATTAATAAGAATCCGAACAAATAGCCCTCACAGCAAGCTCTTTCCTTGTGAATCATCTCACAGTTCTTGAAACATCTTAAATGATTTGCGCGCTTTGCGTTTGGAATATCAACTTCCCTTAATGGCTGTTGCATTATGCAGTATCGCCCTGGAAATGAGGTGCAGTTACTGTGCGCTGGACGGCATCATATTGGATTTGCAATGCAGTGTCATCATTAGCAGAACATTAACGGTTACTGCAGATCTTGTCTGGGTATCATTACGCGTTTTCGCCAATCTTTTTTGCTCATTTTAATGACAGAAGATGCTTGGTGGATGCAGCATTTTCATATGCGATAGGTTGCGGAAGCCGTGGGCGATATTTGATAGATTAAATCTTTAGAAAACAAAAACATTTAATTTGAGGAAAAATATTACCTTATACATATATTTAGCACACAGATGTTTGTTTGATGTAAAATAAACCTTCAAATCTCTAGACTAACAGGCCGGAGATTCTTCTTGGAATCAAATAATATTTTTAAAATGTCTGTAAAAAGTAAAAATAAGTTGAGATAAATTCGTGATAATCCTTTTCATTAGAAAAGGGGTAACAAAAGGGAGAAAATTTAGGGAACGAAAGATTTTTTATTATAGAAATTCTGAACAAATAGGGTGTGCCTTCTTGAAGACCTGAGAAGAGCGAAAAAAGAAAAAGAAAAAAAGACAATCTTTCCATATTTATTTCATTCTTTTTTTTTTTTTTTTAAATTAAAAATTTGAAAATATAAATTATATTTATTTGAGAATTTAGATCGAAATTCTCCATTAGATTTTATTTCTGAAACTCTGAACCTGTAGGGTGCGCCTGCCACCATGAAGATGCATAGAATACGAAAAAAAAAATCGATAAATGTTTTGCGCATTTATTTCATTAAAAAAAATCCAAATAAGAAAAGATAAATTATATTTATTTCACAACGAAATATTATCCTGAAAAAAATATTAGTAATTGCATATAAATAACAAGTTGTTGCTCAAAGTTCAAAAATTTATTGGAGTGAAGGTTGAATTCAACAAACTATTTCTGGAATGGTTGGAAAATTTTAAAAAGTTTTGAATTACTGCCTTATTGGAATCAAGTAAATTGACAATAGATACTTTAATTGGACTTTTATCAAGTACTTTAAGTAGTTTTAAGTAACAAGTGTATATTAGTGAGATATGCGATTATTTCCGATTCCATTAATTTAGAATAGGACTTTGCTGCAATTTAGCAGAAAAATTCAACTTTGTTTCCACATTAGAGGTTGCTCGGTTACCCCTTCCTCCCCCTTTATTTTTTAAAAAAGGAATAAGTTTTTTAACCATATAACGTTGCTTAGATCCAATATATTCTTTAAGATTCAATTTATGCTTAATTTAATACAACTTATACTTTAATCTTATCTAATAACCGTTTCAATTCGAATAATGGAAAGTAGCATTTATCCATTGAAATGCCCAATTGTTTGTTTGAACTTTTGTCTTCATCCAAAAAACAAAGTTTTATTTTCACGATAACTGCAGAAAATTTTTAAAGGCGTGATTTAAATCATGATTTGCATCTTCGTATAAAAAAAGTAATGAATCTCACATTATTTTCATTAAAATGATTTTTAGAATTCTTAAAATAATGAAAACTCTTTGACAACATTTCATAAATGGTCTTGCTCGGTTTTTCTTAATGGAATCTTAATTTTTAAAAAATCTTAAAGTATAAAATATTTTCTTTGTCATGCTCAAAGATTATTCTAAACATCAGCTAAATTTTGCTTTACACTCTGCCAAAATTATTTACTTCAGATATATATTTAAATGAAAAGAAAAGGTGTTCAGTTTTTCATGTTTATTATAAACTAAATACACGCCATAACAGTTATAACTATATTCATAAATTTACATCATTATTTTGATCATTTTTTGTGGTTTAATGCTATGTACCTAATAAAATTTAATCTTTCATTAGTAAATTAATGTTTAAATTTAGACATTAGAAGATAGGATGAAATAAAGTCTTATACTCGAATAAATGAGGGAATGTAAATTTATAAAGTATAGACAAAGTATCAATGAAATTCGAAAACAACCACAGAAACTAGTGTGCAATTTAATACTCACTGATACACTTTTTTTTAAGTAATTAAAGTAATTATTTGTTTCATTTTATGAACAACATTTAATTAAACATTTTTCTTCACGCTGAATGTACAGTTTTATTCATCAAAAGGATATATATACATATCTCCAGAAAAGCAATTAGAAAAAAAAGCAACCATGGAACGTAATATTTCCTTTGTTGTTTCATTAATAAAAAAAGAAAGGAAAAGAAAATGAAACGTATTCCTATAAAACAATGGCCAATGTGAAAAGAACGGCACAAAATAAATAGCAAAAATCTTACTAAAATGTCTCGGCGAATCACGCGCGTGCCATAAAAATACCCAGCTTCAGAAACTATTCTTTTTGTTTTTTCTCCGAACGCCCGAAAAAATAAAATTAAAAAAAAAATTCACGTGTCGGTGGATAGATGAAAAAGTATTCGCAGTACCCATAAAGCAATGTTCGCGCACGATCATTTCGAACATAATTTGAATGGATCAATATCCAACTGACCAATAGCATGCCCACGTATTTGAATAAAAGGCGTGGCTTGTTCAGTGAAGTGTCGAACTGAGTTTTTCAATGCAATTCGTGTTTTCTGAGAAAATGGTCGAGGTAAAAACAATCCAAGGTTCGAATAATGCTCTTTGCTTATCTGAACTACATCCTGCGTGTTCGAAAATAAGCCTCCGTTTTCCCAGAGCTGTTCTCTACCATATATAGCGCCACCTGGTGCTGATCGCCCTAAACATTTTCGGGGCTTTTTTTTTATGAGTAGGTGCTTCTAAATGGAGCATGCGGCAATTCTGAAACAATTTTCATTTTATTTTAAGATTAATTTCCTCTGAATGCAAATGAGAACATAAAATCATAATTTATAAGTTATTCTAAGTGCTTAAAGAATAGTTTCAATAGCCGAGCTCGTATTCTTTTATTTTAAATGTGTTTGTGTTTTAATTTTCGCAATGGTTGCTTCGAATTTTCCAAACAAATATAAATTTGTGAATTGTAATGTATAGAATTTATTCTCATTGTTCGTTTTGGAAGACCAAAAAAAAAAAAGAATTTGGGCTCCAAAATAAGATTACAGTATTAAAAATAAAAACAGAAATCTCATATTTAAGGAAAGTTATTAATTCATATAGAATACATATCACTATGAAGAGGTAAAAAACAAATTTTTTAAGCTGTATTTCCCATAATGGTCATTGCTTTAAATTTTAAATAATTATTAGATAAAAAAAACTAAGTTAAAAATTTGATTAAATATTTTTTTAAAGTATTCTGTTTCATATCCGAAAAAAATGCTATTACGAATGAGCTGGATTATTAAAGAATAATGCTAATTTTCTGTAGCACATTTTTAAAAGATCGCAGATATATCCAAAAGACTCAACTTTGAATACTTATCAAGAAGATCACATAAAAACGCATTTGTCTCAGTTTGAATCAGTCTATAAAAATTATATTTATTTATCTTATGATTTTATGAAGTTGAAAATCCTGATTGAAATCAAAATATTTTGCCTACTTTTGAAATAGATTCATAAATGATTTGAAATTTGAAACCAATAATTAAAGTGGGAATTACATGTTAGCTACTGACCATTAACCTGTAACCTGGAGATGTATTGAATATTTATTGAATATACCTGATTATTCAAAGAATATAGCAAAATTTGTTATTGTAACAAAATTTTGAAAAATCCAGTTACTTGAAAAAATTTTAAGCAAACATTGCCATTATTTCTGCATTTATAGAAACTGAATTTAAATTTTATATATAATTTTTGAAGGATGTAAAAATTGCTTAAATTTTGGGCAAAAAAATGACCCTCCCCCCGCAATATGTTGCATTTATTAATTTATATTTTAATGAACGTTTTGCAAAGATTTTATTTAAAAAATAACTCTTTTAAAGATATTCACAATTTTTCTAATCTTATGGAAATATACATTTTCCTTGAATTCCTTTTGCTTTCCATTATTTATTGTTTTCTGTCTCTCAAAGTATGATGCCCACTCTAAAATATTTGATGGTTTCAAATTATTATACTTTCACGCTTTTTAAGCATTTGCTTAATTAAATTATATCACGAGCAGATCGATCGACAAGTTATATTGAGCTTTAAATTTCATTATTTTAGGAATTTTAGATTTTGCAGCTTGATAAAAAGATATAATATCAGGTGCTTAAAGAACAGTATAAAAAAGTTAAAGAAATTGTGTAGGTTTTCTTAAATTTTTACTAATATGTAAGCAAATAAAAAAAATTCTAAATATTTTTTATTTGAAAACTATTAAAATTATCTAGGTATTGTTAATTCCAAATGAGAGCAAGTAAAAGATTTAAAAGAACTTTAAAAAACTATTTCAGACTCCTCGTTTTACTGCAATTTTTAAAATGTGAAATTATTAAAAATATTTCAACTTCTTCAAATTTTTGTAAGGATTGGCGAACATAGTTAATTTTATTAACACATTGAATTCCCTTTTTTTTTCTTCTTAAATTAGTAACAATCTCCAAAATACTTTAATGCAATCATTTATAAGAGAAAATGATTCTTCACCGGGAAATATTTTTAATCATTTAGAGTAGGAGTCATAACTTGTTCTATTCAAATTTGTTTTCAGCTTTTAAAAAAAAAAAAAAAAAAAAAAAACCTTATTTATGTTTAAAATGTTTATTGTGCTTTGTTTTTAAAATACAATATTTGAGTTGTATTGACAAATAAAAATGAATAAATCTAATTATTTTATTAGCAATCATCTTTATATTTTCGTATAATAAAGATAACTATATATTTGTGTGTATGTTGGCTCCGAACAAGCTTAACTAGTTGACTTAAAGGTACTAAACTTAGCAGATATGCCCTTTGAAGGATGCAAATTTGCTTCTTGGAGTAATAATTTTTTGAAGTTTTAAGAAGAGAGTAAACAAAATATTAGCAGTTTTGAGCTATAATATTTGAAAATATCTGTTCAAATTATTTTTAAGTCTTAAAATTCAAAAAATTATCTTTTCAATGTTGCCAATGTTTAAAAATACAAATTATGTAATTTTTATCACTATAAATTTTTACAAATATTTTAAACCTATTTTCCAACAATTTATTTAAGATAAAATGAAAATAAAATTTGATTTTAATTAGCACGTTAGAATATACTCACGTGTCCTCAAGTCTCAATGAAAAGATAAAGCAAAATCTTACTGAAAGTTAAACCTTAAAAAAAATGTAATTTTCAGCATGCATTTGAAAGAAATGAAATGAACGTGATATTTTCTATAAAGAAAAATTCAAGAAAAAGAATGAATTTCTATTAATTTTAAAAATATTTATTAATATAATAACTCTGTAGTATTTCACACAAACATGATTTAAATACACCATATGTCAGTTCTAATCTAGTCACAGTACTTAATTTCTAATTAATTTAGATTAAGCATATAATTCTCATAGTAAAAATAGTTTAAATGAATTAAAGAATACTATTTTATGCAGTTTGAGATAATAAATGTTCGGATGAATTACGAATTTCATATTTTTACACAGACCTTCTATCCTATGAGTCATATTTTGATATGAATATTTTGAATAAAAAGAAAAATCAGTTCTATTCTGGCAAAAACTGAGTGAGTAATGAATGTCTGAATATTACAATCTTATAAATGCGGTTTTAGATGAATCCAGTGACTGTCTTTAATCAGATACTCCAATCATCATTCGGTATTTCTCCAAGGTTTATCAGTTTTAAATTACGAAACTGTTGATTGCTCTAATGATATTCAGAACTTCACAACTCGTTCAGATTTGATCGTAGAAAATGAAAGTCGTTTTTTAATTTAAAAAAAATTAAAGAATTGAGAATATTCCACAGATTATTATTCCATAGGATCAAAGGATTGTGTAAAATTTAAAGTTCATACTTTTTAAAATAATATATTTCTTGAGTGAAAAATATACTATCATTTGCGAAATATAAATCGTTTTGAAAGTAAAACTAAAAACTGAAATTCACCACGCATTTTTTTTTTTTTGAATTTGAAAAAAATATTTAAAAAAACATTCTGTAGTGTGCACAAGACATCAATGTTGAATGCTTCTGTTCTCTATACTCATACTTTCAAAGAACATGTATAGTATCAGCAAAAAGTTATTTTGTTTTAATTGAAGTTTAATTGTTTCATTTCAAATTAAAGTTCAAACGGGAGCTGACATAAAATTAGACAGTACAATAAATAGAACAAGGTAAAGTTTCTATGATAGAATGAGTTCCTTGATTAACAAAATTTAAAGTTTAAAATAGTTTTATGAAGAAGTTAATAAAAGACAAAGTTATATAAAATATTTAATTGAAAATTACAACAAGTATTAATCCCGGTAATTCGCGAGAGGAATTTTTATTTCACACTCGCCAAAGGCGTTTAGTATGAAATAAAAAACTGTGTAATGAAATTCCCATAATAGTGGATGAACTACATTGTTTATATAGTAAAGATTAAAATAACCCATCCTTTTAATTCAAAGTTATGTCTTAATTCGATGAGGCTCTCACGTTTTAGAATTGAAAATAAGTTGGAGATATCATAAACAGTTTTTTTAGTAGCAGAATTTTTAGCAATAAATTTTCTGAGTTAGTCGCGCACTGTATTACACAAAATTCAATTATACTGAATTTAATTATTTTTATTAGTTGAAATATTAGTTTTTTTTAAATCTAAAGTTGCAACTGCTTTCAGACTCATTGGCTATTGATCTAGGAATGCTGGCTGAATTGTATGTTATAAATATTCTATCAACCTTAAAATTTGTTTGAGATAAATATTTGAAATTTAAGAAATCTTGATTTCAAAAATTTTCTCCTTATTTCTAGAATTAATACATTGTATACAAAATTTGAAGGAGGTATATTAAGCAATACAAAAACTCAGAATTTTATGAATCCCTAACTTTAATTTCTTTCAATAATTCGTAATTCTAGCATTGAATTAATCATACCCTTTTTAAATTATTTGTACAACTATGACTTAATTTAAACACAAATTTTGCTTTCATTCTAGTTGTGTGTTAAGTGTGTTAAAGTGTGCTTGTAGTGCTACAAATATATCAGAGTAATTCACAATGACGTAGAACAATAATTTGAATGTTTTTTTTTTTCTTAAATAAGAGGATAAAAGGCTCAATGTTTGTTATGAAAACGTTTAAGGTGTTAGATTTCAAATGGAATATAATTAGTTGTGAGTCAAATGGAATTTTAAATATTAAATTTAAAGGTAATTTTATCTGTGCACTCAGAAATTATGATTTAAGAGATAAATCTTTATGTAGATCCCATAAATAAAATATTTAGAAATACATCGTAAACAAATAATTTTTTTGTGTATCAGATGGATAAAATATAAAAATTTGTTTGATAATTCAAAAAAGGATTTATAGTATCTGGTAATGTATGTATTAAATTATTAAAGTGATTTCAAAGTTTCTTAATTGTTTAAAACTTGCTGTAAAATGGCACCACTTGTGGATTGCATGTGAAATAAATACAAAATCCAGTGTTGTAATAACGAAACAAATAAAATGATCAAATTAGGAAAAGAAGAAATATCATTTGCTTACAATCCTTATCCGATCCAATAAATACAAAAATATATTTAATTTAAAGACACTCATTGTCTAATTTTTTTTCCTTTTGACTATATCTTTCACAATTGAACAAAATACAGTATAAACATGTTAGTTATACACAGGAACATAATAAATAATAATATTGGGGACAGAATTATAATAAAACTCACACATATATGCAATGAATTACATTGTAAACCAAATAATAATAATAATACGCACAGAAATAAAATAAATAATTGAATCCCACGGAATTACGAGGTCATCAAAACAGGATAATTTAGAGGCATATTTTTTAAAATTCTATACATTGATAGAAAATTGCACTTCTAAAATCTGAAAACTAAGCAATCGAAAATTATTGAACATTCAAAAATTAATACAATTATTCTATGCGCTATTTTAATATTAAAAGTACAAAAATAATTTGGTTAACCAATAATAACATTAATTAACACTATCGGTATGTATTTAATCAGAAATATAAAAATATTTAGATTTTGAATTACTTTCAGATTTTGATATATTTTTGCTTACATTATACACCGAACTAAAAAATATCGAAATACTATAAGTAGGTAAATCCATAACAAGTAAACTTTATTGGGTTGTTCGGAAAGTCATTTCGTATTTTTTTGTCAAAATGAAAAGAAATTTTCGTTTAATGAATAAATTATTTATTAAATTATAAAATTGCCATTCTGGTCTAATACCTTTTGCCATATTTTTGGTAGTAACATGATTACATGCTCATAAAAGTTTTGGTTTTTGCTGTAAAAAAAAACTGATCGAGGTGGTTTTTGGCCTCCTCATTTGAAGGAAAAATTTTGCAAATCAGTTCTGGTACTGATGTACTGTTAACACATCTTCTCCACACATATTGGCTAATTTATTTCTGGCTTGAACAGCATTTTTACCTTTTATAGCAAAAAAGAAAAAAATGACGAAAATACTGTTTATTGCTCTCCATATTTAAAAGGGCACCATCCAAAAACTACTGCGAAGAATCAGCTGCACTTTTTCACACTCAAGCCTTGCTATATCAGCTCTTAAAACATAAAATGATTTTGCGGTTTAAGTATGAAATTGGGTGCGAAAAATGCAATTAAATCCTTTGTCAGGAAAAAACGAAATTACTTTCCGAACAACCTAATATTATTAGAGATCGCCAAAAAGCCGCATTTTTCTTAAAGCGAAATAACAAAATAATCACTATCTGTAGATGAAAATGTATATTTATGAAAGTGCATATTTAATTTTAAAAATTTCACCCTTATTTCAAATATATTTTTGAAAAAACTACAAGAAAATTCGGTCCGTGAGGAATAATAAATTAGGCTTTAAAATTGTTATATTCGTAGTTTAAATAACTTATATGATCACATTTGAGATCGATATAACTTTAACACTAGGAGAATTTATTTATTGGAATTTAACTATTCTTGATGAATATACTTGCCATGGTAAAAGGGCAAAATTTTATTTTATGACGAGTTTAGTCACTGGCAAGTTTATTTAATAATTGTTTCATTATTATATTTATAATCAATTATTTACTATATTTGTAAAATTTTATTTATATATACGTTTATGATAATTTCGAAGAGCATTTTCCGAAAAGGTTGATACAGTTAACTGATTAAAACAAACATGGTTTAAAATTAAAAGCAAATTAGTTATTACATTTTTTGAGGAAGGCATTTCATAAATTATCTCATAGCAGTTATAAATGCGTCTTTAAGCAGTAATTAATGCTTCACTTCTATAGTTGATTTTATATTAAGTACGTGATTGAACTGTTATTTTAAATCAAATTAAGATGCAAATTAACTTTTTAAATTAAAAATTATGTATCAGAATTGTAGATAATTGAAATGCCTATTTGATTCAGTATCATCCGAGTTGATGTCACCTGAAAACTATTACATATAATGTTTCTGCAACAAACTGGCCGAAAGAGCGCAACAGCCCGCATCTCAATGTTGAGTAAACAGTCGACATTTTCCCTCCGAAATGCTTTGGGAAAAAAAGCAGGAAGAGAGGAGCATTCTCAGTGGGGACGTCCTCTATCAGTCGTTCACCCCTCATCCCCAAGCCTTTGAACCCCAGAACCAACTGTCAGTTCCATTGTGAGCACTTCCCCCCTCTGCACGGATGCTATGAGGGAACGAGAGATCTATTGATTTTTTAACTGACCTCTACGTTACGTCATGGGGTGATTTTTTTAAAACTTTGTAAAGGGGTGAATAACCCGTTCCTGTGGGAAGTGAAGGCTTACGAAAGGGGTGAATTTTTTTCTCCCCTTTATTGTTAAATTTTCCTGTCCTTTAAATCTTGAAGAAAAAGTTCTTATAAGAATGGCTGCTCAAAATTATTTTAGTTGCGTGACACGGCTTATTCTAACATTCGAATTGATGTTTGCTTGGAATTTCTATTTAAATATTGTTACATATTGCTGATTGAATTATTGAATTTATTTTGGTTAACTCAAAGAAGGTGAAATTAAAGATAGTAAAAACAGTCCACATATATTTTTTCTAATTAAAAGAATTTACATCCACAAAAACGTTTCACAATACTTTTATCGTATTAATTTTGTTATTAAATTATTTATCTTGTAAAAATATTAATTTTCAGATTTTTTAACGCATTCTCTGCCCTGACCTTCATCTGATATTTGGGTCCCTTATCTACTAAGATGGTCCCTTTTTTGCTATGTTTTAAATGCAATAGAGCAGGAGTCATCTAATACGATATAGTTTGATATAATTGCGTATTGTCTAACAGACAGGCTCGTAATGTGGCAATCAACATGTTAAAAATGTTAGTTTATTATTATTATTTATTTATATTGGCTTGTATTACTAAAGAATAGTATAATCAGTAATCAAATTTTTTAATGCCGTTTACAAATTCTCTTCCTGTAGTCTTTTTCAGACTCGGTTTTTCTTTATTCAAATTTTTGAGCCAGACATAATTTTGTACTATTATTTTGTCTTCAAAATTACTACAAAATTAATCGTTTTACAGCAAATTGAATTATAGATCATTATCTATTGCCAAGGAAAAAAGTACAAATTATGTTAAAAAACATTGCAGGTTACTTTAGACCTATACTGTACAGTGATGAATGCATCCATCACATCTGTATTTTGAAATTAATTAGGTTAGACATATTTTTTTATTCGTTGTAAACTACTTCTCTTTCCAAATGAAGTCAAGAGGTTGTCCCATTCAATAATATTCTATTTCAAACTCTCATCTCGTCAGTATGTCTCTAAGCGAAAAAAAATTTGTCTTCTTTGTGAAATATCTAAAAAAATTATATATAATAGCTGTTAAAAGGAAATTACATATAAAAATTCATTTTCTAATATAAATCTAAGTCGATCGATGTATTAAATGATCATCGGGAGAAGGCTCATTATTTATTTCTACATTATTCTGTAAATTGTAGATTTTTTTTCAGCATTCCTACCGTATGATGAGCTTTTAAATATTTTCTTTCATTTTTTTCATATGTATGAGTAACTTTTCACATTCCAGTTTACTTTAGAGTTTCATTTCTTTTTTTAAAAAATTTCTGTTATATTTTTTTGAGTTTTTCTTTTATTTGCATATTAATTTGTATATATATTTTATTATTTATATAAAAACTTATTAATATTTGTCATTATGAAAGGACTTTTAAATTACTAATGCATTAGTATATGTATTGGTTGATTTGTATAAGTTGGACAGATTTTTAATAGTTATCACACATTTATTTCATAAATTACAAACTCAAATTAAAATGTGACTTATTGACTTAGATGTCGCATTTTATATACTAGTGGCGTTGCAACTGCAACACAAAGCGGTGTGATATAGATACTGCGACACAAAGCGATGTGATATAGATACCAGTGAACCAGCCTTAATGGCCCCATGGTGACGAATAGTGTACACTTAAAACATGGGATTATATAGAGACAGACAAAAGATGGAAATGAACATAATAACATGGAGACAAACATGTAGGAAAGACGGGAGCAATTGAAGATGTTAGCAGTTGACTATTTTAAATACAGTTTTAGAGACAAGTTTTTTATCTGTACATGCATAATTAAATACCCTTTTCTTGGAGAGCATTTATTGTAAATTTTTATTTTAATATAATAAAAATTATCTTGCTATTTTATAAATTTTTATTTAAAAATAATAAACATTATCTTGGTTTTTTTTAAAAATAATACAAAAAGTCATCCTTCTCCAGTCAAGGATTGCTCTGGGACAAAATGATTTTGATCTCAGAGCAATTCTAACAAATCTTAAATATTATTTTAACAGCAGAAAATATAAGACAGTGCACTAGTTAATTAGTTATCATTGTATAAATGTACATTTTCTAATATCGTGTGTAATGAAAGAGTCGTGTTTTCAACTGTAGTATAGTTTAAATTTGATATGTAGTCGGAGTTCTTTATTTTCAAAAAATGAAAAAAAAAAAATCCTGCTAAATTTGCATTACTTTTACTAGCATGTAAAACTGTTATAACATCCTATTCTAGTTTCTTGATATAAGATCAAACTAGACTTCACAACTTATTTTTTTTATTTAAAAACTATGCTATACTTTATTAAGACATTTTATCTCGTGTCATGGGTGATATGAAACAATTTTCAAAATCTTGGCAACAACTTCCTTTGCATTACTGGTTTCTTCCTTCTGTTACTTTAAAATGTTCTTTTTGCTTCTATTCTTTAGGCACAGCTTATATAAATTCCAAAGGTTAAAATTTAAAAATATTTCCTCTAGCTCTATGCGATTATTCTATAGTTTGAAATATTTTTTGAATCATATTGATCAAGAAAATCGTACAAACTGTATAATAAATTATAGTATAGTATGACGAACAAAACAATTACCTGAGGAAAGATGCAAAGATCGCCAACTTATACTGGTCATCCAGCCCAGTTGAAAGCTATGGAAGACTTAACAAGAATAGAAATGAATAGCGATTATAACAAATGTCTTGTCAAAGAAGAATAATCAAATATATTATTTGCCTAACACTGAGATATTATGTTGAAGTCCCCGAAGATTTCAAAACGTAAGTCAAAATGCTTAAACATAATCTAATAAAGAAAGGATGGCATTGTATGCATTTTTAATGTCAGGCAGTGTTAAGTATAAGCGCAATATCCGTAAGGTAATGAAGTTTAGATAATAAGAGCATAATATAAAACATTTTTTATTACCTTTTATTCGTCTCTTTGCTTCAGTCTCCCTTATTTTACTTTTTAAAACAAAATATGATGAAGGCCGATTAAAAAAATTATACTGCACCTAAGATCCATTCTCTCTTTCTTATGATGTCTGACAATGAAAAATATAATTTCTCGGGCGCAACTTAACCTCGTTACGTCACTTGTACAACTTTGTTATATACAGAACTTCTTGTTATGAATAGTCATTTACTTACCTTGGTATTCATTGAGAAATCGTTCAGTGTAAACATCCTATCCTGTCGATACTGCTACTTTCCATAGTGGAGGGGTGTTCGGCTGTACACAAGAAGAGTACATATCCATGAATTTAAAAAATAACAAATTTCTTAGAATGATAGATAAAATGACAGAAATAAATGAAATGGATTAGAAAACTTGTCTGAACATACAGTTTTATACATTTTAAATATTAAAAAAGTTTCATCTTAAAGATAATTTTGTTAATTATTTAATAGGGAATAAAATGTAATATTCAATTTGATTGTTGGTTTAGATATTATACTTAAAATATACTAAAATAGTAAAAATTTATTTATTTTTGACTTTCTCAACTTTAAATTAATTTTAAATTAAGATATTTCGATAAAATATCGGACTTGAAGATGCCAGTGCGGTGATTTGCAAAATACATTTAGATTCATGTAATTATATCATAATTTCAAAGATATGTTAACTTCGATATTAAATTTAATGCTCAGTAGTAAAGCCTATTTCGGTGATATGCAATACATATTTTATATATGAAAGTGAGGAAAGACAACTTCACGAAAAAAAATCTTCAATTTAAAAACTGGATTAATGTCTTCTATTATTGCATATTCCTTATAGATTAAATATAATGCTAATATTTACTTTTGTATTACAATAAAAAATAATATTATCAAATTATAAAGTAACTCATTCTAAAGAGAAATGTTCTTCGATAACAACGAATGTTTATTTTCATTTAAACTTCATAAGAGACAAAATTTAAAGAAAACATTTTATCATAAATATACAATATATAATCAAATTTACTATTTTCGAGAATAATTAAGAAATTTTCGGATTTTTCAAACAGAAGGGAATTATTAAACTATTTTAAATCAAATAGAAATGTCCATATATTTAAATTTATATATGTAGAAGAATTAAAATTTTGAAATTGAATTAATTTTAAGAAATTACACAATTAAAATTATTCCCTTGGTCAGGAAGTAATTTTATTTGGTATAAAATTTTTACAAATATTTTCTTCACGTTTAATTTAAAAATATCTTCTTATAGGTTTTAAGATGTCTTCTAATCATTTTTCTGCTAAGGTTTTAAGAGAATTAACCAAAATTGTTGATTAAAAAGCTAAGATATTTGCAAGAAAGCGTAGCACTATTTATCAATTAAAGAAAAATCTCCTTTCGTAATTGTCTGTTTAAAATGGACTCTTAAAAATTAATAAAACGAAGATGAATACTTTAGTGTCAACATAAGAAAATTTTCATTCATTTAGTGCTTGAATATAATAGTTTTTGCAAATTTCCATGACAATTTTATAAAGTAAAAATTCTTAATATTTATTCATGTTTTCGCTCATAAAATATACTTGATCCATCATATTTTTGCTCAAGTTGACGCAGCGTAATCAATAAATATGAAAATTTTTGAAAATGTCTTTGAATTATAATTTAATAAATATAAAAATACTTTACCGTGTTTCTTCATTAAAGTACTTCAAACAGAAAATATTTTTTAAAATAATTTATCTTCTGCGTATATTCAATATTACTTCACTTTTAAATTTTGAAACTATAAATAATGTACATATAATCTTTTATTTCGTGGAATCAATGTAATCTTATTTTGAATTACTATGCTCCGACTTTGAACTACTATGCTTCTAAAATATTTTTATAGCATATATATATTTCACACTGAGCGTCGCACTTTTTAAAAAAATATAGATTGCAAAATTTTTTTGAAATTTTTTAAAACACAAAGTGTTAAATGTTTAAATTTGGGACTCATAATTAATAGAAAAAATTAATATTTTTTGTTTAAAAATCTTAAATGATTAGTATTAATCATTTGAATGAGTTTAAATAAACATTCAAAGAGTTTGCGATTACATTAAAAGTTTTTTAAGCTTATGAAAGAAAGCGCAATGCAAATTTCCGTAAAATATATTGAATGTTCTTTTGTCATTTCTTTTCTTCAGAATTTATTTATTATACATAATCAAAGAAAATAAAGGCATCTCTTTTAGCACAAAATGCATCAAAACATTCTCGAATATTTCCAAGATATTGTTCTGAATTACGAATAAGCATCGCAGATTCATCAAACAATATTTCATACTTTCAGGGACAAAAAAAGCGTAATATTTTAAAGTATATATATAATTAGAAGCAGTAATCTGATTGTCTGTTCTGATACCACATTTTTTCTCTCTCGAAAGGGCTTTATTTTTGTCAAAACATGTTAAAAAACAAGAAGCTTTTTTAATAGATTAGACCTCGAAAGGGCTTTATTTTTGTCAAAAAAAGTTTAAAAACACGATGCTTTTTTAATACTTAGATTAGATTTAGAATTAAAACCCTTTAGGTGTTTTTATTTACTAATAAATTGGGATTGTATAAACATTTATCACCTCAATGAATTTAAACGAATTTTTAAAGCAATTTTAATTTTGTTAAACATTTTTTATGTTTGAAAAAATTATAACCCGATTTTTGCTTTGTTTATCCTTTCTTTTCATTCCAAGATTAATTATTGTAGATAATCGAAACCATAATAATAAATGCATTCCTCTCAGCACAATATTTTTGATTCACGATTCATTATCACGATATTGTTTAACATTTAGAACGTCGTAGAGTGCAGTGTCTTGTAATTAGTGGAATTTTATTTTTTAAAAAACCCACAAAAATATTTATAGTATTTTTGAAATAAGAGCAGAAAGCAGACTGCGTCGATTCTATTTGGGCGCAACGTGTAATCCAAATTGTACATGTATTTTGAATTCTTAGTTCGTACTTATTATTTAAAAAATTAAATCATTAAAAAATTTTATAAAATCAATAACCGTAAAGATACAATTTTGTCAAATATCGAAAGAGTCCAGTTACTGTCTAGTCACTGTTGTTAATGCGCATCATTGACGCTAAAATGTAATTAAACATATAATTATTTACTTTGTCGCATTTTTCCCATTGATACCTTACTTGTTCCTTGTTTTCATCTATAACTGGTCTTGAATTCAAAAAATTGTTTCAAGATTCCGGGAAAAAAAAACTTTATTCGATGAATATCGTGGAACTCAAGAGCTCAATCTTTACAAAACCATGTGCTCAACAGAAACCTACTTAGACAAACAAACCATTAATTCCTAACTTAAATTTGTTAATGAGAAATGATAATTACAATCTTAATTAATAATTTAAATAATCATTGAATTATTAAAGTTCAGTGTATGATATTCATAATTTATATAATATTCCTAAAAATTGGTATGCACTTCAGATAATTTGTAATAGGGATAAATGATTTCAATGCTTAAACTAATATCCTCTTTATTTAAAGTTAGTAGCCCGATTCGCCATTTTCACCTAATTTTAAGAAACAGTCAAGTAAAACTGATGAAGATTTATAACTTGATTAATAACCTAACTAATCAACGCATGCATGTACAACTCGCCCTCTGTTCATTGAAAATGTCTAATTTCAATGCCATGCTTAGCTTATTATGGCATTTATAAAAAAATTATGCTACGTTTTTTATGAACTTAAATCATCTCTTAAAACTGTTCTTATTCATTTCATGGCCATGATATATTATTAAAAGGCTAATTATAACGGAAAACATGATGATATATTTGATTTTCAAGCATTTAATATTTTTTAAAAATTTATTTTAAGTTTATTTAAAGGAAAACAAGCTTACTGTAATTATTGAATTTATATAATAAGATAATTGTATAAGTTCATAGTATGCTAATTTTGTAATCATTCATTTTGAACCAGTTTGTGGCTGTAAATTTGAACGTTATCTCATCCAAATATACTTTCCATCTGCTATAAAAAATATTAAAAAATTAAATATCATGCTGACTTCTAATGAAAATGCCCCATCTTCTTTTAAAATTCTGAATTTCATCTTTGAGTCTAAATTAATAAAGCATGTTATTCAAATTCATATTTTTTAAATATTATATTTATTTGAAGAAATCTCCATTATTTTAATACAAATTTTTGATCGCTATCCGATTATCCAATGCAATAAAAGTTCGAAGTACCTCATTTTGATTACCTAAAACAATAGTTAGCATATGAAAATAGAAAAATGAGATATTAGTAAGTATATTAAATAGATATGAATAAAAGTCCTTAACCTTTTCTCTCTCTCTCTCTTTGCATATTCTAGTATTCTGGTTCCGTTTTATGCTTTTTTTAAAATTTTTAAAGAAGATGAGTAGGGAGAAGTAATTGAAAGTAATCTTCGGATCTGATGACTTTTTAAGTTCAACTATTGGAATATATAACGAAATTCCTAATTCATTGTTATTAATATTATTTATTTTTGTTATATTAATATTATATACATATTATTATATTATGTTATGTTATTATTAATATTATTTATTAATGTTGTTATTTATTTTTCATATCTGAATAATTTCAAATACCTTTGAGATTGCAAAATACGTCGCGATTCATTTGGTCTTCACTTGTAAGTTTTCAATTTCATAAAAAACGTTTTTTACATATAACTTCTTTTAGTTTTAGATAATTTACAATTTTCCTACAATTTTATAAAATTATGCTATTTATCTTCTTTAACCACGGAAAACGATTAACTGTTTCAACAAATTTCAGTTGAAAATTGCATTTATGTTTGTTTAAATTTTTTGGGAATTTTTTAAATTTATTGTCGACTTTTTTTTGTTGTAGGGAACGATAAATATTTCTACGTTAGTATTTTGTTTGTAAATTCTTTCCGAAAAAAAAATGTAAAATATATTTCAAGTTAAGTATTTTAACTGATAAACAGTGATATACATTTTAAACTTTTTAGTCAACGAATATTTTGTAAAATATATTTTAAGTAATCTATATTGACTGATAGACAACGATGCATAAGATATTTAGGCATCATAGTCACTAATATTTGTTTTTAAAACTGGGAATTCAGTGTTACTTTATACGACGCTTATATATATATAATGTGTGTGTGCATATGTATATAACATAAATTACAATTAAGCTTTAATGTTGAAGTTTAAAATAATTCAGCGATGATTAGACATATAAGATATAATGTCATTAGAAATATTATTAAATTAGTTATAAGTAACTAATTAAGTTTATCGTGAATTTTACATCACTACAAAAAATGGAACGAGGACGTAATTTAGTCAGTTATAAAGCAATGAGAATAACTACAAAATTGGCACCATCAGATACAGTAAATAATTCCCCTTGCTATAGTATTACATTCCTTTCGATGCAAGCTAAACTAATTAGTATGTTTAAATTTTTTACAAATACAAACATTGAGAGAGATATAATGAAGTTAATGTTTATCATAAGTTCAAAATTCTTTTCGTTAATGAATAAATTCTTTTGTATTATAATTTTTTCTACCAAGTGACTTGACCTCAAATTGAATTAAGTTTCGTGACTGTATTATTACTATTTTATATGTTTCAATTTTTGCAATTAAAAACTTCCTTTAATGGCTTTGGCCACCAGTTACCTGATCCATTAAGTTTAAATAATTTTTTTTTGTTTTTTAAAACTGAAATTTATGACGCATTTAAAGTTTGAAATTGCTTTTATTACAGCTTAGTTATTGCTTTTAAAACAGATTCTAGGAATATATTTGTTCTGAGAAGTGTAAATTAATTTTTTTAAATTGGCATAAACCCATTTTTTCACCAATATTTCATGTGAAATTATACAAAGCGTGCAATAGTATGTACTTTTTTTTTTTATTAGAAAGGGTAATTGAGTTCAAAACTTTCTAGTTTTTATACATGAAGCTTTCATGCTATTTTCTAGAGCAAAACTAATGTAAATATTAGCTATTTGCTTCACAGTAAAAAGAAGACCCTTGCATGAAAAACAATGTATTTAATTTACGAACTAATATATTTTTACTATAACTTGTTAACAAAAGTTTGATAATTGAAAATTAATGTTACGTTTCAACGCTTTAGATAAATTAAAAATAAATACAATTCACAAATATAATTTTAAATATATTTTTTGATATCTAAAACTATCATTTATGATTCATTTTCAAATTGCTTTCATTACAACTTAGTTACGTTTTTTCAAATATATCAGAGAAATTTATTTGTTCCGAAAAGTGTAAATTTATTTTTTAACAGCATAAATTTATTTTTTGAACCAATCTTCTGTGCGATCTATGATACAAAGTATACGATTTTATGCACTCTTTTATTGAGCATGTATAATCAAGTTCAATGCCTTCTGTTTTTCACTTCACTCGTTTATGCAATATAAAAATTAACTATCATCAAAAAACACTATCTGCGGATTTCGCCGAATCTCGAAGTTTTAGACTTATTTGAGTTTGAAAAACACGTCCGTCTGGCTGTCTGCAAAGAACTCAAAAATGCGTCGTGGTTGAAATTTGACGATTTCTATCAAATTTTGAGTAAAATCTGTCAGGAGAAAGTCTGTCTGTCCGCCTGTTCGAATACAAGCGAACATGCTAATTAGTAAAAAAAAGGAAGCTAGATAGATAAAATCTGGTGCACAGATTTTATATTTATAATGTGGACACTTATTGAAATGTGAATTAAACTCAACCACGGGTTGACTGTCTGCAAGTATGTACTTTCAAAAACATTTAACGCAAAAAACAATTTCATACAAAAAAAAACTTAATATATCACATTTTATTTGGGATTTTGTGACTAGAATTGTAGTTTTAAATCATATTTTGATTTCAATACGTAGAGAAAAACGTGCCCAAAAGACAAATTCGATTTTTGGTTGTTACTAAATGTATGCCAATGGCTTAGTTGCGAGAACAATCACCAAGAATAACCCGATAGATTTAGTAAAAATGCTAAATTTGTATCAAAATTTAATATTTCGTAACTATGGTACTCTGTTGCCATTCTCTGGTATAATATCATTATTAGAGAGTGTGAGATGAGGTTTGGGAGAGATCAGATCCACTAGAATACATGAAACTTTTGTAATGTTCTCTAGAGTAAAGCTTATGTAATGCAATTGCTTCGTAATAAAATAAAATTTTTGCATGAATGAAATACATTTTTGCCATAATTAATTAAAAAGGAAACTAATAATTTAAAAATAATTTCACATTTCACGCTTTTCTTAAACTTTAGGGTTTTTTTTTTCTTCAATAATCCATCATTAAAATTGAGTTCCGTACTTCAAGAAGAAAATGATCGAATATAAAGCAACGGTTTTATAACGAAGATATAGTAAGGAAGATAATTAAATAAATCTTACAAAAATACATTTTTTTTAAAACTAAAATCTTTATAACCAAAATTATAAATGTTGAGATAAAGCGTTATCTTTAACTTTGGCAACAATTCTTTAATCGGAAATCTACTAATATGTGTATATTAGTGTTACTCTGATTTACACATAACTTATAAGAAAATGGGCTAATCTAGAGATAATGATTCCATAATGAAAATATAATAAAGATAATTTTAAAAATATAATAAAGATGCAAAATTTGTTTGAAGCTTAAAATTTTTGTAACTAAAATTATAAATGTTAAGATAAAGCATTTTCCTTAACCTTGGCAGCAATTCATTAACTGTTATAGGATATTATTACCATTATGATTTGCACTTAAGATCAAACAGATATCGTTTTAGCATTCCTGACAAATGTATTAACTATGAGTGTTACGAATTTATTAATTGAGAGAGTAACGAGTACCCAAAAGCGGATGCAAGGATTTTAATATATGGCAGAAACATACAAAGCGAAAGCAGAAAAGTTTTTGTATTTCCCTTCATTTTGACTGAAGGACGACTACAAAAACAAACATACAAAGTGATTTAGTACCGGGATTTTAAAAAAAGATTCGAAATGTTTCATTTAAAGTACATCCATAAAAAGCGTGGACTTCAAATTTTTATCAAACAACGTCACGATTTCTATAAACATCTGCTAGCAATTAGAATTAAGTAAATGCAAAATTTATGTTATCTTCTGAAAATACATTTGTTTTCTGTGAGAAGAATTTTAAATTTGCTAATTTATCTTAACTAGCAAATGTAATTAAATAAAGGATATGCATTAAAATTTGTTGTGAAAAGCAGCAATTCTGGCATAAAAATATTTGAAATAATGTTGCTAAAAGTTTTTGAATACAGCTGCTTGTTAAAAACAAGAGTGGAATAAAATATTAAAGAAGGAAGAGAGAAAGTTAGTTATAGATAAATCATGTTCTGGAAGTTCATCTTATCAATAAATCGATCCGACTAAATCATAGAATTGGCACTCGATGATCGTAATTTAATAGTTAATTTCAATTAGTTTCTATACAGAACATGTCATAAACAACAAAAACTGTGAAGAAATAACTCCCGAATTTTGCAAAATGATAATGTGTCTCTTGACAATGCCATTCATTAATCCTGTAAAAGGAAATTCGCCTCCAACTGTGAATGGGTTCACAAAAATGATCCACTTTAAGGCGTGTTTTAATGATTGACAACAAAAAAAAAAAAAATAATAAAAACTCATTGTACTCGGAGGAGGTTGCTCTGAAAAAGATGTAATAATTTCAATCCATTAAATTTATATTCTTTATTTCATGCCACCATTTCGGATATTTTTCGATTACAATGGTATGAACTTTCATATCGTTTATCAAAAGAAAGTACAGCAAATTTTTCTTACATTGCATGGATTCTTAAGACACTATTTCAAATCTTAAAAGGAAAATCCTTTCGCCAGATAGGATAAAAAAAATAGCAAATAGTTCACCTATTAAGACGCGTTCCAGTATTGATTCAACTCCTTTTTAAACCAGAAAACGGAGAGAAGAAATTTTAATATCTAGAAAAATTAATGCATTGAGTATTACATTAGAATTGTTGAATTTTTCATGTTTGTCACAATCACAGCAATGTTGACGATATTAGATATTTAAAAGGGAGGCAACTACGTTAAAAATTCAATTTTCGGCATAATTATCATATTTTTAAATAATATTCCTAATGTTTGAATGGGTGTCCTTATAAAAATAGGAGAATTTTGTCTCTAAGTCTTTTTTGGAAAGTTATACTGATTTTTACCTTTGTATTTGCATATGTTTTAATGCAATTCTATACCATTAGATGCTGTTTCCGAAATTCTAATATTTGATAGAATTTTCTTACGAAAAATTAAGAATTCCTAAACTAAAATCTAATGCATATTTTTTGTTCTAGTTAAGTAGGATAAATTTTCACTATTCTACAGTTCCTGAATTAGTAAATAAATAATCGATACATTAAAAAATATTTGGGGTCCTGGTGGTTAGGTCTCGTCTTAGGAACCAGAGGTTTTAGGTTCGAGACCCCATTCCATTGAAGAACCGTCGGGTAAGCGACTCTGTTGCACGTTAAATCCGTCCGGCCAAATGACCTCCCTTTGGTATGGCATGGTGTGGAGAGGGGGGGGGGGGGTCAAATCTATGTCGTCCTCATCATCTGACTGCGAGAGCGTCCCAAATTATGAGGGGCGTCCCAAAATAGCCCGTGTGTTGTTTTAAAATGGGACGTTAAAATAGTTAAACTAAACTATACTTTAAAAATATTTTATAGTTATATTCTTCACAATATGAAAAAAAAAATTAAAGTTTCTTATTATTTATCAATATGTGAAGAATTGATAGCAATGTAATTTGATTTTTAGTTCAGGAACTTGAAAATATATTTCTTTTGTTGTCAGCAAAATTTTAAGCAAATCATATGATAAATCTTTAAACAAGAAGATTTTTTGCTTTATATCACTCTAAAGTTTTTGAAAAAAGTCTCTTTTTGGAAATGTTCATAAATATTTTAGTCACTTCACTATTATATTTTGGTTTGAAATATATTTTTTCTATCTCTTTTATGCAAATATTCAATTCAATTTTCGAGTTTTTTTAAAAAACATTTATCACGAATGTTGTCGCATATCTTTCGCAATCTGTTTCAAAATCCATTAAATAAAAATGTCTCGTTCTCTATAAGATAATAATCTTCATTGCCTTTTCTTATAAAATTATCTCTAAAGTGTACGAAGGCAACGCCTTTTGATTTTCAAAATTAAAATCAAATTCCATAAAATTGTTTCGAATATTTTTATTAAATTTTTCTAAGGACATTCCAGAAAATGATAAACTTTAATAAATGCTGAGAAATGTATATCAATGTGCCTGATTTGCAACCTTCTAGAGCAATTTTGGGCATTTTGGACAATATAGAATTTTAGCTTAGAGGCTGGAGTAGGGATAGAGTGGATACTCGATTCTTTCAATGGTTCATCATATGTATGAATTAAAAGCATGATATATTACTTTTGACTAAAAGCTGGTAAGGTGTAGAAATTTGAAAACAGAAGTTTCTGCTTCTTTATTCTCTGTTTACGATCCAAGATTACGCGGTTAGCCTTATAACCACTTGTGTTACTGCGAAACAAATTGATATTTATTTTGAATTAAAAAAAAACAGTTTTACATTATGTATATAAGAATATAATTTTTCCTTATCAAGTTTAAAATTACTAAAATATGAAACTGCGTTAGGTATGACATAAAATATTTATTACGAATTTAATAACTCGAATGTCATTCAAGTACTAAGAAAGGAATTTATTGAAAAAAATATCAATCAAAAAACAATCAAAAGGGCATTTTACACAGAGGGTTTTTTTTGCTTCATATTGTCTTTAAGAGATGCTTCTTCTATTTTGTAAGTGTTCTGCCTTCATATTTTAATGAATTTGGCTTTATGGTCTTGTGTTGTTTGGTTTGCTGTGATTTATTTTGGATTGAATATTATTTGACTTACTGTTGTATAATTTTTATGTATTTCAATTTTGTGATATTAATTTTATCTCTAAAATCTCAATTTTCTGGGAGTTTTGGGCCTTGAGGGGACAATTTGTTCGACGAAAGTCAGACCCCTCACAGAAAAAATCCCTGGTTTGAATCCCTACCGAGGGTAAACCTTGAGTAAGACCTCAGACCGGATTCATTATATCTTTCTTTTTAGTTCTGTGGCTTTAAATGTAATATTCATTTCTCATATTTATTCTAATTTTGTTGTTATTGCAAAAAAAAAAATATTTATGGAAAGTATAAATAACAGTTAATATTTTGATGTGACGCCATAGCAGATAATTTTAAGTAAATATAAAGCAAATTTACCTATGAAACTAACTTTAAGTAGCTTCAAATAATTTCAATTTGTTAAATACGGTGACAAAAATTATGAATATTGTTTTATCGATTCATAAATTACGAACTTAGTACATTACGATCACACATTCATACGGAAGAAAAGCAAAAGTGCAATATCTTATGAAACAATTGAGAAATGAAATTACGTAAAAAGATAATAATTATCGAGACAAATAGAATAAGCACTATTGGCTGCTTGTTTGCTCCTCAGCAAAAACTGCGTGAAGATTAATGATCTTGAAAATGAGTGGCTTTAGCGCTCCGCGTCATCCTCCAAACCTAGAAAAGCAAGAAAAATATTTTAAAATAGAAAAAAAACGTCATTTTCAAATGTTTTAAAATAACTTCTAGATAGTTTGTTACATATTTTTTTTTTTTTTTTTTTTTTTTGCTTACACTGTCAATGAGGCATTTTTAAATGCTTTTATTTACTTTGAATTGTTTCATGTTTATAAAAATAAAATATGGATGGATTAATTAATGTAATAAAATTTTGTTCTGTACCCGCGGAATTGCAAAGTAGTGTGCTGCAGTTGTGAATTATAAATTTAAAAGCAGGAGGAAGTTAAAATAACGCGAAGAATCTGGTTTTAAAAATATTTGTAAAGTCTAATTTTAACATTTTTATTAAACTCATATATAAATATTCTCTTAGTATTTTCCATATTGTCTTTTTATATACGTTACTAAGCGGCAAAAAATTATCGAAAATAATTTATATATACAGGCAAATGAGTATATTGTATATTTAACATATTTATTATAAATTTATATGTTATATATTTAAAAGGTTATTAATATACTTTTCTGGCAAAGTTTTTCTCTTGTAAAAGAGGAAATAATCTATCTAAAGCTAAAAATTTCAAGGAGGAGACACAGCTTCATAGTCTTGAAGCTGAATGTTTTTGTCTGAAGTAGGGAAATTTGTAAATTTACGGTTAAAAGATAAGTGGTATGGTATTGGTTGTAAGAAAGGATATATCCAAGGGAATGGCTGACTTATGATGGAAATTTTCAATAACATAAAATGTGATAACATATATAGGCCACAATATTTGCGAATAGTTTTCTTGCAGAAATATAAGATTTTGATGAAATTTAGCAGGTTATCTACCTCGCTGTCTATTTTTTGAAGTAAAAAAGTACTATTAGTTAGTTTTGACGTATTTTGATAATATCAGAAAGCTTTACAGCATGCAGATTTTATAGAAAATTAGAGATAAAAAATTGAATTTTTTTAAAATTATCCTATAGTTTTAAATATGAATTTTAACAATTCTTTTAAATGTAAAAATTAAAAAATAAAATTTTATAATATTTTATAATTTACAAAATATTTCTATAATAAAAATATACTTTTTAATAATTAATCTTTATTAAATTTGTATTGCTTATCCCCCTTATGCAGAACACCAACTCAAACCGAGACAAGATATCAGGGGAAAAGGATTGCAGTAGCTTCTGAAATTAAAAACTTCTGAACCACCGAGGGCAGAAACTGACTTTATAAAGATGAAATTCATATACTTGCTAGCACAGCCCCTTTTTTATATGAAGGATTTTCCACCCTTTTTCGTAAGAGGGCACTTAACAGATAGAACACAGGGTAAAGAACAACAATTTCCGAACCAAAACTTGGACATCGGACGTCTAGATCAAGGGGATGGCAAGCTACCCCTAGGCTCATTAAATTTATACAATTCCTAAATATTAATGCTGTACTTTAAAATCAAGAAAAAGGTTTATTATGCAATCCAAATGCTATGTTATAAATTTAAATGAATATTATCTAACATAAGAGTTTATTAGGCTTTGAAGAGTGATTATTGGAATATCTGATCTAAAATCTGAATTTTATCCATTTAAGGATTTCGTGATCGTTTTTAGATTTGAAAGCATTTTCATGAACCCATTTCAATCCCGGAATTTTTACTGATTTCCTTTTTTATATTTTTGGTCTCAAAATATAAAAAAGGAAACAAGGAAATGAAGCTTTAGCTATAAACAACCAAAAAAAATGTCATTTAATTTTAGAGAAATATGCTTTAGTTATAGACAAATGAAAAGAAACTATTATTACATTTAGAGAAGAGTTAAAAGAATATTAAGATATCATTTCTATATGTTGCAGGCTGATACGAAAAATTTTATAAGTTTTAAATCTTACCATCAAGAATTTAAAATATTTTACTTTTTTATTTATAATTAAGCATGTAGATACAATTAATTAACAATGCTATTAACTTTGTGAATGAATGTTGAATTCTGGAAATATCTTATTTTGTGTAGAGATAAAATTCTATTTGAAAGAAGGTACCCTAAAAGAATGATCGAATGAAGGTTATGAGATTTCTCCTCTGTCTGCTTTTTAATTATCATTGTTTAAAAACTAGCACTTCCATGTCTGATTTAAAAACGAAAGTTTTTAATCCTTTTGAAAGTTTTCATCCAAACAAAATACAAATGTGCGTCATTGCCCCAGGAAGTCATTCAGAGAGCCCATAACTGGAGCTGAAAAAATTTCAGATGCTACCAGCTCGCTTTGATTAATAAAAGCTGTTCCTTTTTTTCCTTTAATTTATTCCTTGTTTCAGTGCTACTTGTACTTGATCTGTAAAATTTAAAACAATAACTAAAATCTTGGAGTAAATTCAAATCGTGAAAATTTGTCAACAGCTAATCCTCCAATATGAGTTAAATCAGATTTCTACCTGAAATCCATTTAAGTACTCCGAGCCGCTTTAATAAACAGATAATGGCATACTTTTTGAGTTTTTAAATCCAGAGACTTGAATAGATATTTTAGAGCATATGAGAGTGAAGCCTCAAGATATAAGATACTTTTTCGCTTTTATCGACAGTTATTGCTGGTGATTGTGGGATTTGCTTATTGTTACTGCTAAATATTGCGATTTTAAAATTTTGTTAAATGTAAACCTTACATTTATGGTTTGGCTTGCGGTTTTTTTCATCAAAAAGATTATACAGCTTTTTAAAATTATATCTTTAATTATTAAAGTCAGAATTAATTATCTATAAATACAAGAATTTCCATCCGATTACATTTTACAGCAATGGAATTAGAAAAAAAATATTAATCAAACATTGGGGTTATTGAATATTTCTAGGAAAACACCTAAATGTTAGTTTGAGAATATTCTTTCTTCAATGTACCAATAATATTGTTGTTAAATAGCACAAATGTTAATGGAAAAAAAGTTGCATTTTCCTCTTGTGGACTCTTACTTATTTTCGACTTACAATATTTCCTTGTTAAGTATGATTATTAAACCCTAAAGTGATTATTTAACATAATTATATTCATTCTCAGAATGCTAACTATCGGGTTTAAAAAAGAATGTTTTTATCTTCATAAAGCAAAATCTCAATCTAAGTGTCTTCAGAAAAAATTAGGATTTTAACCAATCCTTTTTAATTTCTAATGTCTTAAAATTCCAAGTTTAATTTTGATTACCATGTATACGATTCATTCGTACGAATTTCACTATCAGTCTAAATTAAGATTTGTTGAACTTCCTAAAACGAACGTTAGAAATAAATTTAAAAAAAATTTGCTGTTGGATATTTCAATATTCAAATCAAGTATGAGTTATTATCTTTATAACTTCGCTGAAAATATGCAAAAATTCACGTTTAAATGTTGACTCAACTTGAGAAGATAAGATGTTGTAAAAATTTTCAGCTGCTGAATAACGCTGTCAGTTTGAACGTGTTCGAAACGGATTTTTTTTAAAACGTATGTGCATTACATAACCGACTGTCAATTAGATAAGAATAAAAATTAAACGAAATGAATATTCTTTTCTATTAATTTTAGTCTTAGATTGTAACAATGAGATTTTTCTCATAAAAGTAGCTTCAAAGGATATGTCAAATCATGGGAAATGTGCAAAATGTAATTGCTTAGATGATGATAAAATCGACAAATTTTGAATTTATCGAGCAAATTTTATTATTCATAATATATTTTTTCTTATTTAAACCAATATTCTATATATACAATAATAATGAATGTCCTATGTGTATGTGGATTTGGTGGATGTTTATTCAGTTGTCATAAGGCAACGTCGTCTGATGGTGTAATTTAATTGGAGCAGTACCAGACACTGGCCACGTCATTCTCATCATTAACTCTGAAGGTTTTTTGCGGCATTAAACACAGATGTTAAATTCAAATTTTTAGTTATAAATGGAACCGGGTTATGCTGCAGGCATTTTTAAAACAGTGCCTTAGAAATCTGAATATTTTTTGGAAACTACTGGAGCATTTCGTTTTTGTTTGTTTTTAAATCTGATAAATCATTGTCAATATGATTTACAATTTTCTTAAAATCTAAACATACATTTTCTTCTGAAGGTGGTATATATAAGATTTTAAAATTTTTGAAACTTATGGCAGTTAGAAAACGTTGAAGAGACTTCTCATTTTTAAGTTCACTTTATTCCTTAAGAGTCGCGGACAAGCAGAAGAGGTGAAAAGGGAATGAAATTAATTTTCCCTCATGAAAAATTAATTTCTCTCCTTTTTCTAATATAATAATGCAAACTAATGAAATTAAATTCTCTCTTGTATACTATATTTTGATGGGGAAAATATTCTTTCACAGAGATTATAGACTATTAAAATGTCAATGTCAATCGCAAGTAAAAGAAAACCCAGGAATCTTTTTAAAAAAGAATTTGTCTATAGGGCATTTTTCTAGCCTTTCACGCGGAGAGTGTGAAAGTCAGCTTCTAGCCGATTCAGCAATTTTACAAAGTTTCTCTTGTATTAATTAAGTAGAGAAATGGAAGCGGATCAGGAAATTAAAAATATTTTAAAATTTAGCTACTATGGTTTAAAGATAAAACTTTAGAAATTTGGATTTAAATTATATAATATATAATTTATCTTATATTGTATATATATTTTCTTTACAAGTTAGCGAATTCAAATTTTCTTTCCTCTTCGTTTTTAAATTTTTTTTTCTTTAATATTGGTTTAGTACCAAAATTTCAAATTCATAATTTTACAAATTATTCATTATTTTTGTATGTCAATTTTTTTAATCGAAATTCTGTATCTAAATAACTATTGATTGCTGAATCAGTATAACGCATTGTGAAGTGGGTTGCATCAAATAAATTACTTGATTATTTATTTTAAAAAAATTGACTTTCATATAAAGAAAATTAAACCCAAATTGTTCATATTTTCTCTTTTTAGTCAGATTCATTCTAATCATTTTTGGCCTTAATTTTTCCAATTATGATTGCTATGAATTTCTACAATTTATGAATGTAATGTGAAGTCATCCTACATTGTTAGTTTTTTTTATAGCAAAATATCTCATAATATTTTGTTCTTATGTATGTTGTATGTTCTTATGAAGAAGTAGTTACAATATAAATCACAGCCAGCTTCATAACTATACATTAATATTATCAAAAGTTAGCAATTTATTACTTTTAATCTTGAAAAAAACATGAATGCCGATTTCAAATCAAGAAACAAATTAACATAAATCTGTGTTATATCTATATTTATTAGAGCATTAGACATTGATAACATAACATAATCAATAACAATTTGCACTTGTAAAAAATAAATCAATGCATAATTATTCATCTAATGCAAGAACTTATTTATTATTCCTAGAAATAAATAAATATAAATGCTTTAAGTTCAATCATCATGATAAACTAATTCATGTCTTCTTTCCAATATACAGGTATTTTTAATAATAATTTTTTTAATAAATAAAATGTCAAAAGTATACAATATCTTGAATAGTGCATGAGAGGAGACATTTCTGTGCAAAGGGTAATTTTATAGTTAATAAGATTTTTTTTAGAAACATTCACTTGTTTGAGAATAATTAACTTTTTTGTTTCTATGAAAAAAAAATGTAGCATTCAATATATGTTGAAAAAGCGATTGTATTCTTCAAACTTTAGCAGATATAAGCAACATAAACAACAAGGTTCCTTGTTTTGTTAAAATTTTCTTGTTTCTCAATGTTGAAAGAAAGCTACTTCTACATTTGGAAAGAAGGCAACAGTTTTAGATTCCGAAAACCGTTACATTTTCTTTAACTTTTAAATTTTTAGCAGAAAAAACTTTCAAAACTCGTTAAGAAACCTGAGGATTTTTTTTAAAAAAGAAAGCCGTTGTATGCACATGTTGTCATTTTCACCTCTAAGTTCGTCTCTTTGAACATCACCCTATAATATGTTCAGCTAACAATAAGCCTGGATCAACAAAAATCTTTTCAAGTGGAAATTTCTCTTTCTTTGCTTTTTCTTTCACCTATTCGGCGAGGAAAATGTTTTCTTACGTAGGGCCTATTGTCCTCAGACCCCGCACTTTCACTTGTGCCCTCAACGGCATTGATAAAGGGACTTTATCCATATTAATACTGTATCGATTGGTATGCTAATGCATCTACTAATGTAAATCGAAGGTTAAATAATGCAACTTTCAATGAAACATAACACCAGTAGAAGTGGTCTTCTCGAAGCATTCCCATATATATTTCAATAATTTTGTAATCCTCCCCAGCATTAAATTATAGACTTTCAATAATACCTATAATACTTTGCTTGGTATTGTTGAAATGGTTCAGTTAATGGGTAACTCACAAGGTATAGTTAGGAAATATAATCATGTATGAATATAGCATTTTTTATTGAAGCAATGGTGAGAAAGTTTCCACACTAATCAGAATAATTAGTAATCGCCCAGTTTCAATCGGCAGCGCATGTCTTTCACGATTATTTGGTCCGTGGTTAGTTTCCCTTCCCTGCGTTTTATCCAAAGATTGGAATTCTTCTATTTAAATTGTTATATATTGTTTACTAAGGTCTGGAAGGTTCTAGTTCTTTCTTAAATATTTAAATTGGATTATTCCCAAATGTTCCATATGTGTATAAAAGCTGAGTCTCATCAGTGATAGGCAAGTTCTTAGTCTTGTGCTGTTTTTGAATTCTTCGTTCCAATAAATCTAAATGTTTAATTAAGCTAAAAGGGTAATTTTTTACATCTTCGTAAAAGTATGTAGTATCGATGCCTTTTTTGCTGGCCAATTGAACTAAAATTTGACATAAAGCTACAGTTGTAGTTACAAGAGAATGCCAAAGTTCATTGGTTCTTACAATTGAGTTATTTCATTTGCATGCATACGAAAGTACAGATAGACAGAATATCAACAGTTTCACCGATTTGATTCAAAAATTTATACAAATACCAAATTTTAGCTCCTTGCTAAGTTAAATTTGTTAACTGCTCGACTTTGTATCAACTAGTTAACAGGCTTCCTGCCAAGGGAAATATGCAAATTATGGAAATATGTAAAATAGACCTTCAGGTATGTAGTGTAGATCGTAAGGACATAATGCAAATTTCATCTATCTAATGCCAAGCGTTTTTGAGATCTTGTTCTCAGAATGACCTACTGATTGACTGAAAATCAGACATAACTCCCAAAACACTTTTTTTCTAATTCATTGGGGACTGAAACGTAGATATTTTTCAAAATATAGAGTACGAATTTTTCGACAATTATAATATTTCCTGTATACTTCGTATATGAGAAAGTAAAAAAAAAAATGTTTTTAGAAATGATTACAATAGCATATTTAACATTCAAAATGAGGTGAAGTAGATGTTCTCTATTCGTGTAATTTCGGAAAAAGAAATACAATTGGTATCGAAATATTTTGAAATATATTTTTTGAAAGGACGCTCCCGAAATACCATACTAAAATTGTGACAATAATACAGCTAAATAGTAAAATACTTATTTCCACGCGCGTCTAGGAATAGAATAGCAGAAAAAAAAATTAATTGCAAACATAGGAAATAGCATCGCAAAAAACAGCGATTATAGACAGCTGGTACTTAATCCTTTAAAAGTATATAAAGTACTTTTAAATGTATTACGATGGTATTCAGTATTATTTGAATTGAATTATTAATTACTATTGTTATTGAAGAGTAATAATGCGAGCCGTGTAACGCTATCTGGCGGTAAAAGAAAAACAAAATGGTAAACTTGAAAGCAATATTGAAATTTAAGGGTTTCAAGAGATCTTGAGGTTAAATTGGGCATCAAAAGAACCGAAACATTTAAACACACAAAGATTCATAGATCTAATGAAGTTATTGGAAAAGCGGCTCACAATTAAGACATGCGAAAACTAATACAAACTCTCACCAATGATAAAATGAACATTGTGAATATTCTATTTCTGTCACCTAAATTACGTGTAGGTAAAGTAAGTGTATTCAAGGTATGGAAAATAGCCATATCACGATTTTAAATAAAAGAAAAAATTCTGATAGTCACGTTCAGGACTATAATGTGTAGGGCTTTTCGTGCACATATCGTTAGTTAGAAATATTATTTAAAACAAACGATTAAACTGGAAAAAAAATGAAAAACTGCTATTAATTATCTCCTTGTTGTCTATAGCTAAATTCAAAATTTCTAAACTAATTAATTCATCATATAATTTTGAAAATAATTATAGTAACAACTCGAGGTAATAGAAAAAAGGAGTTTGTGATATAGCATCCTCTATGTTTAATTTGATGATCATAATAATCATGTTTACATTTTGGTTTTCCATTTTGAATTTATATTAAGCAGGCACTTGCAAAAACTTTCAATTTTGAAATTAGAAAACGAAATAAATAGACATTTGTAAATTAGGTTAAAGCTATTGTGTTGATGCTTGTCGAACAAACCAAGATATTTTGGTTTAATTCATTCGTAATTTATCATCATCCGTTAATTTATCAATCTTGAAATATGATTTTTTATTCCGGATTTGATTTCTGTTGTTGATTTTTTTTTGTGTGTATCTAAGTAAATAACTATTGAAAAAGTATTAACTAGATTTCTTATTTAAGAAATTCGATAAAAAATTTAAAATTACGAGATATTTGTATTATGTGCAAAATGATTAAACATCACCGATTAACAAAACCGTCCAGATTCTTAGGTGTTT
Organism: Argiope trifasciata; assembly: GCA_026543055.1. NCBI lineage: Eukaryota > Metazoa > Arthropoda > Arachnida > Araneae > Araneidae > Argiope > Argiope trifasciata. Next base: position 222,569 of record JAPMOQ010060588.1, read on the forward strand.
TTTTTTCACTTCGAATTTAACCCAGATAAGCCTACTGTCCTATATTTAGGACAGTAGAAATAAAAAAAAATATCAGAATACCCTCTTTATCTAAGATTATTTAGTCTTATGATTTGCAGTAAGAAACGTGTCAGCTTTATTAGAAAAAATAAAAAGACAGTTATTTTAACAGTTAGTTTAACTTTTTTCAAAATTTTCAGAAAATTTTAGTTTCAGGCTTATCTGGGTTAAAGAGGACCTAATTTCGCCAGCTCTTATTTGTTAATAAAGATTTCTAATAAAAATACATTTATTTTTAAAGTCATCTACATAAGACTTTCACCTCTTTTTTATATCAAGCGTTTGCTGAAAATATTATTTAAATTAAATTAAATCGTTGATGATTAATTCTGATATTCAACCAAAAAATTTGAAACATTAAGTTGTGTTGATTTCAAGTCGCTGATATTTTAATAGCCTTATGCCTGTTCCATTTATTGTGTGAATTTCTTAAATAAGTCAAGTCCCATGGTTCTTGAATTATAATTGCTCATGTAATCTATCTTTCATTTGCCAGTTGTCTTTCTTCGTATTGTAATTTTACTTTTATAGTCTTCACTAGTCATCTTAAAAGGGATCAACTAGTTTGCTAAATATCTTGGTTATATTAGATTTGAGATAAATTGCATGAAATTTTATGCCCATAATTTTATCAAGCTGTCTAACATTAAAGTCATGTTGTTTTGATTGTTTTAAATAATTCGTTATTTGTTTTGAAAATAAATTTTCATAAGGGAGATACTGCCTTAATATTAAAGGACTATTAAAATCGTAAATACGCGGTTCATTTAGATTCTAAATTTTGCGATAATGTATTTTCGCATGTCTTGTAAACTACATTTAGCTTTCTACAATGGAATTAATCACCCGAGCAAATATATAATGAAACAATGAAAATTATTTGAATTTCAGGTAACTATGTAATCAATTACTGGAAATTGAGCTAAAAAATATTTTTTCAAAATTGCCAACATTTGTAAACATTTGAATTCTATTTAAATGGCATCATTAAAAATAATTTTTTCCTTAAATTTTGAAATGGTGTAAAATGCATTTTTAAGCAATAATATTTTCAGAAACTCTTGCGAAAAAATACCAAAATATGTTATTTTTAATAAAATTCTAATAAAAATTTCTAAAATACGCACCGAGATGTGCACTTTTAAGCTCTCTATACTCCAAATGTAGTATAGAGACGTTGGAAATGCACCAAACCAATGCATCAGTTGCAAACCAAACAATTTACTCCATAGAATGTTAAAAAACATTGCGTGTTAATAAAATAGAAAAAAAAAGAGACAGCGTTTAAGAAATTTTTTTTTTTCATTCCCCTTCCTTTTCATTTCCCTTCAAAATTTTAAAATATTTCATAAATTTCAAAAAATTATAAACCATACAGTGCGTGTGTTTGCGTGTGTGTGGGGGGGGGGGGGGTATCGACTCTCTATAATGCAGACTTACTGAGCTATAACATACAAATCTGATACAGACATACTTTAGAGAATGAAAATTCGAACATCGGATTGATTTTTTTTCTAAATTTTAAAATATTAATTCATTATAAATCAATTTGAACATCTACATTTTTCTGTTATTATTTCTGAAAATATTATTACATGAAAACTTTTTACATCGTTTCAAAAATTATTTTCAACAATACTTTATTGTTATTTTTTATACTTTCAATAGCATTGTTATACTGAAACACAAATTATTTTCTTTCTTCTGTCTAACAATTATTTAAATATACGATTTTCTTCCATTGTTAAAAATTGATGAAGCAAGATTCCTTTCGATGTTTGCTTAGTTTACCTGTCGAATAAGAAATAAGAAGTTACGAAACTGGAAACGACAGAAGATAGGTGAGATTAAAGATAGATAATTTTTACTATGTTAATTGTCCTCTGTCATTGTTTTATATAAAAGAAAATATAAAGAAGCAAAGAACTTTTCTCCCAATGGTCAAAATCTTTAAACCTTATTTTAAATTCTGTTTTTAAACCTTTAATTTTGTTCATTTTTTTTGATACGATGGAGTTTATCCTGAAGTCGATTTGTTCATATACGTTAAAAATGCATTAAATTCTCAATTTTCAATCACTTTTTTTAAAAAGAAATTATTAATATATGATTGATTACTTTAACTTGGTGATATATTTACGTAATGATTTTACAGAATTGTAGAATTAAAGACTTAATTACTAAATTTTATTCAAAAACTTTGGTACGCATTGTTATATTTGCCATTTGCATACGATACATGGTCTGCTTATAGTATGCTCTCTAGAGCAAAAGTATCTAATAGAGTCTAAAGCTATGGTATTTGGAATTACTATCCTTTGTAAATCGGAAACATGTTTCCCCTAAGGTTTTCTTGAAATTTTAATTAAAATTCAAGTAAAATTTCTGCGCGTTAAGTCGATGATTCATATTATTATGAATAACTTTATATAATCTAAAAACTTAATTATGTTGGATGTTTTTATAACACTTATTTAGCACTTTAATTTATATTAGGTTTTTAAAAATATTTTTATCAATAATTTGCAACAGCATTCGCCTTTTTGTAATTAATTTTAAGAAATTTTCCTTGTTTCTAAAGATGTTTAATCGCGTATTTTTCTTCAATTTTTGAATTCTAAGGTACAAATTTAAAACTTTTTTCTTATTCTTTTACAATAAAAAAAGGAATTTTCGTAACATTGCTTTATTATTTTTATTTCTTTCTTATAGAATCCATAAGCAAAACTTTCTGATATATTAAGTAACATATATGATGAATTATGCCATACATTTTTAATTGCTGTGTCTAATTTGGCTAAGGAAACATTTTTTTCGGTCAAAGTTCACTATCTACATTGTATCCTTTAATATGGGCCACAACGTAATAAATATTCTTAGTTTGTGCTCTATGATTTTAACACTTTCAACGCTACTTCACATTACACTTCACGTTTTACACTACATTACACACTACACACACAACACTACTTCACGTTTCTGTGGGCTAAAACTTGTATCTTATGCCAGTTTTGATGGGTTGAACTTTCTAATGCACATCTGAAGAATACCTTTACTTTCCCGGGTTTTTTTATGTGCAAAAAATATCAGCAGCCAAAAAATTATCTGTTTTTTCGTGGAGTTTTTATATCGTCGGTTGCGTTGACAGTGTTAAAAATTTATTTAAAAAAATAGGAAGTCCAAGAGTTAGAGCATTGTACATTTTAAAACTAAACTTTCTACTATATTGAATTGCAATAAACATAATCATGAACACATTGAAATGATATATTCTCATAACTTTTCAATATGGATTCATGTTTCTCAATGCGAATTCATGATATATAATCTATACTTATAATAAAGCTCAATGTGTGTGCGTGTGTGTGTGTGTGTGTGTGTGTGTGTGTGTGTGTGTGTGTGTGTGTGTGTGTGTGTGTGTGTTGGCGCTCTACAGGCCAGACCGTTGGACCTACAGCTACCAAATTTGGTACATGTATACCTTGGAGGTCCGGAATGTGCACCTCGGAGCCCTTTTTTCGAATTTTTAATTAGAATTTGAATTAATTAAAATTTAAGCGAAATTTCGACGTTTTTCCGCTATAACTTCCGAAAATATGATCGCATAAACATGATTTTTACATCAATTTAAAGATTAAAAAATTAGCTTTCTAACGGTATCAGTTTTTTAAATTTAAAACGTAAGCTTCTATTTTTAACGAATTTTTAAAGAAATATTTTAACCATGTTTTTTAGCACGTGACTAGATAAAATAAAAGAATGCCGGAAGTTCAAATAAAAAAAATTATCATCGCAAATAAATCTAAAGCAATACGACTATAAGCACGTGACTGGATAAAATAAAAGAAACATAAAATGTGATATTTTCTAAAAAAAAAAAATAAATAAATGCAAAGCAAAGGTTTCTTTAATCGTTTGCAATATCTAAATCATTTATTCCATAAATCATCTTTATTTAGAGTAAACCTGATTGAATTTAGACAGGATATGCATTGAAATCCCGACTTAATGGCATATTTATGTAATCGTTTGCAACATCTGTATCATTAATTTAATACTTTTTTCCCCTTTCCCGCTTTCTTTAAAAAACACATTTAATATTTTGGCAACATCATCAAATTTTTTTTTTAATATTTTGGAAGCATAACCGATGGTTAAAACTGACTGATTTATAAAATTAAAGAATATTATTAGGAAAAGGTGTACTTTTAGAACTTTCCGTCCATCATCTCAAAGAAAATATTAATTTCATGTCAATCAATGCCCGGATTTACTTCAAGGCTAATGAATATGTGATTTAATTGAAAATTTTAGAGCGCTTTACACAGGGCGAACCATCTGGTCGCCAAAGGCGGCTAGTATTAAATAAAGAGAAGGTTATCTCACAATTCAAAATATATTCTTTGATATATTAAAAAAAAACTTATTTAACTGATAGCTGATTTAAACTGATTCTTACTAAAAAATTCTAGTGCTTTAACAAGAAAAGGAGAAAAAATAAATTTATAAGTAGTCTATATAATTGAAAGTCAGATGTATGAGAGTTACTTTTGCTATTTTTTACTTTTTATCAGCATATTTACATTCCACCAACGTGCTCTTAAACGTGTTCGTATAATGAAAATATACATAGCTAACCATCTTTTCATTGCACCGAAATCAATGGAATAAATGATTTTTTTTTTTTTTTTTTTTTGCCTGAAGAATAAGAAACTGAAGTTCCAACAAAGACAATAAGATTATCAGCAATTAAATGCCACAAGACTCGCACATGTACGTTTTTTGGGCAGATGTGACTTCATATACCTTTGAGCCCCTTAGGGAGACTCGTGAACAAGATAAATAAAATAGGTGCAAGGTTACTAAATATCACAGATATCTGTCACTACTGAATACTTAAAAATAATTTGATAACAAAATCGTGAATATCTCGTTATGTTTAAGAGATTTAATTGGTATTAAGCATAACCGAAATGTCTTGCTAATCATCTGATAGCCGGAGGCGATTTTTAAAAGGTATGATTATGCAGAAAAAGGTATTTTACAGCAAAAGATTGAAATTGAAAATTAGCTTCCATTTTTAAAAAAAATTGTAGGGTAAATACAGTTTAGTTTATGACTTTTTCTATTTTTAGCAATTTTTCTAAATGCAGTTATGTATTTCATTGTTTAAATTTTATTTTTTATTGCTATATTACTACAGAGAACAAGGTGCTTCTGAATATATATATATATATATATATATATATATA
>JAPMOQ010060600.1:0-11414 GCA_026543055.1 Argiope trifasciata
TGTAACTCCGAACTGCTCGACCGTAGCGCTTCAAAACCGGCGCCAATTGATTTCTCGTGGCCAAGTACCCCGGACCCCCAAGTTTACCGGAGTTTATTAATTCTGGGGCGATTTTCGACTCGACAATCATTCCTCGTATTATAGTATTAGATTAAGCATTATTCGAAATAGTGTATAATATCGATGCATATTTAATAATATAATATTGCATGATATTGTACAATATCGCTCAACATTCTGTACTATCTGGGATTTTATTAATTCTCTAACGAAACACCTTTGGGATATATATGCGATTTAACACGTATTTGAGAAATAATGACTAATGAATATTGTCACCAATAGCACACGTGCATTGTACAACACAAAACAATATTCTCAATATTGTGTAATAATGTAGAATATTTAATAATACAATATAATATCGCAATGATATTGCATAATAATGCTTACCTTTCTGTATTATCCATTTTTTTACAGAAATAAAACAATAAATTACAATAGAATACAGCCTGCAACTTAAGCGAAAAATACAATAACATAATATAAATTATAAAAGAACACTCGCAACCAGTTACTAAATTAAATAGGAAAGGACATACATTAGCAGCAAAAACTTCTGCAAAAAAAGTCCCATCGTGTTCTTTCTTGCTTCCCATGTCTTACATTATTCCTATTAGAAATGCAACGTCATTCAAAATTATATACTGAAACTATTGTTTTCCGATTTCATACTGTTATTATTATGGGTTTAACAAATTATAAAATATAAAACCTAGTTTAATTGCAGGCGCATATTTTAATTTGATATTTGTTTCAGGTGATGCATTAGCAATGGACAATTACTTCAATTATTTTCTACCAACTGCTGTCCTTGAGAATTTTACTGTTCCAGTTGGATCATTCTTTTTCATGAGGTAAGCAAAACTGGAAAAGTTATTTTTTATGTTTATAAAGATGTTCGAACTATAATATGACATCTAATAAATGTATTTTGACTGTAATATGTCATCTGAAATATTTGTGTGTCTTAGTGGATTCTTACTGGTGTTTGCAACTTGGAAGAAATTGGAAAAAAGTAATGGGAAACTGGATCTGTTCATGTTCTTCGTCCACAAGTATTGGAGGTAAAGGAGGTTTCCAATATTTTCAACAAAAATATTAGAAGTATTCACTTCAATGATTCGTATCTTTCAATTAAAAATATATATATTCCGGCAATTTTTTAAAGTCTAAAATGCCAATGAGATTTTTTGCAATTTATATTATCTTTTAAGTATTGCTCACTTTCAAATCTTTTTTCAATGCAATCAGATGCAGAACTAAGTATTCGTAAATTGATTATTTAATACTTAAACCATCAGGATTTCAGGACGCGTGGATTTAGGAAAAGGAATTTCAAATATCTTTAAACAATGTTATAAACATTAAGGATTTTTTTTCCTTCACCAGGAATGTCAGAAAATGCTGAAGTCTGTAGTTTTACAAAGAGCACGATGAATTAACTAAATAAAGAAGGAAGTGGATCAGGAAATAAGATAATATTTTATTTTAGAAGGAATTTAATATGGGTTGAATTGAGATTAAAATTAGGAAATTAATTAAGACTAATTGGATCAAGGAGCATCATTATCCATACGTTCGCAAAATAGGTATTTCAAATTATATATGTTTGTAACTCGTTAACTTTACCCAGAAATTGATACAATCTCTATTCATGGCATCTGATTGAATTGTAACTCAAACTAATTTCTAAACTGTTAGAAATGGGCATATAATTTCAGTTGGGAAAGAAATCTCAAAATGATAAAAATTATATTTTATGTTGTTTAAGTTAGTCAAAGCATTGCTGAAAAAAATAAAACATATAATTACTGACTCTATTAGTTTAGTTACTATTAAATTACTATAATTTTATTACTATATAATTACTATTAAAATTTTAAACGTAAAATATTTCACTCTTCGGCATATAAATTGATTCAGTAATGAAATTCTTTTAATTTTAAACAATTAACGATCATTTTAACGATTTCTTCTTAAAAGATTCGCTAATCAGTGCAGAGCACAGTACAGCTTTAAGCATTCGTTGATTAACATAAAATAATGAAAATCATTGTCTCTGAATTTGGTTAGGTTTGAACACAAGAAAATAATTTATTTTTTAATGTAAATTTTTGTTTCTCCATAATATAACTAAAAGTACTGGGGATATATATATATATATATATATATATATATATATATATATATATATATAATTGCAGCATTGCCTTTCGAGCATTTTTCAAGGCCCTGGTGGCCTGGTGGTAAGGCCTCGGCTTCGGAACTGGAGGGTTGCAATTTCGAGGTCCGATTTCCCCGAAGAACTGCCGTGTAAGCGAATCTGATGTAGGTTAAATCCGTCGAGTCCAAACGTCTCAGCTCAAATGTCGTCCCCGTCACCTGATTGTTACGAGATCTGACCCAAAATAGTTACTTCAAAATGGAGTATGTGTGTAGTAGTATTGTTACTTCAAAATGGGAAGTTAATATAACTAAGCTAAACTAAAAAAGCGAGCATTTTTCCAATGGGAAGAAATGTCTATCTTCAACGATTTAGATATTAGTTATAGGCCCACTGTCTGAGTTGAGTATTTGTGTATAAGTCACCATAAATTACTATGCAAATTGCTCCCGAATTTCTTTTCATTTCGAAACAATTACTCTTTAATTTAATAACAGTTAGATATATAATTATTAAGTTCCAATGATTTGTACTGAAATTCAGAATTTAATTTTTTTTTTATCACTGAAAACGGATATTAATATTTCAGAATGACCCCAGCTTTAGGATTGATGATATTATTGCTTTTCACTTTGCCTATTATCGGTTCTGGCCCTTTGTGGAATTCTGCATTGGATCCTCCAGTCAGGGCGTGTGAAGACCATTGGTGGACAAACTTACTGTACATTAATAACTTCTGGGGCAGTGAGAATTATGTAAGATGCTACTTTTATTAATTTTTTATTGAAATTCACTTTAATAAACCTCTTGACAAACTCAAACAAAGAAAGAGAGTAATTTTTTCACTGCCCTTTTTGCTACTTTATTACCATTTTTTTTTTGTAGTAGTAGTTGATGTTGAATTATGTGTCCATTATTTTGGCGTTGTGACATTGTTAACTTCTTCGGCTACATGCAGAGGAGCAATAAAAACATTTCAAATATTTAGTTTATTGATGAGGAATTATAAGATAGTACAATCTCCATTCAATTAATTTTGCTACTTATTCATTTTCAGTGTCTTGTGCACACTTGGTATCTTGCAGCTTTGATGCAATTTCATATCATTGGCATAGTGATATTGTTGTTGTCTTTCAGGTAAGATAATAACTACGTTTACATAAGTTGAACCTTAAATTTATGTATTCGGTTAGAATATATGTGAATCGGTTTATATTACAGTAAACTCTCGCTACAACGATACCCGATACAACAATAACTCCCTCTACAACAATAATGTATTGTGGCCCCTGTGATTTTGCATATAAACTAATGTTAATCTCCCCTCAATATTGCGATATTCTCTAGAACAATAAACCTCTGTAAAACGATTTTTTCAATCTAAATTTCAGTATTATTTTCTCCCTTTATAATAATATTTTGATTTTCAAATGCTTTTTTTTTTCCGTTTTCTTTTGTTATTTTTTCCGTCTATTAAGACTCATTGTGGATATTCAACTTATCCCTGAATAAATAGCTATTGTTTAGATTTCAAAACAGATGAAGACCACCCTTTTGGGAATTGGAGTGGGTGAGGGGGGGGGGGTGAAGTGTAAATGTATGCCTAGTCTCATTTCCCAGTAAGCTTTGGAATTCTAATAAGGTTTAAGGACATCTGGACCTGTCTGGTCACCTTGTCAAACAACAAGTGCCCTTTGTTAGAGGAACAGGGGGAGATGGAGGCGGGGTGTTGTTAAGTGACGTCTGAAAAGTGAGTTCAAAGGTTGTTTTATAGTCTTTAACGATTTTGAGTTCTACGCGAAACATTTGGTTTAAACTTTTCTTTCTTTCACGCGATATTGTTCCCTAAAGGCCTTATCACACGGTGAAATGTCGCCAGCAATTTTCCGTTTCTACCCTCAAAAACCGGTCAAGCAAGTTTCATAATCGACAACTTATTATGAAGATGATGATGATATCGACGATGATGACAATACAGGTCCATCGCAGTCCTTATTGTCATCCCAGGAAGCTCTTCAATCTGTGAATTCCCTGCGGACATTTTTTTCAAGCCTTCCGTCGACAAATGAAGAACATTTTCGTGCACTAGACTCAATGCATACAGTATTGGTGAACTTAACAGTTAAAAAAATGAATAAACAAACAAAAATACTGGATTATTTTCAATAAAAAGTTTTTTCAGGTATGTGAATATTTCTGTGCTTATTTTCTGAGTTTATCTTATTTATTTTTTTAGTATTTAAACCACTATTATTAGTATTTTACAAATTAATTTCTTCTAAATATAGACTTAAAAGTAGTATGTTATGCACCTTAAACCAATAATAATAAAAAACTATTATTAAATGCTCAAAATATGTGGACCCTCGATATAACAATATGCCTCTCTACAACAACATATTTATTTGGTCCCTAAAATATTGTTGTAACGAGGTTTCACTGTATATATATATTGCAAATGCAGCTATATCCTTGATATCTTTTATTCAGAAATTTCCATCATCTCTCCAACATTCTTTTATTTTGTTGCTTCTATTTTATTGCATTATTTCCACTGTTTTTATTTCCTTTTTAATGGAAAATAATCAATCTTCCCTTTATGTTTTAATTCTAAATAAATTCTTCTTAAATGATATTTTTTTAAAAACAATTTACCTACAAAGTACGGATTTTTTTGGCGAGTTTTAGTTTTTGTAATATTAAACCAAAATTCATATTTTAAAAAGATTATTAAAAAAACAGTTTTTAACAAATCAAATATTTGAACAAATTTTGTTAATAAGATAATGCTGATGAATTTTCAGTTAACGTGATTCAACATACACTGATGGAAAAAAAATCCCAACACTAGGAAGGAGCTGTGCTAGATAAATGAAATTTGGTAGGCGTGTTTATACATCTGCAAGATGACGTCGATTCAAATTTAGAGCCACGCGCGTTAGTGTGGCGCTAGTAGCGACACTATGAACATGCAAATGAGGTTTGCTTTCAATAGGAGCTGTAAGGTTCGTGATCGTTATTTACAGTTGAGATTTGACGTTGTGGGTTAATGTTAGTCAAGAATGCCTCTGAGAAGACGAAGAAGCCATTATCAACAGCTCACTGAGTTTGAACGAGGTCGTGTTGTAGGGCTACGAGAAGGTGGGTTTTCTTTCCGCGATATTGCTGAAAGACTTGGCAGGAATGTATCCACTGTCCATGAGTATTGGCGGCAGTGGTCAAGGGAAGGTACTGCCTCAAGAAGACCAGGTTCTGGGCGGCCACGTGGTACTACTACTGAGAGGGAAGACCATCGTATTCGGCGTATGGCTGTGGCTAATCGTACTGGTCTGCAGCTGAAATTCAAGCTGCAGTTGGCACCACAGTGACACAACGAACTGTTACAAATCGGTTACTTCAAGGACAGCTCCGAGCCAGACGCCATGTACAGTGCATTCCACTGACTCTAAACCACTGCCGTTTACGACGTGAGTGGTGTCAAGCTAGAGCTCATTGGAGGATGGAGTGGAGATCTGTTGTGTTTTCTGATGAAAGCCGGTTCTGTCTTGGTCGCAGTGATAGCCGTTTGTTGGTTAGAAGGAGGCCAGGTGAACGCCTGCTAGTGACCTGTCTGCGACCTAGACACACAGGGCCTACTCCTGGAGTTATGGTTTGGGGAGCAATTTCGTATGATAGCAGGAGCACTCTCGTGGTTATCCCAAGCACCCTGACTGCAAATTTGTACAGTGATTTGTCTAGTGATACAACCTGTTGTGCTGCCATTCATGAACAGCATTCAAGGGAGTGTTTTCCAACAGGATAACGCTCGCCCTCATACCGCTGTTGTAACCCAACATGCTCTACAGAGTGTCGACATGTTGCCTCGGCCTGCTAGATCACCAGATCTTTCTCCAATCGAGCACGCATGGGACATCGTTGGACTGCAACACCAGCGTCATCCACAACCAGCATTAACCATCCCTGCATTGACCGCCCAAGTGCAACAGGCATGGAACTCCATCCCACAAACTGATATCCGACACCTGTACGACACAATGCATGCACGTTTGCATGCTTGCATTCAAAATTCTGGCGGTTATACCGGTTACTAATGTACCAACATTTCACATTTGAAATGGCTCCTCTTGTCAATGGCTCTACCTGTGATTTTGAAACTTTAATCAATTAAATATGTTACCTAGACAAATGTATTTCTAAAGTTTCATTACTGTACAATAACTTTTTCTTGCCGTTGGAATTTTTTTTCCATCTGTGTATTTCCTTTAGATTTCTAGACAAAGATTATTTGATATCATTAAATATTCCAATTTTAATATTGATTTAAGGAATTATTCACTATATACATATTTTTTCCTAACAGATGGCCAAATTTTGGAATTTTTCTGGGATTCACCATAGCTGTCGTAAGTTGTGCCATAACTGCTCTGCTCGTTGTTTGGAACGATTTTCCTATGCCTACTCCTGCTATCAACAAAGATATGGAGTGAGAATTTACTTTTTATATTCAAATAGTCTTAATTTATTAACTTAAGGCTATAAAATAAAACAAGCAGGTGCTGTGATTTTTTTTATTAAAATTTCCTCCTATTGTAATGCAATATTTGAAGAAACATACACATGTATTAATGGTGCCTGCATAACTATAATCAGTTAATATACTGCTAAAAAGATTTAATGTTTTATATATGGGAGCGGTTACTAGCAGAATTTTAATGGCATTTAACAAACCAATAAAACATTTATCTAATTCTGAAACTCTCGCAAACTGAATGTATAATTTATAAATTCTGAAATATTTTGAAAGTAACTTTCTCAGTTCATAGCTGTGATGGTAATAAATAAATTTGAAGCTAGCATTTTGTGTCTGTTATTGGGCCTAAATATGTTTTCTGATTATCCAAATGACATATCACACCGGCTGAATCTCGATTATTTAATGCCTTTTGTAAGGGAAATCTTTTTAAATCAAAATTCAATTTTCACTCGTTTTTTTTTCTTTTGAAATTCGACCATTATCATATCACCAGACACCTTAAAATAAGATTTTCTTACAATCCTTCATTGCGGACAAATAGAGAAGTATTTAAAGGTAGTTTCAAATTGTTCATATTTTCTTTTTTCGTAAAAAATGCACGTTTAAAAAGATATTGCAACTATCGATTTGAAATTTTTTAGAAAGTATAATATATATTGAATATAGTCATTCTATGTAGTATATACTCAGATGAGACAATAAAAATTTCTCCTAAACATAAATAATTTTTCAAATTTATATTATTAAAACTTTACTTTTGACTGAACTAAACTATCATGTACAACTATTCATTTTATAACTGAAGTGTTAGCTGTAAAAAGAAAGTAGCTCCAATTATTCAAATTTGCAGTCTGAACGTCTGAAAATTCTAAATTCCAATGAGATAGACAGTCCATTGCTTGAGAAACGAGAGAACAAAGATTGAGGCTACGTCTTTTTGATATCGAATGGAAACAAGGATTTTTTTTTCACATGTAACTCTAATATAGTGCTGTAAACTCTAAATTTCCCCAAATTGGAGCTACATCCTTTTAGTAACAAACTTTTCAGTTTTTTCTAACACATAACAATTTCTGTTTGATATTTTCCACTTAGATTAACAGACTTTTATTTAAGAATGAAAAGCCAATGTTTCAGCTTTCCTACCTCCTTAAACTTCATATGGAAATAAACATGGAGGCTTGTTTTGAACAGCCAACCCAATAAATTAAAGCAAAAATACTGCTATAATATTTTTTTTTCGTGTTAAGTACAATTTGACTAGGCCTAATTATCTAACTTTCCACATAAGTAGCATAATGTATCAAAAATCAAGGTCTGAAATCAAATCTACACATTTGATGTGTAATCACGTTTGTATAAATTCATCCCATTCAACCAAAAGCTTAACCTCTCTGTTGCAGGATATTAAACAATTTCACTTCCCTTTTGGAAACTGAATCTTCAGTGACTTGTTTCATACTCGTCATATTGAATTTTTTCAGACTAGAGTAATACGAGCTCTTTTCAAAAAGATTTTTAAAGGAAAGTATACATTTTTTTGTGAATAAAAAATATTAATAATTAAATATAATAAATATTAACAGAAATATTAACGAACAGATTCGAATTTGAGGCATTTGCAAACTGTGTTATATTTCAATTGTGAAAAGGAGTTATACTTTAGAATTTTCAGGGTCTAAAATACTTCATGAAAGTGTAACCTTACGTGAAAACTCCAGACTGAGCTGAGGGTACAAAAAGCAGTTTTTCTTTAAATAAAAAATCCATCTTATCAAGCTGAAAAACATTTGTATTATATATATATATATATATATATATATATCACGATCCACCAATAAATCCTCTACTCATAGTTTGGAAACTTCATATATATTACTTTAAATAGTATTTTAATGAAGATATGAAAATATTTCCTTTATTATCATTTGTTCTATAAATGTGCATTCATCTTTTTTTAAAAAAATATTACAAACTTGTAAAAAATAGCAAAAGATGCAATTTTGAATTTCGTCGCAATTCCATTCAACTTCTTATAGTAAACAAACAATAACAAGAAAAAAACGATTTTAGTCCATTTTCTTTACCTAAACATTTAACCTGAATATGATATGAACCATCGGACAGATATTGTACAGTATGACGTATTTATAAAAATACTTTTATTTTTCAGTGTTATGGAGGAGTACAACACAAAAATCTATATCAAACCTTTCTGTCACGTATCAACTTACCTAATAGGAATGGCTTTCGCTTTTCTTGTCTTAAAATATAAAGACAAACAAATAGGAACGGTGAGTTTTCATGTTCAATATGATTGTCCTTATATGAGTGGCTAAAAATTCAAAATTTATCTCATTTAAAAATTTAAATCAAATTTTTGTAAATCAAAGTTGTAAGCATTCTTGTTATGAATTTCCGAAACAAAAGCAACGGTTTTTAATATTTCTCTAATTCTTGAAAATCTTTATATATGATTCGGATGTAATATTCTTTAAAAAATATTATAATTTTTAATCGTATATGATTCAAAAACTTATATAAGAACAAAATAGACCTTTATGCATTATGTAAACAATTTTCAAATAACTCTATTTAAAGTTAACAGTAGTGTTCATTCAGAAAATTTCTCGCATACTCTCCATTAAAGACTTTAACCTCCTTTCCTTGCCGACATTCTGGACTAGGGGTACTGTGTCTTCCCAATAATCAGGGCTTCCCGGGTTCGAATCTTGTTCGGGCATAATTGTTCTTTACCCTGTGTTCTATCTATGAGGTGCATGAATGAGCCCGCCTCCACTGTAAAAAGAAATTGTGCAAGCAAGTATGTAAGTGTAATCATCATTTGAGCTAGAAGTCAGCCTTCTGTCCTCTGATGTTTAGGAGCCTTTACCCTCAGAAGCTACTGCGAAAAAACTTGGCGTAAAATAGTGACACGATAACAACAACCTCCTTCCCTTCATATAAAAATGTGCACCTTGATAAGGCAGCGAATACCTTGCATGACATTTTGAACAATAGTTATCAAATATAGATTTTTGGAATGAATCTAGCCTTTTAATTGAATTTTAGTATGTATTTTGAAACTTCTGCAGGCGATTGACAATTTAATATGAACCAACATTTGTAATTACAAGATAACATACCGAATTTGATTGATTTAAGTCATTGCTTTTATGAGTTATTGCGTTTATATGCATGAGAAAGTACAGACGGACAGACGATAAACCACCTGATGGATTTAACTAAAATTTGAAAGTATTTTAACATTTAATAAACATTTTTTAAACTTAATACTTCAAAAGTGCTACTTTTAACCTCAAAATTTATTTTTACATAAAGATATTTTGCTGTATTTTTTTTTCCAGGGATGCCAAATTTTAGGTTGGTTCATGGCAATATTTGGTGCTTTATCTTCAGTTTATGGTATCTATGGACCATCAGAAAGAGTAGAAGTTAGAGCATTCTATTTATCCTGTTATAGGATAGGTTGGACTCTGAGCATTGGGTGGCTCACATTTATTTGTATCACCGGGAGAGGAGGTGAGTGAATTTGTTAGCATTTAAGAACAGTAGATGTAATCCTAAATGTTCCTTGTATTTTTAATTAATTAAATATTTTTGAATAGAATTAAATTTCAACGTTAGTAATATGTATTTGTAATCTCGTTTTAAATACAACTTTAGATGAAGACTACATAATTTCATGGCTGTCTTCCCTGAAACTACGATTAATAAATGCGTAAATGATGTTAATATTTGAAGCTTTGCTAGCATTGCAAATTTCTTTTACTGTTGACTACAAAAACTGCTGATCATATGAGGAACTTTTTTTAAAAAAAAGCACCCGATTGTAGAATTATTGCATTAATTAAAATCCAACCGATATTCTTTTTCTAGGTATTGTGAATCGTCTTTTGTCGTGGAATGTTTTCATCCCTTTGGGCCATCTAAGCTATCTTGTATATCTGCTTCATCCACTTATCATGTTATACAGAACAGCATCTATGAGAGAACGAATTAGTTATGGACATACTGAATTGGTTAGTATATATAAATTTTTTTAATGCCTTTTAATAAATAGTAACTTAAAGTTGTCGCTTTTGACTACATGCTTTTTCCCTTTGAATATTGAATTTTCTGGCTATTAAATTATTAAGGTCGAATGCATGCATTTAAAATTTCTTCTTGGTATTTGGTAGTACAGAAAAATACGACTTTAATGAAATCAATCCACTATAAATTATTTGCGTATATAAATTACAAAATGTTTGTACAACGAAATAATAGTAAAAAGAAACGAGAAACTTAATTAAAATTTAAATCAAACCTTAGCCCCAAATCACCATAGTCCAGCAGAAATATTTAAGATTTAACTAACCAGCGGGTGACCGAGCTCCGCTCGGAGAAAACAGGTATCGAATTTTTAATCGTATTTTTCTGTACTACCAAATACCAAGAAGAAATTTTAAATGCATGCATTCGAAAATCGAAGATTTAAATTTTCAATTGTGATTTATTAAAACAATACATGCCATAAGAAAATTTGTGAAACCATTGGTGAAAAGATAACCGGTTAAAGTGCACCATTGTAAACTATTCTAAACAAAGTTAGAGTTTGGAAAGGGAACTATTCTATACAAAGGTAAAGTA
>JAPMOQ010060621.1:0-10269 GCA_026543055.1 Argiope trifasciata
TTTCGAGAACTGATTCACCAAAAATGAAACATATACAAGATTTTGGTGCACGTATGATTTTACCGTTATGAAACAAGTGTCCTCATGTTAGAGTTGCATTGATATCTAGCTTAATTCAGTAACAAAGACAGTCCCAAAAGTTATGCAAGATTTGAATTTGTCATCATTTGTGCAGTAAAGTGTTGGCAACCCTATTAAAAACCATTTGACAGCTAATAGTTTAGGGTTAGTGAAAATGAACCGTTAAATGATAGAACTTATTTTCATTTCTGAACAATATTTAAAAAATAAATTAAATAAATTTAAATAATAAATAAACCAAAATTCGAAAATTTGAGAATTGGTCCAATAGATCTTGTGAGTTAACACCACTGGATTTCTTTTTATGGGATTATTTGAAAGCAAAGGTCTATGCCTACAAACCCACAAGCACGCGTGCATTGAAGGAAGAAATTCAGCGCTGCTTCAACGAAACATAGCTCCATTTATACAAAATGGCCATGGAACATTTTGGCAAAAGAGCTATTTGGGTATGTGCCAACAAAACATTTTCTCTATGTGTTATTTTATACAAAACCTATCTTGTATATTTTACGATTCAATACAATTATAACACTTAGGAATCCTACAAAAGAATGGACACCTACAGCTTGGATTTTGAGCAAACGATTAGATATTTATAACAGATAATAGTTATCCCCCCCCCCTCCCTGAAGGGGCACAACGAAATGACCAGAGCTCCATGACAACATAAAGTGGGTATTATGGTTGAGACTTAGAGGTCATCACTGGCAATGATATAACCTCTTCTGTAGGAAGTACGTTCCATCATCTGTAGAAGGTAGCTGATTTCGAACTACTTCTATAATCACCAGGGAAGCGAGAACCAAATACTATATCCGAAGCTCTTTATCTCAATATTTGATTAGCCCGCCAGGAAGGATAAATGATTAGATAACGAGGATGTTTTTTTGGTATAGATTTTCTCAAAAATTTCCAACTTACAACTTAGTTTTGACCCAAGATATTCAATTTAACATACATAGGTCCGCATAAACGATAGTCGGATTTATTCTGTTTCTTTAATAGATGTGTTCGTTAGATATTTTGTAGAATTTTCTTTTCAGACTTATATTTGTAATACAAATAACACAAATTTTCCAGAAGAAAAAAAAATGCAATTCTTTTGTCTTTTCACATTTAATATTTCTATCCATGAAATCAAAATCACCAGTGTATCCAGCAAAATTGCGTGCTACAATCAATTTCATGTGAACTCGAGCAAAAATGTGAAAATGTTCATTTTTAAAATGAAGCTGTAACTGAGGCAAAAAAGTACAATTCCGTTTCGTTTTACGAGAAGAAATCACGAATATTCTCATGTAACGAGTCTCTAGCTACTTTTTGTTTTATAAAAATAATTAAATGAACATTGATCTTATTGTATTATGAAGAATAAACTGCAAACAAAAGAAGGTAAAAAAAAACTTAATCAACTAAATGGAAAAGCTGAATCTGGAAAAATCGTTTGGTTCTATACTAAAGAATTACATGTTTATTCTGTTTTTCAGACAATAAATAAATAATCTTTTTTAAAAGAATATTTCTTCTGATGAATGTATATCTCAAGGGAGTCTGCAAAGTTAAACTAGCAGATAAATGAAAACGATTTTTAAAAAACATATTTGTCTGAATAAATTTTGTTTCTTCATGAAATTTTAAAGAGTACTTTTTTTAGAAGCTGAATAATCTAACAGAATTTTAAAGGAAAAAAATATTAAAAATTAGATTATAGCTTTAGTGAAATAAATGATAGTTGTTGTCGAATTGTTTGTTATGTCTGACCTACTTTCAGAACTTTTTTCAACGAAGAATCTTAACTTTCACCATTTTGGTGTAGGACGTTCTGGTACAAGGTCGAAGGATGTATTTTTTTAAATCTGTTCCGGGAATTTTTTTTTTCCTTTTTTCTTTTAAATTATCAAAATTAATGGTCATTAAAAATTTGTATATGTTAAGACGATTTGAGCTATATTAAAGCAATACATATTTATGATAATTGAATATTCTGAATTACATTACTACTTACAACAGAATAATGCAGTAAAATCAAACTGATGACGTCAAAATAGAACGAATTAGTTTTTCAAAACTCTCTTTTAGACTTTTTTAACTTGTTATTGAATAAAGAGAAAAAAAAATGGATTTCAAAAATAACAGAATGTAATACATATTCATGTAATATTTTTTTAAAAAAAATAATAGTTTCATCGTAGGCTTTTATTAAAGAAATATTCGTAAGGATTAAAATATTTGATAGACATCACAATTTTTTTAAATGTAAGTACTGAATTTTAACCAAAAAATATTTTCTTCAAATCTTTATTAATTTTTTTTCACAAGAATATTGATGTTAAGATTACACGTCAAATTATATCAGCCATTTTGTTTGTGGTTGTTTCTTTTCTCTTAATACCTTCCCTTTTTAAATGTCATATTAATAAACACAAGCATTTACGATCCATTTAACTCTTTTCATGCATTTTGTCCAAATTTGATACAGATTTCAGGTTCTAACTTTTTTTTTGTGAGTGTTTATAGACACAATCGGATAGTTATATTTCTTAAAACCCTTTTGCCAATTCTACCTAGTTGAAAAACAATTGCTTTCTGTGTTTTATAATTTTCACGTTCATATATACATTACGAACAGACAGTAAACTCGTAGGAGCAGTTTACGATCTTAGAAACAAAAACAAACTTACATTTCATTTATATGATTTTTAACAGGTTTTGGTTATTGTATTCGCGAGCACCTGGACAGATGGACAAGCAGAAAGATATCCTTAGGCGGATTTAATCTGAAATTTACCACAAACATACAATTCTGGAGTTAAAACTGTATACCAAATTCCATTCTGTTGTATGTCTGATATTTTTTTGCAAGTACAATAATTTTTCTTTATACATAGATAGCATTTTGATTATTTATGATAATTTGATCAATTAGATTTAAATGAATAACAAAAAAGTAATTGAACAGTAAATCCTTGATTAAATGAACAGCGTTTTCAAAACATTTAATAACAACAAAAAAAAAAAAAAAAAAAAAAAACCAGCTGACAACTTTTTTGAACAATACTAATAAGTACTATGTTATAACTAATATAGCATGAATGTTAAATGTTTTAAATTTAAATTATTCAACACAGTTTTAAGACTAATATATATTTTATATATTTTTCTAACACACTTGAAGATAAAATGCACTCTGATTCAAATCAATTAGTTAAATCAAGACTTTAAAGGTTGTGATCAAAAGAAAGTACACGCGAAACACGTGGTAACTATTCAATCACTTTCGTTATATAATTATTTCTAATCTATTTAAACAAGAGAACGAACAAATCTTTAAAATAACTTCTCAATATTTAAATAACTAACTTTTTAATATAATGGAAATGCATTAAATTATTTTCTAAATATTTGCCTTTCATTTTTTAACGTTTAATTCTGCAATTAAACGTTTTTTAGTATAACCTAAATAAATACATGGATTCTTAGAATTTTTTTATTCTTATTAATCTAGATTAACATCAAAGACAAATTCCTTGACGTTATTAGAAATACAAACTTAACAAGGAAGCTAAAAAAGAATTATAAGATAGAGACTAAATAGCCAGAAATGAAAAAAATAAAATAGCATACATCATGATTTATTTTAATATCACCAAATCCAAACGATTTTTTTTTTCACTGCTGAATGAATAAAAGAAAGTTTAGTTGCCATGGAAACCAGGCGAGGTAATTTTTCTAGAATGCGTCGTTAATGAGGAATTAAAGGTAATTAGCCAATCACCAGACAGGGAAAAAAGTAATTAGTGCTTTCTAGCGAAGAATTTCAATTTGTAATCTTAAGTTTGTTAACAAATTTCCTTTACGTAAAATGCTATCTAAGTGTAATGAATTAGAAACAGAAAAATTAAATTTTGTTCTTTTCGAAAAGATATTAAACAGTATTTTTTCGACGTTAATTCTAGGATTCAAATTTAAATGCCAGTGGAAAAGTGAATTATGGATGAATATTGGAATTAAGTGGGCACAAAATGTAACAAACTGTCACTTATTTTATGACAAGTAAGGATTATAAAGCTATATACATTAGTTCAGTATTTTCAAGAATAATTACATAAATTTTAATTGGAAGCTCCTTACATATTGCTTTTATAACTTTTTCAAAAGTTATATTTTGAAACTTAGTAATTTATAATTCATGCGACAATGAAATTGTGACATGTTACAATTTTATCTTCATATATTCCCTAATGATTTTACAATTTTAATAACGGAATTAATTTTATAAATAGTAAAAGAAGAATTTACAAAGTTTTAATTGCTTACAAAACCAGACTGCCA
This sequence comes from Argiope trifasciata, assembly GCA_026543055.1. Taxonomy (NCBI): domain Eukaryota; kingdom Metazoa; phylum Arthropoda; class Arachnida; order Araneae; family Araneidae; genus Argiope; species Argiope trifasciata. The sequence goes on from JAPMOQ010060621.1 coordinate 4,417, forward strand.
ACACTTGATAGATCTAACGGTTATTGCTGCGATGTGGTAATTTGTTGGCGCCAAATCAGGATTATACAGAGGATGGGGCAACAATTCAAAGTGAAGCAGATGTCCCAAGTCTAATCCTGATTTCCTTGTATAGGGACACCACCCGAGGGAGCACCTGTAATCGGGGTTAAGATGCTTCCGGCATAGCGCTCTGGGTAAATTTTTTTTTAAAGCATTCGAAAAACATCGAAACCGAAGCATATGAAACTGAAATATAACAGTTAAGTGGCAAATTTCTTCAAAAAATTGGAAAAAAGAACTTTTTTTCCTCTAAAAAGAAATAAGAAGAAAAACTCTTTTAGTTCAGAGATATATCAAAAGATTTGCTTAAAATTATTGCGATAGCTTAAGAAATACATAATTTAATTCTTGAGCTAAAAAATAAGGTGTATTTGTAACCATTCTTTAAATATTGGAACTCAATTAATGAATAACACGAAATATTCCAAGGTTTTTCAATTCCTTCTATTGGTTTACACTCTGCCTATATATATTTACATACCTTGTTCAAATTTTCAGTTGTTAATAAAATACTTTTTATTCATCCACTCGAGTTGAAATACATTTTTTAAAACTTGCATTGGATGACACTTATCAATTAAATTTAATTCATTTTTAATACTTTAAATAGAGTTTTAGCAGTTTGTAATGAGAAGTGAAAGCAACAAGCATTACTCAATCGGTAAAGTGCAAAGATTTCACTATTTTTCACGGAGATGACAAATGCGAGTTCAATTCTTGAGAAAATGAATCATTTTTTGATAATAATTTTTTTTGATAATTATTTAATAAAAAGTAACTAAAATAAAATTTTCTTATTGACTTAAGAACGAATTGCAGTAATTTTTTATATATTACTTGTTTGCATAGTGAAGCACTAAAAAAAACTATAAAATAGTCCTAAACGAATAGATTACTTAATCTTTAGCTCAGTAACTGCAATACATGTTGAAAAATGATCATACAAAATTTGAACGAATAATATGTACTAAATTTTAATTCATAAAGTTTTCCGCCAGAAAATTCTATCAAAGATTATAATTTGAGGATATAAAATATCATGAAAGCATATCCAAATGGAAATATAAAAAAACGATGTCATTTCTCAAAAAATTGAGTTACATAAACATTTCTGTTTCATAAATAAACCTGTTTATTAAAAATATTAAATGTTCAAAAAAAATCATAATTTCGTAAAAAATTGACTATTTAATGTAGTCAGTCATTCATCTACCTTAAATATCTTAAGCATTTTATCTTTTCTAATATGTACTATGCAAATATCAATAAATGTTACGTAAAAATGTGGCATCTAATTATGAGCTATAATAAATCCATAGCACAAAAACATGTCTGCCTGTGAAGCATCATATTTTTAAGATTAAAAAAAGTAATTCATTTTCATGAATCATACTTCACAAATTACGTTGATTAAACGTTTAAATTAAAAAAATATTTTAAAATCGCAGAAGAAAACTTTGCTATCGATTATTAACGAATACTCCAATGAAGATTTACAGTTTTTAGAAATCTTTTTCCAAGGTTAAATTTTAACCAATAAAATCGATATTCAAAAGGTGACAACAGAATACCATTACAAAAAAGTTTAAGCCAAGAAGTGTTCGTTTTAGATAAGAATAAATCAATGAATATTCATTACATTGTTTGTTCTCAGAACGACTAAAACAGCAATTCGTATCTAAGAATAGATTTATAATAGGCTTGAGTCAGAAAGCTCAAATTAGTTTTAAAAAATTATTGCAAACATTTTTGTTTAGAACATCTTATATAATAGTTATAGTACGGATATTAAATTATTAGAATTTGAATGCCAAGAATTTTCAATCGAACTTAGTAAGTTCCTATTTATGTATTTAAAATAGTAAATTATTAGAATTTGAATGCCAAGAATTTTCAATCGAACTTAGTAAGTCCCTATTAATATTTTTTTTTTAAATCAAATTATTCAATGTTATACATTGGTTTGAATTAGTATTTTAAAATTTACTAAAAGCCTTCAGTGGATTTAATATGCACCAGACCCGCGTACAGGGCAGCTCTTCGGAAGAATCGGGCCTCGAACCTGCAACCCTACGGTGCCGAAACCGGGACCTTGCCACCAGGCCAGCGCGTCCACGTTTATTTTGTAATGTCTTAAACTATTTTCATTTTATGGCTTCGTGTGAGATGTTTTATAAAGTCGAAATTAATAATAATAATTAAAAATATTTAAGATCCACTATTGGACGAGAGCGATTATTCAATCTTTCTATTATTTCAATGGATCGTGTCGAAATACATTAATTACTTCCCAATAAATGTCTTATAGCCTTTTATGCGAATAAAACTATTGACCTTGGGAAAGATCATGATGACAGTGACGAAATATGCAAGGGGTGTTTAAATGAAAAGGTATTAAACATCGTAACTGCGTAATCGTTAAACAAATTTGTCTATGGCACTATGGAAGAACAAAGGCTCTTTCTTATAAACAGCGCCGTCCAACTGACGTGGCAGTGCACTACTTGTTGAATTCCTCGAGCATAGAGCCATTAACTCCAATGTGTACTGTGAGACACACCGAAGACTCCGCAGGTCCATCAAGTCGGGGGTATACGTGTAGTTCTCACCACAATAACGCGCGTCCACACAACCCTAGACATACGTGGGATCAGCCAAGTTCAAGTGGAAGCACCTCGACCATCCACCCTACAGCCCGGACATGTCGCCCTGCCATTTTCACGTGTTTTGTCCCCTGAAAAAACATTTGAAAAGGAAACGCTTCATACGACGGTGAACTCTAGGATGCTGAAAAGGACTGGGTCTCGTCATGGACACAGGAATTTTGGGAACAAGGATTTCATCGGCTCATTTATCAGTAGGATCCTTGTGCTCAGGCCTATGGTGTACACTTTTATTAAAGTCTTCATTTACACTCACAGTATCGTTTTGTACATTTTCATTTGAACCTGAAGAACCATCGTCGATCTTTAATATGATCTAACATTTTTACTGAAAGCAACGAGAACATCTTTTATCAGTAGATTGACAACAAATTTAAATAAATCATTTATTTATATGAGTTAACCTGTTCATAGGTATGCCCGACCGATAAGGAAACAAATCTAATTTTTTTTCAAACTTTGGATTATTTTAATCGCTGCTATTCATCAAATATTTTTGCCTTCTTTTCAAATTTTAGCCTTTGCATTTTAATCTTAGGAAAAAAAATTAACTCTTGCTTTAAATGTTTCTTCATATTTGACTGTAATTTTTTTCGCTTGGATTCTGAATTTTACTTCAGGGTTGATGAAATTTTAAAACGTTTACATCCATGTTTTTATATCAATTACTGAAACTTTAACATTCAATTACATTACAATTTCAAGTTTTATATAATACCATATGCTTGGCGCAGTACGGCCAAATTTGGTTTTTGCGCCAAAAAACCTCAATTACCTACCTTATCAAAATATTAAAATTGATTTTGTAACGATTCGGACATTTTCTTTCTGGTACAACTTTATAAAATGCATTTATGTACTTTGTAAAACGAATTTTCGTATTCGTAAGTATTAAAAAATAGCATTTGAATTCGTTGCTGAAAATACGGCTTAAAATTCCCCCTTGCAAAATAAGCACGTTCTTTTTCCAAAAATTTCTCGAAGAAAAATGATCCCACGTGCAAAGAAAGTAAATCTTCTACAGGGAAAAATGTATCGAATATCTCTGGGTTTTTCACAAATAGAAGTCTGGTTTTTTTTAAAAAATACTTATGGTGCATTTAGATATATACACTGTATATTTTCCAAGAACGTTTTAAAAGGACGTAAGCTATTTGCATGCGTAATGTCGGAAAGCTTTAATAAAAAGTAAAAGGAAAAATCTGTGCACAAATAAGCTCTTTTTGAAAACGTACAAAAGATTAAGAAAATAAACTATTCAGAAAGAAATAGTAAGCAGGCATGAATAATTCGTGGTGCCGAAAGGTTTGATATATTTCTTTGGCGAATAAAAAGCACAGCTAGTACTTTTCCCATTGCATTATACGTTTCACTATGCATGTTTATTATGTATTTCTGTATGTGTAAAAAAATGAACTATGGAAAAATTGTATTGCATTTTCAAAAGTAAAATACAAAAGGTCACAAGTGTTCAATACACTAAACAATTTTCAAACCTTAAATGATGTAAGTCATATTACTGACCTCCGACACGAAACGAAGTCACACGGAAAAAACACTGAATGACCGGACCACCGCTACAGTAACACTAACTGATATTGTGGTTGAGTCTTAATGGGCATCACCGGCCACGGTACAACCCTCCCCGTAGGATCCACCTAGGGTCAAGGGTACGGCTTGACGACTTCATGCGTCACATTTGCTTGAACAGCCCTTTTTAGCAGGGAGGCACATTCACACATCTCACATATAGAACACAGAGCAACAAGCATCGCCGTACTGGGACTTGAACCCGGGGCGCTCTTATCACGAGGAAGACGCGCTACGCGTACCAAGACGACAGAAAACCTACTTTTTTTAAACTCAAATACAGACATTGAAATTTGTTCGTGCAGCATACATGTTCACGGCTTTTCTACCTCTCCACTACAAAAGAAGGTCACTTTTAAGCATTAAATTAACCCAGCCGGTATAGATTCCCCAGAACTTTTCCCGCTTACTCTTGAATAGAGATGTCATATAGAACTTTGGTGAGAATATAAAATTTTTATTCCATCTAGTATGCGATAAGTGGCGATATTTTAATCTGACGAACAAACTGGAGCTGGGGTTAATACTCAAGTATGCTAAAATTAAATATGTATTTTGCATAGCTTTTTCAGGATTTATTGAAACTAAAAATTCGACACTCTAATTTTATGACTCCAATCGGAGTCTTAAAAGTAGACATCAAATCTTACATATTTAAGTCAATGCGTTCTTTCGATATTGATTGCTAACATATGGAGTCGACAGATGGTTAAATTTTTGAAGGTCTTAGTTCACAATTTCATAACAATTTAAATACTAAAACTATGAACCAAATTTCATTTAACTAAGCTGCTACACTTTAAAATTATCGCTTTTAAATGCTAATGCGGATCTACATTTTTGATGCTAGACTATGCATAAAATTTTATTTATAAAGGTCTTCACATTTTGAAGTTATCATGCTTACTTGTATGCAGACAGGCGGACTGACAGACTTTATTTGAATAAATTTAGCCTAAAATTTGATATCTACAAATTTTAGGCTAAGTCTCTTTAGTGAATTTCATTCATGAAAAATTACAAATGCAGTGAGATCTCAAACGTGCAGATTCCTCAGAATAAAGAGTACGGTTTTTATCATGATTACAATAATATCTCTCGAAAATAGATAATAAAAACCAGCAGGTCTCATCTAAACTTACTTGCATAGTCTTTAATAAACTTGTCATACCCGAAAATGCATTGCATTGTTGTATGACAGTTAAGCATCATTAATCTTTGGCGTGAATTTGGCATTTGCACTGACTCTATCGTGTTATTCTTGGCTAATTATTTGGCGATTAATTCCTGACATGTGGTTAATAGTACCCGAAAATCGAAATGCTAAATTTTATAAATTTCACTTATTCAGTTTTTGAATTAGCATGTTCACGTGTTTCTGAAAGTATAGACCGACAGACCGTAAACCCGCAGCTAGATTTGACACAAAATTTGACAGGTATCTATATATGTTAAATGTGTGTATACACTATAGATGTTAAATGTGTGTATATAGCATAGATGTTAAATGTGTGTATACACTATGTTAAATGTGTGTATA
>JAPMOQ010060622.1:0-20111 GCA_026543055.1 Argiope trifasciata
CCACCAATGTTTAGTGGTAGTTACTGGCTTATTAAGATGTCACCACATTAATTATTAACGTAAAATTTGAATTAAATGATAAACGCAGCTTTTAAATTTGTTAAATGTTTATTGAATCGGAATATACAAATAAAGCAAATGACCTCCACCACTTTGCTGGCATATGCGCTTTTGGTGGAATTTTTTTATTTGCATAAATGTGGGTGAATTTCGTTGATGCAGAGTTGAATTTACTCGTTCAATGCATGCGTATTTCTGCATTTGTCGGCATAGACAAATACATTCCATAAAAAGAAATCCGATGGTGTTAAATCAAACGATCTAAAGGGCCAATTCTAAAATTTTCGAACTGTGGCAGCCAGAATTTTATTGCTTTTGAAATATTGTTCAACAAGGAAAGATCGTTGTTTTATTGCGTAAGGCTCCATTTTTACTAACCCTAAACTCTCAGTTGCCAAATGGTTTTATTAATAGAACTGCCAACATTTTACTGCACGAATGGTGGCAGATTCAAATCTAGCTTTAATTTTAGGACACCCTTTATATATCGTATCGTAAGAAATTTTCTTCTTTTGTTTTAGGCTTGGGAAGTGTTCAGTTACGTTGGAGGATTAATCGGATGTTGGCTAGGCATCTCAGTGTGGACGTGTTTCGGGATTTCTGAAAAGAGATTTCGGAAGGCTGCTGAAGTTATACAGAATTTCAGAAACCAATCCAGATTATCAGTCGAAGAAGCTATTGCTCTAAAATTACATAAATATTAAAATCAGCTTCATTTAAATTTTTTTTATTTGTTACTTATTTTGCAAACTCATCTGAGCAATCATACTGCGAGCACTGACATGAATGTATGTGTTATTTATTTTTGAATGTCCATAATATTTTCTATGTCTTCATCTGTACATATGAAACCATTGAGCTAAATATTTATTTTGTAAAATAAGCATCATTACCATGTATTTTGTTTAAACTGTGTAAATTATAAAAAAGGCTAATAAAACATTATAAATGGAAACGCCGTTTTAGTTCAGCAATTTTGATCAATATTTCTAAGTTAATTTTTAATTGCTATGGATTCTTCTTTGTACAATACTTGAATGTCAACATCATACCCTGTTTTACTAACAAAATATTTTAATGTATAGATAAATGTGAAAGAACTGTATTAAAGTGTTCTATCTATTCTACTGGAGGTATGACGCATTTTTGCTGCATGTAAAGTTTTTGAAATACTGTCTGTCTTCATATAATTGAAAACTGCTGGGATCTACTTTCTTATCAAACCATTCTGCCTTTACCAAATTTGCAAAAAAAAAAAAAAAAAAAAAAAAAAAAAAAAAAAAAAAAAAAAAATGAACATTTTATATCAGCATAATAAGCATTAAATTAGAAAAATTCGTAAAGCTCCTTTTATGGTTAGAAATACAAACTTTGTGATGAAATTATTACGACCACCCCTTCAATGCAGTGTTGGACCACCCGTAATTCTACTCGTATTCTTCCTTCCATAGATTCTATGAGATGTTGGTAGGCTTTAGGAGGAATTTGACCCCATATCCGATGAACTGCACCTTCCTGTTCATTCAGATTGGATGACACTGGATCCAGCTGTTTGATGCCCCAGTCAATCTTATTTCTCAATTGGATTGAGGTATGGTGATTATGCGAACCAACGAAGGCAGGTAAATTGAGGACATGTCCTTCGAACCATCTGACGACAATACCAACTGTATGACAAGAAGCATTCTCTTGTTGAAAGTATCCATATCCGGCAGGGTACACCATTAACATAACAGGATATATTTCATTAGAGAGAACACTTAAATACATTCAGATGTTTTTCCACTGTAATCAAAGGAACCTTGCAATGCCAAGAAAACATCCCTCAAACCATAATATTGTGTTGTAGTGAATACAAATACTAATTGTAACCTATGAGCTGGTCCTGATCTAGTGCGACGTAACCAGAAACTATTCTCGAGCATCGTAATCTTAATCGTAAAGGAAATCAGAATAAAACCGGATATAAATATCCATCTTTTTCGTCTGATCGTCGGCACGAGGCTAGGCTCAGCTCGTAGGATGTATATATACTGTTGTGTTTAATACCGGAGAAATAAATTATTTTTATGACAATGTTTAGAGATTGGAGCCCAAAACATGAACTTTCTATTTCGACACTCAACATGATCACTCCAATCCTTACAGTGTCTACCAGTTTGAAGTGTTTTGGCAATGTAGTTGGGGTCCATGCTTTCGAGTTCTTTTGGCTATATTCGAATCATGTCATCTGTATGATGTAATTGAAAACATGATTCATCAGACCACATAATTTTCCAGTCATCTTTTGTCCAATCCGTATGCGCTTTTGCAAACTGGATGCATCTGTTCTCTTGATCAAGAATGACAGAAGAGGCTTTCAAACAGCTCTCATAACTTATTAGGTGTAATGTGCACCGCACAGTTTGTTCAGAGACGTTCGCAGTTGTTCCTTTATTAACATTTTCTTCTGTTTAACTTACTGTTGCTCTTCAGTTGGAGTGGACAACTCTGGCAAATTCTCTTTCAGCTCAAGCATTCAGTAGCCTGTGACGATCTCAAGTTTTGACGTTAAGATCCAATTTTCTTCTTCGTAGTCCACTCTCTGTACACATTAATGTAGGAATTGGGTGGGACAGAATGCCCATCCAACCACATTTAGTTCAGTGTCTAGGGTCACTGAATGAAAAAAAAAGAAGCTTTTGAACATGAAAGAAATTCATTTACAGTAAAGAAAAATACATTTACAATTACGACAGGACTATTTACAACAGAGAAAAAAAAGAAGAAAAAAAAGAAAGGAATTACTTATAGATGCCGCTAAGAGTTGTTTCATGGCGTTTCGTTTTTTAAAGATACATGATCGGAACGACACCCTCTCCGGCCCCTGTCTGGTGAGCGAATGCGACCCTCTCTGGTCCACGTCTGGCGAGCGAATGCGCAGTTCGCTTTTTCTCGAATTCTTACGTCACGCGTTTTGGACTACGGTTCAGCCATATCTAGTGATACCCGTAGCGACATCTATTGCAACAAAGTGGAAAAATATTTAACAGCAGAACTAAATATTTAACAGCAATGGCCGCTGATTAAATCTCTACATTAATAACTGCCGCTCTCGAAAACTTCACATCAGCTTGAAATACATATTTCAAATCGTTTTGCTGATAGCCTGCGGTTTCGACACTTCGAGCCCCAACAATCATCCCGCGTTCAAACTCAGTTATGTCACGTCTCTTGCCCATATCTCTGCGAGTGAAACAGAGTAATTGATGGTTCACTTGCCTTGCATTGTAAGGGAATAAACAATTTTTTGCATCATTCGTGATTCGTTCGGAATTCTCAAGATTAATTTTAGAAAATGTGATTAAAATATTTTCTTTTTTAAAGTTTATTAAACGTAGAAAATTTGTCATTAAACGCCATAAATTTCACGATATAGCCGAATTATTATTAATCTTTTTTACAGTTAAAAAGATGCAAAAATTTGTGCTTTAATATTTCCGGAGAATACAGCATATAATTCTAAAATGTTAATAATTTTTTAATTAAAATTTCATAGCTGAAATTTAGCTTTGTTACTGAGTCTGTTGCGTCTCCTTGGTGAATTATTTTAACAATAATCCTTGGTTAATACATGAGAAAATAGACCTGAAAATATTTTTTATATATTAGATAATTTTAATATGCCTATAACTATTCCGTAAGTGCAAGTAATAAGTATTCAAAGTTTTATCGCAATCGGATAAAGGTCGCGGTAGCCTGGTTGGTGGAGCGCCAGTCTCGTAACCGAAAGGTCGCGGGTTCTGTCCTCGTTTTGGCCAATGATCGCCGTGTTGGCTAATGGCAGTTGGGGCACGTTAAATATGTCGAGACTGCAAAGTCCTCCAAGTTCCCATAACAAAACGATACCGCTGGGGGTACTGAATCAGGGATGAGTCGGTCTCTGATTTGGATCTAAAATTCCGACTAGCTGAGGGATGAATGAGTGTATGAATGAATTCGACCACTCCCTAAAAAGGGTTGTGTCGTGTGTGTGAGCTAGAAGTCGGACTTCTGCCCTCTGGGTGCTCAGGGGTCTTTACCCTTAGAAGCTACTGCACCCCCTTTCCGTGATAAACATGGACACGACAACAACAACAACATCGCAATCGTATGAGCGGCACGATAGCGTATTAGAGATATGCAGACAAACATTCATTTTTAGTTATACAGATGGTAAAAGCTGAAATTTCTCTACTTACTATCCTAGAAAGGAAAGAATGGTTGGAATGAGATATTTGTTGTAACAATGAAAAAAAGTTTTCAGTTTTAAAACATTAATGAAGTATATTGTTTGAAATATACTAAAAATATTTGAACATTTAATTAAAAATTTTAAAAAGTTATACATTGCAAAAATTAGCATAATTACATCATCTTATGTTTCAAAAAATTATTTTTACGCAGCAGTATTTTTGTTTAATTAATTAGAATTTCAAAAAATAGTAATAAAACATTGATCCTAGATATACATTGGAAAAAAATGAAGAATGTCTGGAGAAAAAAGTCATAGCTCTCGATCAATTAGTTTAGCCTATACAGCATTAGGACATATACTTTTTACTCATTTATTGTTAATAGACATTACATCATTCGAACAGCTTAGCATTCAAAACATCTTCCAATATCTTTTCTCGAATCACATATCTGATTTTGATTCCTAAACCTTGAAAAAAGAATACTTTTATCAAGGTTACTCTCTAAGATAAAAAATAATAATAATGAAAGGCGGTTTCCGCTTGACTCCTGCATATTCATAAGGTTTAAACCTACTGAAACACAAGCAGAAAAAAAAAAAGCAGGGCGGGGGGACAGAAAGGTTGGGAAGTTGTTTTACAAAAGCACGTGAGCTTGAACCGGTTTCTTCCGTTTCAGTACGTTGTCTCCGTGCCTCGTTAAAAAATCGTTTTAGAACTTTTTAAGTACAAATGGATTAGTCTGAAAACATATAATTAAAAGCCTGGACTGTTTCAAATTCGATCGAAAAATGTCATTATACGATTTCATCTTTTGTGTTTTGATTCTGAAGCCGAGCTGTAAGAGAGTGAGCTTTCATTTGAATTAATACTTTAGTATACTAAAATCGAGCATTGCATGCTATAAATTGCTTTAAAGAGTTATTCGGAAATGTGATGTCCTTGAAAATGTAACTTAATTTTTTACAGGACATTGATTGTTATATGCTTGTATTTCTTTTTTATATTGATTTAGTCCCAAGTCAATTCGCTAAAAAAATTTTTTTTTTCATATAAAATTAAATAATATGAATTGAAAGAATATATTTTTACGCTGAATACCTTGCAATAGCTTAAAATAATTTAATTTAGATTTTTACTCATGAATTTTGCTGGAATTAATCAAAATATTATTTAAATGTTATATGAGTAGATACTATATAAATATATAGAAGCAATTCTTTTTTAAACTTTCAGAAATTAAAAACAACAAATAACGTAAAAATTCTTTAATAAATATATAAAAATAGTTTTTTAAACTTTCAGCAAATAACGCAAAAATTGTATTGCAATCTTTCATATTACGAAAAATAAATTATTAGAACAACATGAAATGCTTTTATCATCGTATTATTGTTTGCATATTGGTTTTATTTTTAACTGTTCTTTATTTTTTTTTAAATTATTTTCAGAGATATTGATTATATTGTGATGTTTTTATTAATAACTTTCTTTGATTCTTCGAGCAATTTTTTGTCGATTATAATTGAGTTATTTTTATTTATTTACTTATAATAAACAAATTAATTCTTATTAGAATTGAAATTTTAATTCTTACTCCTGTTTTCATTATTTTTTGCTTTGCTTTCAATAAAAAAGAAAAAGTGTTTTTTAATAATTAGATTATTTAAAAATATATTTTTCTTGTTCTGATTGAGAAGTTGCATTCAAAATTAGAATATAATGATTTATTTAGTTTTCTGTTGTAATATTTTTTTAATATTGAACATATTACTATGAATCTAGATATGCAACGGTTGCTAATGCTTAGTTTAAAAAATACAAAATAAATGCTTAATGTTCATCATTATATCTCTAGCAAGATCAGCAGATTGTTATGATTTAGCTATTTATATTTAGTTATGTATAAATTGTATACAGTCAGCCATGTTTTCAAAAGTATCAACGTCATCAATTTTCTATGAAGTAATGATTTCATTCAATTAAAAATATTATGAAATGTTTCGATATTTGTTTTTTGCCATAAAAAATACTGTAAAGGAAATTATATCAATCAAATGTGAAATATTCATTGCAATAATTTGAAATATTTAGTGCAAATAACAGAAAATTTCAAAACTTAATAGAAAATTTTTGTAAAGTAACTCTGAGTTTGATTTAAAACTGCATTAATGTTTTTTATGAACTTGATTCCAACATGATATATTGTCATTTATTTATTTATTAGAATTGATTCTTGAAAGGCATGTATGAATTAAAATTTATTGTTATTGGAATCATATGCTGACGTATTTTATAATTGCTGTATTATTTAACTTATATGCCTCATTTCAGTTGAAAATTAAGATACACCGAATTAAAATATTTTATATTTATATTTAAAAATCCCGCATATAAATTTTTGCAAAAATATTAACAGAAAAATAAAAAGTTTGATCGAATAAAAAAATAATCATCTAATTTTTTAGTAAAACTATTTTGGAAATTATTATTAAATAACAATGATAACGTGAACAATGATGCTTTATGTAATGGCTGTATTATTTAACTTTTATATCTGATTTAGTTATTCTGTGTTGGAAATTATGATGCCTTGAATTTAAAAATTTTAAATTCATATTTGAAAAACTCTTTCATAAATTTTTGCATGCATATTATCAAAAGAATACAAAATTTCGTTGAATAAAAAAATTATGGTTTTTATACCCCAGCAGAAATACTTTGGAAAATGTTATAAAATAACAACTATAATAATGACAATGATGAGTTTCATAATTACTGTATTATTTAACTTTTATGGCTGCTTTAATTGCTCTATTTTAAATATTGCTGAGCTTTCAAATATTTTAAATTTATGTTTGAAAATCTCTTATACAAATTTTTCTATAAATATTACCAGATTGATATAAGGTTCTGTTGATAAAAAATGCAATAGCTTGATTTTTTTAGTAAAGTTGTTTTGAAAATAGTTATTAAATAACAATGATAATATTAACAATCATATATTTTATAATTGCTGTATTTAATTATTTTCTGTTGAAAATAGTGATGCATTGAATTCAAATATTTAAAAATTACATTAGAAATTCTTGTATATAAATTTGCCCATAAATATTACCAGAAAATTATAAGGTTTCCTAGGATAAAAAAAATGTAACTATCTAATTTTATACAAACATTATTTTGAAAATTGTTATTAAATAACAATGATGTGCTTTATAATCGCTTCATTGTTTAAGTTTTATAGTTGATTTAATTATTTTATGTTGGACATTAAATTGCTTTGAATTCAAATATTTTAAATGTATGTTTGAAACTCTCGTATAATAATATTACTCATATAGGATAAATATTTTGCATAAATATTACTAGAAGAATACAAAGTTCAATCGAATACAAAAATAAAATATTATCTAATTTTTTTCCCAAAATTATTTTTGAAATTATTATTAAACAACTGTGATAATATTATCAATTATGTATTTTATAATTATTGTGTTATTTAACTTTTACAGCTGATTTAATTAATATACGTTGGAAATCACAATGTTTTGAAATCAAATATTCTATATTTATAACTGAAATCTCGTATATAAATTTTTGCATAAATATTACCATAAAAATATAAGGTTCCATTGAATAAAAAAAATGTAATTACTTATTTTTTTAGTAAAATTATTTTGGAATTTGAAGGGTTTGCTGCAAAAAAGATTGGGGCAGTTTAGAGTTACATGTGGTAAAATTTTTTTTTGTTCATTTATGCCAAAAAGATGTAACTCCAACCTTTGTTCTCACGTTACTCAAGGGATGAAGCTGTCTGTCTCAATGGAATTCAGAATTTTCAGATATTTTTTGTGACTTTCTGCAAATTTGAATAATTGGTTTGCAGCAAACCCTTCAATTGCTATTAAACAACATTGATAACAATAACAATAATGCGTTTTATAATTGCCGTGTTATTTAACTTTTATAGCTGATTTAATCAATCTGTATTGGAAATTACAATGCTTTGAATTCAAATATTCTAAATTTATATCTGAAATCTTGTATATAAATTTTGCATAAAAATATAATATTTCTCTGAATTAAAAAATGTAATTACTTATTTTTTAGTAAATTTATTTTGGAAATCGTTATTAAACAACAATGATAATATTAACAGTAAAGTGTTTTGTATTTGGTCTATAATATCATTTTTACAGTTGATTTAAAAATTTTCAGTGGAAAATTATAATTCTTAGATTTCATATACCTAAAAATATCATATGTAAAATTTTGCATAAATATTACCAGAAGAATATAAGATTTCATCAGATTAAAAAAAATGTAAGTACTTAATTTTTCATCAAAATTATCTTGGAAATTGTTATTAAATACATTAGCGTTCTTTATAATCAAGATCAAAATCGTTATTTTTAAAGAATCTAAACCAATATGTGCAAGTTGTAGAGCATGGTTGCCGTAAATCTCAGGAATTCTGTGAGCTTCAATTGCAGATATTTTTGAATAAAACAGTGCAGTGAAATCCCCCCCCTTTTTTTTAAACTTTTTTTTGGCACGAAATTTGACATATTTAACGCAATGAAAAATAAAGTTGTTTGAATTTTCGCGAAATAACATACACTGTATTTCATGCTTGCTGGTAGCACTTGTAAATAGATGTGTCACTATCATGAGTAAACGCAATCAGTTCCGATAACGCTATCTGACCATTTCAGAGACAAATGAAATTATAGAAAATCGCTTAAATTAATGAATACTGAAATAATGATTGCAGAAGCAAGAAGTATTTTTGCTGAAATATTAGTTTTGAATTTGCTTTTCGCGATTTTATTTTGCAAAGGGAAGTTAAGAATTGTTCAACATTCATTAACCTTGATTTCTGATTCATTAAGTACTTCATGTTTCAGATTTTTTATCTAGGTGTACGTGAAAGACTTGTTCCTGACCGCACTATTTTAACTCAAAATGGTACTTTTCCGTTATACGGGCGCAACGAAGTAATCGCCAAAAAGACGCCAAATAATCATTAGTCGGAAAAAGTGAAAAAGTGGCCAAAAAGTAACCAAAAAATACAAAATTACTTCAAATTTCACGTAGTTGCACTTGATGACTTTGTTCACGTTTTGTTCACATTTATCATTCGCTTCGCTTGGCGACTTGACTCACGATTGGCTTACATTGGCGACATCTTGTGCGTTTTTTTTAGCAGTACAATAATGTATACCAAAATCTTCACCAATAATAAAGGACACTGAGCGTGTGTGTGCTTCCGTGTATGTTGGCTTTCATATCTTGAGTAAATAAATTTTTCACATGTTCTTAGAAAGGAGAATTATTCATTTTGAAGCAATTATTTTAATTAAAGTTTCAAGTAAGTGAAAATTGTCCGAAATTTTATCGCATTCTCCTAAATTGAAATATTATAGATCAAAATTGAGTTTCCTGTCATTTAAAAAAAGGCTTTTCAATGATATTAATCTAATTTCTAAACACTTTTTTTTGTCAATTCTGTATTACTTTAAAAAAAACATTTCAGTTCGCATTTTACAGCAATATATTTAATTTTTACTGAAAAGATTAAATCATTTACAGTTTTGCTACAAATATTTCTTCTTTAATTTTTTTTTTCAATTTTGTTGATTAAGATGTTGTTTATTTCATCATGTTAGATAAGACCCTTTTGAAATTTATTATTCTTACTTTTAAGGTTGCTATTAAAGTTTAACTTCACAAGTGAGCAATTATGAAAAAAAAAATTCCGGTTTCTTCTATTTTTAAACAATTTTAACAAGATAGGTTTTTTTTTATATTTTAGTTTAAGTATAACTTTTGATTAATTAAAACTGAAATTTTATGAGAAAATTAAGAAAAAATACAGTAAAACGAGCAGAATGTCTTAACTCTTTTTAAATAGTATTAATTTCTTATTCCCGAAATTTGAAGTACAGAAATACTGATTTCAAAAATTAATACGCCCAAGCTACGTAAAATATTTTGGTTGATTAAAAACATGAAGCATCAATTTCGACGAGTCAGATGATCGCCAAAGGTGGCTGGGAAAAACAAATTATTTCTTTCTTTCTAGTCATTTTTACTGCCGGTATTAGAGTGAATATTTTATACAATGTTTCTCAAGAATCTTATTTTATGAAAATGTTGTATTTATTAGTGCGATTTTTTATTGAATAAGATACTCTTTATATTAGTTGATTGTTTATCAGTTTTAATTGTATTTCATTGTTATGTAAGTTG
This sequence comes from Argiope trifasciata, assembly GCA_026543055.1. Classification (NCBI taxonomy): domain Eukaryota; kingdom Metazoa; phylum Arthropoda; class Arachnida; order Araneae; family Araneidae; genus Argiope; species Argiope trifasciata. Next base: position 10,530 of record JAPMOQ010060622.1, read on the forward strand.
AATCTCAAGTTTGATTTGAATTGCATGGTGCATTGATAATCAACAGGAATGATATTCATTTAACATCGTTCTTTGGTTCTACTTACATGCGTGAATCTGAATTTTCCACGATGAATATTATTACGAATTTCTCAATTCCGCAGGATTCGTTTCTGTGTGTAGTGGGTGTATGGTGTGAGATAAACCCAACCAACAGTTTTCAAGTAACAAAGAACAACGACGTTGTTTATTTACACGAAGACAGAACAGCACAGATATGACAAATATTTACAGTGATGACAACTATATATAGCCGAAACGAAAGCACAGCTCATCTCACAGCAAACTATAGTCCACATGTAGAAATTGGGTCGTGACAATGTCCACAGCACACAAAGTAGGTAGACAGGATTCAGCAGGAGAAGGGATCCTCTGAGCTTTGCTCTACGGTCTCTTCAGACAGCTGACTGTTCCTTCGTGTTTTCTCGCTTCAGCTGCCGACTCACTACTTCAATTCGCGTCTTCTGTCCAGAACTCCAATGCTGGCAGCTTGAGACTGCAGTCCTTTTATAGTTTCCCAGAGGTTAGAAGCTTTTGGACCAATCAGAGGGTATCTGGACGTATCTCGTTTCCTAATGGATGGATCGAGAAAATTCTCGAAGTTTCGGGTGTTATTCATTTTATCGTCAAACTCTTCTCCAAGTCACCTAATAGTCGCCAAGCTCTGCGATTACTGACGCGGCAACCGATATCATCCAATATAGATGATTGTAAATCAATCTTTCTTATAAAGACACTATTCGCGCTGCGAAGCAAAATTACAGGTTCGTAGCAACACAAATAAGACACCATATCGTTTCCGTGTCACAGACGACCATTTAGACTCAGAGCAAGATTAGCAGTTATTAATTATATATCGGTATATTCAAGATTGGCGGACAGTATGCAAACTTTCTTCTACTGATTATAATTACGAGAACTAACTTTAGATGAAAAGGATTTATTTTTAAACAGGCTTTGAATTATTTGATATTAAATGCATTTGATGAAATTTCTATTAGGTTATAATTTTTATAAATAATAGTTGCCAAAATTGGAGAAAACGCTATAATAACTTGTTTGTAAACAAATTGTAACTTGCTGTAAAACAAAAGAATTCTAAATTAGAAACGTGCTTCTCTCGGCTGAGTACAATTTACGGACCAGATTTTCTTTTCTTTTCTTTAGCTTTTTTTACGTATTCAATAAAAAATTTATTCTACTTACGTTTATCTATTTTACATTTATAATGAGGAAAATGCTGTTAAAAACCTAATATTTCTAATAATCATAACAATGTTAATTTTTTTATTGCGAAGAATTATAATAATGTAATAATAGTTGTCTTTTCTCCTAATGTGAACTCCCAAAGGAAAGTTGTATGTACAATTTTGCAAATAATTTAAAAAAAATTAGTTTTCAGTTATTGCCGTTTATAATTACTACAACTATATTTACAAATCATTTACATTATATATAACTACTATGAAAAGAATTAGTTATTCATAAAAAAAAAACGATTATATCCAATTAGTTCCTAAAGTACAAACAAAAAAATAATCAGTGAAAGATAAAAGATTCTTCGAAAAATGCAAAACGTGATTAAGTTCATGTTTTTGAATCAAACAAAATGGAGCAACGCTGACTTTGTTGACTTCAATAGACAACTACTGCCATCTATACAAATAGTTTAATACTAAAAATTGTAAATAAGGGTAAACCAACAGAAAAATTAAATTGCACATCTGTGTTTCGCTAGTATTCATAAAGTCGATGTAATGAAAAAGATAATATTAGACAACCGACCAATTATAATAGACAAAGTGCAAATATTTTATAATTCATATAAATTTTTTTGGCAATTTGGATGCTAACATTTTTTTAAAAATCGAACTACCTGTATACCCTGTTAGTGATTTTAGATAACTGTGCAGTAGGAAATCCAGGATTGATTTGAAGTCACAGTATTTTTAAAAAATCTCTTAAACAAAATAAATAATGGCTTGGACTTTAGATTATGATTCAACAAAATAATAAATATCTTTTGGAGATAACAAGAAAGTTGGGAACCCTCATCCCTTTTTAATCAACGGGAAAAAAATGTTCGTAAGACAACTTCCCTTTTTTCCTGATTCATAATCTAATATTGTTATTTAATGTAAAATAAAATTGTGAATCACTATATAAACAAGACGCTTATCATAAAATAGATTGGTTTCCAAAAATAAAGGGAAAAAATCACAAACATGGCGGTAATTCACTAAAAAAAATCAGCCCATTAGTATAAAATTTCAATTTGTTGTCAAAAAAGAATTGCTGAGTGAAAGACTAATATACAGATTAGTGGAGATTTAATTGAATTACTTAGTATACAAGAAGCATAAATTTGCAAGGTGATAGCATGCCTACAGATTTCGTTGTGATAATGGGGCAATAAATGTTGTTGTACAACCAAATCGCAACAGTGACATCCAGACAACATGTGCCCGAATAATGCAATTGTAGAAGGTGAGATGAGTTCAGAATAGAACCCGAGACCTTTGGGTCTGAAGCCTAGTAACATAACCACTGGACAAAAGCAATTGCTCATTCCTGTAGATGTTGTCTGGCTTATTAAGATATCACCACAGACTCACCTTCCCGTGAGCCGACGAACGATATGCGTTGTTGTTGAATGAGTGGTTGGTGTATGTAGTTGTTGTGTCTAATGCGCCGTATCCATCTTTGTTTGGCAAGCGGAGAACTTTTTTTGTCACGCCAAGCGTTTTGGCGAGCGTGCGTAAATTGTTGCATCAAGTAAGTCTGACGACTTTGGTTGCGGGTAGATGGCTCCACGACAGTTGCATGGAGATTGAAGGTTCATTGTTCGAGGTCACCATCGTAGGAGGGGATGTTGGCTCGGAATAGAACCCGGGACCTTCGGATCTGAAGTTTGGTAACATAACCACAGGACAAAAGCAACTGCTCATTCCCGTAGATGTTATCTGGCTTATAAAGATATCACCTCACAATGGAATGCTTTTGAGGGACTAGAAGCAGAACAAAGTCGAACAGCATTGGATAGATGGCTAAATGTAAGCTCTTTTGTGGTTCATAGACTTTGATAACAATTTCTAACCACAGATTCGGTATTCAGGAAGTTTAGCTAAGGATGGCCATTTATTACGATGAATACTGATGATCTATATTTGTCGTTATGCATTCAATGTAATAAATTGTTACTTTGTATCGGCTGCAATCGAGCGTGTAAGACTTCAGAAGGTGGTCTGTATGAGGTGACTAGACATCTGCAAAACGTTGAAGTCACGTCATAGGAGGAAATGTTTGAATGGTGAACTCATCAACATGGGCATTGGACCACTAATCTATGGAAGGTTATTCTTTTTACAGATGAGCCCAGGTTCAGCCTTCAAAGCAATAGTAAGCATTCTGTAGAGATGCATAATCCACGGTTTTTTCAATAACAAATAATTTTGCTATTGTTATTTTTAAATATCTGTTCCAAATATCTGTTATTTCAATCATATTATTAATTAAAAATTATTAATTAATATTGAATATTAAATTTATTAATTTTATTTAAAACTTAATTAACTAATTTAAGTAATGTGTGATTGAATTAATTTATCTATTTCAGCTTACTATTTTAATTCGGTTTTTTCATAACTTTATACTTAATTTGTTTATTGAAGTAAACCATTTTCTAAAAAGGTTGAATTCAAAATATATGTCATTTCTTTAAAATGTTTACTATAGTTCAATATTTCACCAATAGATGGCTCGAGCAGTGACCACAATAAACGCAATCACAACATTACGTCACAAGCAGTTAAAAATTATCTATAGTGCATTGCAAAATGAGTCAAGGTCAATATTGTTACTACGCCCTTTCCTGTGAATCACAGGAAAGGGTGAAATCACCTTTCCGATAAATTTCAATGATATGAAATTCAACGATCCGATAATTCCAAGAATATCGGGTCCGTTCACTTGTAAGTCCACTCTCAGATTTCTCTTTTTCCCTTGAAGCGTTAAGGGAAGGAGCCCTCAAAGATTACACCCCCCGATGGTTCAAAGACACAAAAGAAAACTGTTTTGTGTTTCTGGGATTTTCTATCCACCTCCTGGAGGGTCAGGATCAGTCGATACTCCTTTTCTTTAGCCGAATTCCAATGATCGAAGAATCTTCAGGGTAGTTACGCGTCCCCCCTGACCCCTCTTGCGGTTTTCAGAGATGTCGTCTCAGTTTTGATAGTGCAATGTCATTTTCAAGGAGTTAAACATTTGCGGTTTTCGTTGACAGTAATCTGAGATTCTTTTTATGCCCTTTCACTTACAGCATATTTTCCTATAGCCGACTTGATGAGTAAAATATTTTTTTCGATACATTTTTCAGTATTTTAATGAAACTTGAAATTCAATTTATTTGAATTTATGCAGTTTTGATAATTCTATCTCATTTCTGCTTTTTTATTACGAAGAATTATCAGCTTTTGTTATGAGATTTCATGGTATATTAACCTGAAAGTGATTAATTTTATGTTCATAAAGTAAAAGGACAATTTTCTTCAAGTGATTATTTCCCACTCGCTGCATCACCAAGAGGTCTTATATTCTTTTGCGTTAAATATATTTTGAAAAAAAAATTACCGTGTAAATATTTCTCATACAAAATAATACTTTTATGGATGTAATCTTAGTAAAAGAATTTTATTTCTTTAATACAATTAGAAAGAATCATTAGATGAATGGATTATCCCAAGAATAACTAATTTCATATTCCTTTTAAGGGCTTTTTTAAATTCTTTGTGAATTATTTTGAAAAAAAAAAATTCGAAAGTGCTTGTTTTAAATCTAATTTCTTAGGATGGATGACATAATATAACTATGCATTGTTCTGAAATGAAATTTCTTTTACAATTGAATTTCTCCATTTCCTACATTGTTTAACATTTACTGTATTGTTTACTTCTTTGAAGAGTCACATATTGGACAAGATATTGCTTTCTCTTCTGCAGATTTCCCTCCCGGTAGGAACACTTATTAATTCCCAGCCACTCGAAAGCAATGTCAGTGTTGCTTCTCGCGTCGAATTTTCGATTTGTGCGAAAAATGGACCTTTCGTTTGAATTTTCTCTTTTTTTCGAATTAAAGTCTTTCTTTCTTTTATTATTCTTTTTTCGGATTAGAGTTTAGCTTAAAACAACAGATTACTATCATAAGAAAGTTGGGGAGAAAAGGAATGGGGGGATGACGTTGTAAGTGAGGAAGATAAGATAACGAAATTGTTTAGAAACCCATTCCCCCCCCTAAGTGATTAACCCCCCACAGCTGGGAAGAAAGGAGAGTTAAAAAAGCCCATTTATTTTTTTAAAGTACTATTTTTTTAAGTAATCTTTTGTGGAATAGAGATAAATTTTAGAAAAGCCATACTCAGATTATTTAACCACCCAGAGGTATATATAATTTTTTCTTGATACGGTTCGGGTTGTTAATAAGTGCGGCCCATCTCGGGAATTTTAAAAAAAAAATATTTAAGCGAATTAAAGCATTGTTATGATATTGGATTCTAAAAATTATTCCCCGAAATTAGGGGTAAATATTTAATTCTTGAAACAAATAAACAAACAAAAGATGTGTATGTATTTGTATAATTTTTATATGGGGTGATATTATGTTTTGCTCTACTATTAAAAACTTCTATCAGTTGTCTTATGTGTTTGTGTGTGCATTTTTAAGAATAAATAGAGCTGATTTAATTTCATAGTACCGAAAAAATTGCATTATTAGAATATTTTATAACCGTTAATGAATAAAAATCTTAATTATTTGCTCTGCGTTTTTATTAATTTTTACTAACCACATTGTTTTATAATATTTACTAAAATGCTGCGAATAGTATGTTTGCTTCTTCATTAAAATAAGACCTTATTAAATATTTAAATTTTTTTTCATTAATAACCTTATTCTACAGCTTTATTCGACAAGTTTATTGTAGAAGCGCTTAGGAGTTTAGCTTTTTTCACAATTTTTTCATAGGTTAAATTCCCAGTTTTAATGTGTAGACATTTGCTTTAAGTAATCTTTCTAGTGTGATTTAAAGCATTTGAAAACATTTGAGACAACATTCAATCGGAACTTCTAGAATATATGCAATGGCATCATATTACAAGCAACAAATACTATTATTAATAAGTATCTATCTATCATTTAAATACATTTTTTAAGACTGCTTTTTAACTCTCTTTTTTGCATAAAATCGTATAGTCTCCATAAATCTTGCATTTTAGCTTGATTAATTTTTTTTACACTAAGTCATCTAAGTTATATTTTAAATTTAAATCTACAATAATCATAATCAAGATTTGTGAATCGAATATATCTGCAGCAGTTTTTAAGACATTCTTAAAAAATTATCAATTTAAGATGTGGTTAACAATAAAATAAGATTATTCTAGTAACATTTTTTTTTTATTTCAAACAAAAACTTGAAAAGGCGAAAACAAAATAAAACTGCAAATATCAGAAAAATTGGTGAGGGAAAAACATATTGGTCTTCACGTGTGTTTAGTAATTGCCTATTTAAGCGTAAGATACTGATCCTTCTTTTCAGATAGTGTTTTTTCCCGGAAGTCAAGTCATAAAAGGTGGTAAGGGGCCCAGTAACTCAGGGGAAGGGCGAATAAAGGGCGGATCTCCCAAGTTCAAATCATCTGCTGATTTTCCGTAAACCTCTTATCCACACGCCGCTTTCAATCAGCATGCATTTTGAAACGTTTCTTTGTTTCATATTTAACACACTTAAAAAAAAAGGGGGGGGGGGGAGGGAAAAGTGGCCGGACGAAATTTTACTTTAAATAATACTTTTCTACTGCTTTCACATTTTAAATCTTAATTCTTATAGAAAAATTGACTTTTTAATTCTATATGAAAAATTGATTTGAAAAAGTTATTCATTTAAGAAGGCATCATTTCTAACACTTCATAGTATTCCATAAACAAAAAATAATTCCAAATGTCTTACGAATCTAACTTATAAAAGAATTTCACAGTCATTGTTTTGTTTTTAATCTCCCAAATTTTTTATTAATTATTATGCAAAATCCCAATACTTTTTTTCCGTGCATTGTTGTGTAAAAGAAATTTCATTTTTTTCTTTTTAATTTTTTTTTTTTTTTTGAATAAACAGTACTAAGTAATAGAAATAATAAGCTTGAAAATTCACATCTCTATTTAAACTTATAAGCGAAACCGAAAATGACAGAACAAGTAAATTTTATGGCAATAACAGCGTCTTTACATATATCATTGGTCTGAAACAATTTCAGGTTTCCAGCAGATATTCTCTGTAGGATTTCAAGACCAATTACTTTCTTTGGGCAGCAATCGGTTATCAATCATTGATATGCAGTTTCGTCAACTAATTGTATCAGAATTCAGGAGGATTGAGCTCATTGAAAAACGTTCAGCCGATCAATGAGACATTTTCCAGTAAAAAAAATTAATAAATAATTCGATATTTTGTGCTTTTTATGACAGTCATCAGGAATGATTTAATTAATTTTGTGCTTAAAATATAAAAAAAGATTTTTAGCTTTTTGTAGTAAAAAAATGAAAAAAAAAACTTTTTTTCTATTTATTATATTTTGCTTTAATCTATTTTTTTTTCAAATTTTTTTATTAATCATTTATTGACACCGACTAAACCGGATATTTGAAGGGCAGGTATATCTTAAATGATACTCTTTTTTTGTTGTTAAGTTAAATTAAATTAAATTATTGTCCGATTTATTATTTAAAAAATTCTGTAAAAGAGATCCTTTTTTTATTGAAAATTATGTAGATGCCATGAGATTCATGGAAGTAGGCGTGATCTTCTATTGCGGACAATAATAAGCCTCGTCTGAACCCACCTTAAGGGATTCTAAGAATAGTGAATGAGAAGACTGTTCTGTTTAGTCAAACCCCGACAGTTGATAACATCATTTTGCGAATCGTTGCACGGAGAATTGTTTTCTTAACTTTTGCTGGGTATTTTTAGCAAAAATTAGTCAGAAAATTGGTTGGACAGGTAAAAAAAATGTATTAGAGTCTCATAATTGGCCATTTAGATATTAATTATCCAGGCCCTAAAACATCTCGTAGCTGTTTTATCAGAATTCAATATTGTTTATAATCATTATTCTCTATTAAAAAATAATTACATTTTCGTTTTTAAATGAAGTAATGAAATATACAACTCAAAATCTTATGAATTGTACCAATGTAAATGCATATCAAATATATTTATCCAGGATTTATTTTTGTTGCATACTTTTCTAGTGATTTTAAAATCTTAATACAACTTAAAACAATCGACATTTTACCGCAATTTTTTCTCTCGTTTATTTCTACCACTTTTAAAATATTATGCAAGAGTATTTTATTCCACATAAATTTAGGTAAGTTTATAATGTCTAAAATTTTCTTTTAAAAAGTACGGAGAGCAGGTGATCATTGATGACATATCTATTGGTCAAAATTTTAAATATAAACTAAAAATTTGCAGAATCGGTTATAAGTGAACATGATACCTAAAAACAAAAGCAACTAGATAAGTTAAATATATCCTGTAATTTTATCAAAATATATAATTGTATTAAATTTTTTAATATAATTTGTAAAAGGAGTGATTATCCGTCAGTCTGTCTATTCATGAGAGTTTGATTAATCATTTAAAAAAATGGATAAATGAAATTGCTTTGCTTTGACATCATTATTACAAACATGTATCCAATTTTCGCTCCAATCTAATTGGATAGGAAGATGTGCTTCATGCATACATGATTCTATTTAACAGTATAAAGAAATACGGATACGCTGCACTGCATAAACATAACCATAAGAGAAAGTAGAGAGGTAAACACTATCATTGATCTTTACCTTAATTGCAAAGATAAATGGTAGTATTAGACTGTTAGATTGCTTTTAATTATAATAATAAAGTACTGATAAAAATTGCTTTCCAGTTTGGAACCTGCAAATTTTAAGGTTGTTACTGCCCCTGTTACTACTTATATGTGCAGTTGTAGTTTCGTTTCATAAGTAACACCCCTATCAGTAATAAAATATGAGTGAAGTAATATATAATTCTTTATTTGATACGAGTAAACAACAGATTGTTATTTCAAGGCATAATTATGAATTTCTGTATTGTCAAAGTATATGTATATTACATACTTTGACAAAGTATATATATTGTCAAAGTATTCTGTATTGTAATATGGATGAATTTCTGTATTGTCAAAGATGTTTCAAAAAATTCACGAGGAAAAATTGATCATTAGCAATTTATTAAAAATATCCCATTTAGTTTTAAAACAGCTTTAAAAAACACGAGCTATCATTCCGAGCAACGGTATTCTCATGCTAATTAAGCACAGAAAATTTAAGTATACGAATATCAAATGATTACAATCATGAAAATATAGTAATTATGGTGTTTATATCGATTTAATGATATCGAAATTTCATATTTGATATCATTAAATCGATATAAACACCATAATTACTATATTTTCATGA
>JAPMOQ010060634.1:0-10149 GCA_026543055.1 Argiope trifasciata
TAAACTGTTGAAATCATACTGACAGAAGTTCAAATTAAAAAATAAATTAACTATGACTGCAAATTAAATCGAAAAAAAAATGTAACATTCACCACGTGATTGGATGAAATTAAATAAATATTAAATGTTATGTTTTCTAAAAAAGAAATACAAGACAAAGGTTTCTATGATCGTTTGCAACATCTATATCATTAATTTAGTAAATCAGTGTTACGTGACTTTCGAAGTTTAGGTATATCTGGCAGAGAAATTAAAAAAAGAGCAAGGCACATAAGTATTTAATTGAAAATCTTAGACCCCATTACTCTTGGTGAACCAGCTGGTCGCCAAAGGCGTCTAGTATAAAATATTAAGGACGTTTATACTCGTTTTGATAAATATTCTAATAATGAAATGAGTGCAATGAAACATATAGGAACCTAATCATTTATACATAATAAAGTATTTCAATTTTCACAACATTTTTTTCATTCACAACATTGGTATTTTTTAAAGAAATTATTTATTTTGACAACCAAGAGCTGAAATTTTCTAATTGACTTGTTTGATGGCTTAGGCAGCAGCATAGCATAGTTGGAAATCTGCTACTGCATGCGATTCGTAGAAAATTTCACTAAAGTAAAAGCTCTTTATTCGCGGGGTATATGTTCCATAAATATGCCGCGAATACAGAAACTGTGAATACGGAATGGTAATTTATACTGGATTATAGGGGATACGTTCCTAGGTGACAAAATTTATATATATATATATATATATGTATATATATATATACAAGGTGGCCAGAAATAAAACACCCCTACTCTGACCTCCATGGATATCGAACTACTCAGTGTAAAGGCTCAAAATTTTGTACACATACTATTCAAAATATGGGGAAACGGATTTCACGAAAAAAAAATTAGTTCCTGAAATCACCGATAGGTGGCGCTGCACAACTGGAACTATGATCAAAAGACACAAATAATAATAAAAATTAAAATGTTTATGCGGAATGGAATGCTTCCATGCTTCCTTTTTAATTTTTCTGCCCCTTATGGAAAATAAAAATAGTAAAGAAGCTAGAACTCCCGTTGTAACTGCAATTTCATACTGTAACCAGAAAAATTTGCATAAAGCATGGTTAGAAGCCATGTTCTGGGTATAAAAGAAGTTAAAAGGTGGGGAATGTCATTCTTATTAGTGATGGCTGTCACGCTGCCAGAACGCGCTTTGCTTGTGAAGTTGTTTTACGAGAATAAAGGAAATGCTCCAGCAGCACTTCGAGAGTTTCGCCGACTTAAGGATTTGCGTAAGGGACCATTGCTTCCACAAGCTCTCAGGAGAATGATCGCTCGATTCGAGGAAACTGGACATCTTGGAGTTCAGCCTGGTCGAGGACGCAAACCGGTTCGTTCAGATGTCGTTGAAGATGTTGCCACCGGTATTGTTGAACAGTCAATGGATAATGTTTTAGGCTGCAGTAGTGCACGTGCAGTGTCACGACACTTGGGTGTTCCCTATAGCACAGTGTGGAACGTACTCAGAAAAATGGTGCATTGTTTCCCGTACAAAATCCGCCCTAATCAACAATTGCTGGCCACAGACAGGGAGATGCGACTGACCTTTGCATTGACATTTCTTGCTAGAGTTGAAGTGGATGCATCGTGGCCGTGGCAGATTCTGTGGAGCGATGAGGCCCATTTCCACCTCAGTGGAACAGTGAACACCCATAACTGTCGCATATGGGACACGACAAACCCCCGTACCTTCCAAGAGATTCCACTCCACTCACCGAAAGTTACAGTCTGGTGTGGATTCACAGCCACATTCATCCTTGGACCGTTCTTTTTCGAAGAGGTTACTTCCAATGGCCTTGAGACATGTACCGTGACGGCCAACAGGTACAAAAGAATGCTCGAAACATTTGTTGTACCCCATTTGCAGCAGCGCCAATGCCTTGACACCATTACTTTTATGCAAGATGGAGCACCTCCACACATTGGACTCCCTGTGCAACAGTTTCTTCGCCAACATTTCACCACTGACAGAATAATCAGTCGCGCGTTTCCGACAACTTGGCCATCTCGTTCACCGGATCTTAATCCGTGTGATTTTTGGCTTTGGGGACACTTAAAAAACCTTGTTTATCGAGAACGTCTGATAACCTTGGCAGATTTGAAAGAGAGTATCAGTCTGCATGTGAGAAGCATCTCAGATGACCAGTTACGATCCGCAGTTGAACAAGCTGTCCACAGACTTCACATTTTACATCTTCAGGAAGGGAACCATATTGAGCAGCATTCCCTGCATCGATAACGTCCTTGTTTCATGTATGCTTGGTACTTTCAAATAAAATGTGTTTAAAACGTGTTTTTGTGTCTTTTCAGCATACGTCCAGTGGTACAGCGCCACCTATCGGTGATTTCTGGAACTAAAATTTTTTTTCGTGAAATCCGTTTCCCCATTTTTTGAATAGTATGTCCACAAATTTTCAAGCCTTTACACTGAGTAGTTCGATATCCAGGGAGGTCAGAGTAGGGGTGTTTTATTTCTGGCCACCCGGTATATAAATCAATTTCATTGAAATTTTCGAACATTTTAATCAATTATCTTAAGGCGTAGGCAATGGTTTGAAGTATTTTGTAATTTTCTCTTGCTTGGAAGTTTTCAAATCCTTCCATTCAGACTGATACACAGCAGTCGCATTAGCAATTTGCCTCTTAAAAATAAAACTTCGTTCCATAGACGTTCATAAAGAAATCACAATGCTCATTTGCCATTCTTAAACCTTCACTAAGATTTTTCAAATTAAATGTCACGTTTCCAGTGCTTGTTGAAGCCTTTTCTTCAGTGGGCTGTGAATTTATTATTTCCACGAAGTCAGTTTCAGTCAAATCTTCATCTTGCGATTCAAGCAATTCCTGAATGTCACTTGATTCTATCAGTTCGAACCCATTTCGTCCTTTTCCATTCGCGATTTCGGCTATGTTTGCAGTTTACATTTAACAACATACTTTAGGCAAAGTAGTAATAAGAATTATTTTACTTTTTTATTAGTCCATTTGACGGCATTTGCAATGGATATTGGGTTGGAATATTTTTATTATTATGTATGTTATTATTAGATCCGTGAATAAAGAAATTTTTCGCCGCGAATATAGGAATTGGGTAGCATTTTTTTAATCCGCGAATAAAGGAAGCCCGAATAAGGAGCTTTTACTGTATTCAGAAGTTAAAGAAGAAATTCGTTTACCTTTAAAAATTATGTACACTAAAAAAGATTATTAGCGCATATATCTATATTATAAAGAAGAAAATTATGTAAGTATGTCGGTCTCTAGTACTCTTCCTAGACCGAGGGCTGTTTTGACTTGAAACTTGCACTTGAGAATCTGCGATGCAGTTTTCAATCATTTCATTTGTAACTTTAAAAATTAATTAATATATTTAATTAAATAGTGAAAATTAAAATGAATTGTTTTCGTTAGTAATTTTAAAGATATTTATCACTCAAATATTTTAATGCCATTTTTAAAGAACAATATATTATTCTTTCGTTTATATTAAATTCATTGCGATCCAAATTTTGCTCTAATTTAAACAGAATTTCAATATTGATTATAAAAACAATTTTTAACAGTTAAATTCAAATCAATTCATTATTTTATGAAACAGGATAATTATAGATACGCCGTTGCCAGGCAACGGATAAATTTTGGCTATTTTAGTTCTTATTTTTTGATATTTCTGCTCTATTTTTAAAAGAATTTTGAATATTTTAAACCATTTTTAAAGAATTTCAAAACTTGTTTAATAAAAATAAAAATATTACGGTTAAAATTTCCTGTCATCTCAAAATTAAAATAATTAAAACTGATGTGTAAAATTTTTTGGAATTTTACAACGATATTTTCCAAAACTTATATCACAAAAAATCAAAAACTTATATCACTTAAATCACATATTAAAGTGAAAAAAAGTACCAATTCAGTGACATAAACATTTTTTCACATACAATTTGTTAAACGTATTTTAATAAATTTAAAAAAAATTATCACAATATGTATCAATATTTTCTACATATTATTGAAGCTTCTTATTTTGTATTCTTATTGAAGTTTAAAGAACAAGAATTCTTCATAAGAATTGTTGCCTAAACTCTCTAACCGAATTCGTAAAGAACACTAAAAGAAAAGTTTAAGAGCAGACGATTTATAAATTTATCACGTACAATAACTATTGGTTTCCAAGCTTTTTTATTAATGAAAAGTTATCTATTCAATTAATTATTTTCAAAACTTTGAATAAAACCTTTTTTACTTTTCAATATACTTGAATAAAAAGTGAAGTATTTATATAACAAATATTAATATTTATCTTCAAAACTAGACGATAGTGATTTTTAAATATAATTATAGCCTGGTTCAATTCATATTCTAATTTTAATTAAAAACATTTCGCAAAAGAAAAGTATTTTATGAATCATATTATTTTATACAAAAGTAATTTTACATTCAAAATATCGCAACGCCTAATACATCAGCTTGTTATTGCATAAAATTGGAAAATGTTTTTATTTGTGAATTATTTAATATTGACAGTAATTTTATTTCAGTTTAGGAAATCTTAAAATGCTTAAAACTTAATTATTCAATTCTGAGTGTTTGTGTATTTCTTCATCTATCTGACAAATATTTGTAAAATCATGAATCCACATTTCTACTGAATTTGACCTCATTTCCCTTTAATAGAATTGTTATTATTATTTTTTTTCATGTACGCATTTTTTTTGTCCCAACTGATGGCATTGCAGTTGATAGCTCTTTCAGTAAAATCAGTTTACCAGAACACTAAGCATATTAATACTTTTAATATTATACATAATAATATAATAAATTAAATAATAGCAGATCAATAAGCCTGTAATAAGTATTGTTGCAAGTCTGTAATGTCCCTTTAGTTCAACCACTGGAAAGACAGACCGTTTCACGACAAGCGCTGTTGGGTGCTGATCGGGCCGAATCAGTGATCTCAGAGAGAGGAGACAAACTTGGAGACTATTTGGGGACTTTGGTAACAAAATAGATATTACTGGAAATTTCGAGAGTTTTAACAATTTAGCCAACAATAATCAAGGTACTCCTGATTGGTTTAGAACCTTCTCTACCTGCCTCCCTATAAAAGGCCGGCAGTTTCACGCTGCAGTCACTTGGAGTCGAAGACAAGAAACAAGTTAAAAGAGAGAATAATGAAACAAAGGCGGAAGTTCCAGCATCGTGTAGAGCTCAAACGATTGCTGGATAAGCTGTGTGACATTGAGTCCTGTAAAGAATAGCCAGCTTGTAGTCGTGTGTCGGCAGTTGGATACAAATAAAGCGAGGAGACAGAGGAGAATTGCAGCCGTTTGGAGATATCGTAGGGTGTAGATACGAAGATTCCCTCTCCTACTGAATTTTTTCTGACCACTTTGTGTGCTGTGATTGTTTTTAGCTATCTATTACAACTTGTGGGCTCCTGTTTGTACTAAGTGTGCTGCTGTGTATTGCTTGTGTACGTCTCGACTGTATATTTGTTGTCCTTGCACATATTTCTGGTGTTTGTGTTGCTATCTTCGTGGTTAATAAGTGTCATTGTGAATTTCTACAGAGGCCTGGTGATTGTATTCACAGTCTCCCATGCATCCACTTGACAGAAAATCGGAAATCAGGTACATGAAACAATAGTCAAATTAAAAAAAAAGAAAAATAATGTTGATGACGCAAGATAGCAAAAGCGATGATTTTTCAAATTGTAATTTCTGTTACTGAAAAGAAAAATCAAATCCAATGGGACAATTCATTTTGGGCTCCCGTAAAAGAGACTCCAGAGGTAAACCAGTAAGAAAAGAGACCAGATACCAGTATACAGAATGTCTAGTATCATTTTGTGTTGTCCCTTGCTTTAAAAACTATCATACAAAGACTAATATTTACCTATTTTTCATTCGCCCGAGATAACTCGGGGTAGTAAACTAATATTAGAACAAAAGACTTTTACACCCATAAAAAATTAAAAATTGAACTTAAAACCTACATATTTTGTTTTGTTTCATTTCCTAGTATTTAATAATAAAATAAAATAAATGTGATGATTTTTTGCAAATTTTTTTCAAAAAAACTTGTAAGGAGAGTGGCTAAATGATTTAATTCAAAACTTAATAAGGCTCTGAATTTAAAATATTTCACCTCTAGGCCAAATTCTATCTGTCTGGATATTTATGTTTTGTAATTATTGTGTTCACTTACATTTGAACAACTAGTTTTATTGAAAGCATGTCGTTGAAATGTTGATAAAAATCCACATATTTCATGAAGAAATAAAAATTAATTTCCAGTTGTCTTGTTCAAACTGTTTTTGAGTGATCCTGCTTACAAATAAACAGATAGATATTTATAATTCCAAAATGTGAATTTTTGACTCACTGAGGTCTAAAGCATGGAGAGGCCCCCCAAATCTTTGATGATTAAAACATATTTAGTATACTTCGCATTAATAAAAAGCCATATATACACTGCATGAAAATACAAGATTTCATTGCTTTTGACATTCAAATCACCTTTTATACTACTCAAACTATTGATTAAAGCTCAAAGAATTCGAAAATTTTCGCTAATTTTTCCCAACCTCCCAAGGAAGAATTTCCTTCGATATTGCTCGCATTTCGTACGCCCTCCCACTTTACAGAATCAGAGCTTCTCTCTAATTAAAAGTCAGAGTAATAGCGATTCCATAAGGTTCGGAATTCCACTCTAATGAAAAGTCGAACATTAGAACGAACTCAACGATTTGACAAGCCCATCACGCGTTCAAGAAGTTTTGATTGTTTAATTATGAGAACGCATTCAGAGAGAGCGAAGTCTGCAGTTCTTCCATTAAGAAAAGTTCAGATTCTTGAGATGTGTTAGGAGATCCAGTAGCATGTGTTTTGAAATATTTTTCCTTTTAATTTTAAATTATAGAATTCATATTTTGAATTTTTACTATGGAATGTCACTACGTATTGTAATTTTAGTCAAGTCAGAATTTTCATATTAAAGAGTACGAAATGTGCTTTAAAATTTTGTAAACATGATATGTCATGTAAATTTGCATCAATGTCAAGTTGTTAAAATCAGGACAAATTATTATTTTATTTTACTGTTCTAAACGACGCAGCATTGAATATTTGCTCAGTAATAAAAATTTTGATGAAATGAATAATGATGAAATGAGAAAAGGAAATTTGACCTAGTAATAAACAGAGCATTAAAAATAATTTAATATTTTACCATCCTTTATTTTTAATATGTGCTTATTTTTTCCTTATCAAAAATTTTATCTGCTTAATTTTTTCTCTGTTGATAATGAAAGGAAATATATGGTTGTGTCTAAGAACTTTATTATCCAGACTGCTTAACCTATACTTATAAAATTTGGCACAAATATACTTTGGAGTGTGTCAATTCGAAACGAATGAATTGAATTGTTAATTAATTAAAAATTAAATGAGTTCTTAGCAATAATTTCAAAAAAAATAGCATTAGTAAAAAATGATTTCTATCATAAATTAAAATTCAATTAAAATTGTGTTTTGAAATACCAAATTTGTCATCGTAGAATTTTACCTCAATTTCGACATTAAAAATCACTTTGAGCAAAATCTTTTACAGCCCATTTCATTTTTATGTTGATAATTAAGCAGTTTTCATTCTTCCATTAAATATTTATAAATTAACTATTACAAGATTCAAAAAATTGTGTTTTTAAGTATCAAATTTGTTGTCATAGAATTTCAACTCAATTTTCACAATTTAAACGTAATTATTTTGAGTAACAACAAGCTATAACAACATATTTCATTATTGCATTGATTCTCAGTTTTTATTCTTCCATTAAATATTGTAAATTTCCGAAAATTGCATTTTTAAATACCAAATTTTTTGTCATAAAATGTTACCTCAATTTTGACAGTTAAAAATTATTTTGAGCATAATTTTTAGCAACACATTTTATTTTTATATTGATATTCCAGCAGTTTTCATTCTTTCATTAAATGTTTATAAATTAATTATAAAATTCAAAAAATTGTGTTTTTAAGAATCAAATTCATAGAGTTTTAGCTCAATTTTGACAGATTAAAGGTAATTATTTTGAGTATAATTTTTAACAACATATTTCATTGTTGCATTGATTCTCAGTTTTCATTCTTCCATTAAATATTATAAATTTCAAAAAACTGTATTTTTAAATATTAAATTTGCCGTCATAAAATGTTACCAGAATTTTTTTAAATTATTTTGAGCACAATTTTTAACTATGCATTTCATTGTTTCATTGATGCTCAAACCTTTTTTTATTATTCCATTAAATATTTAATCATATCATTTTTATTTAATGTTGAAAGCAATGAAGGAAAATCTTCGGTTCATTATTCTACGTTGTTATATTTCTATGAGGATTAAGGCAATGAAATTGTGTAGCTTAAACATTTAGAAGATGCATATATTGAGCAGTTACGCTTTTAATTGTATTCAGATTTTACGGTATTCGATTCCATTCAGATAATTTAAGCACAAAATGAATAGAAATAATGTAAAACTATTTAATAAACACATATAATTTTATGTCAATTACGAATTGGTGCTCAAATATATTTTTATTTTCACATATAAGTTATACAGAACAAATATAGCTACCATCAAAATATTCGAACTAGATATTTTGACAAATCTCATTTTAGACATCCCTGAATTAGAAAAAACTCATGTTTAGAAAACGTTTCTCTGTCTGTCTGTCTTTAACAAAGATAACTCAAAAACACTTTGAGCTAACCGTTGAAATTTGCTGTTCAGCCTTGCCACCAAATTTGCCACATTTTGAGTAAAATCTGTTCGGTGGAAGTCTAACTGTTCGAATATAAATTAATACGATAATTGCAAACCGAAGAGAACTAGATAGATAAGATTCGGTATGTAGCTTAAAAAATTCTAGTACAGAGCTAGAGATAAAATTCGGCATCTCCAGTGTAATACTCATCAAATGTTAAGCGAAATTTAATAATAGGTTGACTGTTCTTTCAGAAACATGCAAAAGTGATGACTTAAAGTCCCAGTTATTTAAATATATCAAATTTGGCATGGAGTTTTATGACTGCAAGTGCGTGTCAAATATTGGTTCCGATCGGTTGTGAAAAACCTTTCTAAGATCCAAATTCAACTTTTGAATTTGGTATAGGGTCTTCAAACCAAATTTGCAAATCTTTGTCAAATTTTGAGTAAAATCTGTACCTTATCGAATTGTTAAAAAGATAATGACAGAGCAAATTGAGATGGATAGATAAAATTCGTTTCATAGATCTAACATCTTTTATGTAGTCTGCTGCCAAATTTTGAGTCAAATGTAACTAAGAGTTCACTGTGTGTACTTCTGTACTTTCAGAAATGTGTCAATGCGATGATTAAAAAAACGCAGACTTAAATACACCAGATTTGGTGTGAGATTTTTTTTTTTTTGTCTCCAGCTTCGTGTTAATTTTTTTGTTTGAATTAAATGAGAAAAACATACAGGAAACACAAATTCGGATTTTTGATACTATTAGTTGCATGCCAGTGATTAATCGCCAAATAAATTGCCAAGAATGGCACTATGGATTTAATAAAAATGTTTAATTCCCGGTAGAGTTAATATTTTATAACTAATTTACGCCGGTGCCATATAAAGCTTTCTCTGGCGTGACAAGTTTATTTGAGAGTATGCAAGAAAGTTTACTGGAGACTGCTCTTGCTGATTTAAGACAGAATATCTTTAGCAAATGCATAAGAAATCTTATTAAAATTAAA
Organism: Argiope trifasciata; assembly: GCA_026543055.1. Taxonomy (NCBI): domain Eukaryota; kingdom Metazoa; phylum Arthropoda; class Arachnida; order Araneae; family Araneidae; genus Argiope; species Argiope trifasciata. The sequence continues at coordinate 9,840 of JAPMOQ010060634.1, forward strand.
TAAAACTTATATCGCAGATGACACTTACATCCTTCTTGAACAAGTTAGTCATCAAAGACTGTAAGTCATAAATGTAACATAGATTTCGGTTTTATACCCTTTTGATATCTCCTTTTATCATCACATAAATTGATGATGATTTTGTGCAAGGATATATCAATAATATTTCAGAAATGTCATATTTTGGACACTACTATCTTTCATGTTTAATAATAACTTTCTATGTTATGTCATTGTTATATGTCATCATGTTTCAAATAGTCTCACAAACAAATATCACTATGTAGGACACGAACCGATCGGTCGATAA
>JAPMOQ010060638.1:4974-20995 GCA_026543055.1 Argiope trifasciata
CTGCGTTAGCAGAGTATGACTGCGGAACAAAGTACTTCCTTCGCAGCTGTGCGCATGCGTGAATGGAATGAGTCGACTCTAAGAGTGAGGAATAAATTGACGGATTTGAAGGTCTTGCGTAAACTTTGATTGATTTTAGGTTTAAAAAGAGAGTATAATAGAAATCTTTTAAAACAAACGCTTTATTAGTTACAGAAAAGCAGAAAAGTGTTGTCAAGAATATGGACATAAAAACAAAATCGTAAAAGTGTGAGCTCTGCGATAAATATTTTAAACATAGGTTATATTTTAGTTTGCAATAAATGCTTAAAAAATATTTTTAATGCTAATCATTATGATAATAACTGAAATTTCATTTTCTTATAGTATTCTTTTCCAACTCTCAACTTGTTCAACTTACCATAATTTTTATATGAAAAATAAGTTTTTGTCACTTTTAAAATTATTCTTTTTTTTTGTTAAACTTTTTAGTTTTTAATGTAAAAAATTGCCTTTTTTTGGACATTAACTTAAAAGTAACCTTTTCACTTCCGCTTTTATTTCGAAGGACACACATTTTTTAATTTACAAGCGATGTAATATGGAGTAGATTTATTTAATCAAATTTATGTTTTTCATCTTAAATTCAAAAATAAAATCCATTTCATTTTAATAATTTAAAAGACTAAAAAAGGCTATAATTTCTGCTAACGAACTGCTTGTCAATGGAAGTTAGTTTTAAGTAAATGCGAATGAATATGCAACGAATATAATTGGCATAACTTCAAACCGAGAGAACAGTTTCAATTACATCAGCACATCGTTTTAAAAACATCATGAATGCTATCTTAGAACGGGTCTCTTAAATTTGAGTTACGTTTGGGTAAGGGGAAAGGCAATAGAGCCGATGTCCAACACAACAGTGGAAACCATATTGTTTTCTAATATGGTTTCAATGGTAGAAATTCATTTAACATTATCCATTTTACTGAAATCCAATCATGTACACCGTTTTAAAACATCGTGAAGACTATCTTAGAACGGGTCTCTTAAATTCGAGCTATTATTGGATAACGGGAAAGGCAATAGAGTCGATGTCCAACATAACAGTGGAAACCATATTGGTTTCTAATATGGTTTCAAAAGTAGAAATCTTAAATCCAGAATGCCATTGATGCAAGATCTAGTTATTCCAATTCCCGATTCTTTACTGCTGAAATGGAATTCATATTAATCTCTCACCACAGAATAATATTTTGCTCAATATACATCTCTTCTAACATTTAAAATGGAGGGAACTGTCTTTTTACGCTTTTTTTATTGACAAGACTTTTAAGTTTCATCTGTTTTCTCACGACAATGAATTAATCTAAATGCATTGGGACCAGTCAAGAAACTTGTTCCATGATGACCTGTTCAATGATGTTTATTCTTCAATTGTTGGATATCAACACAAGATTATTCCTTTTTGGATTCTTACCAAAGACATGTAAGACATAAGATGATGTAAGGCCAAGATGAATATCTTGATGGTTGAATATCGTCAAATGTGTTTGTATTTATAAAATGCTCATTGATTTTGCATTTCGACTAGTTTCTTTTTTCTTCTTCTCTATTTCAGTTTTATTTATATTATGGACAGAAATAATATATATAATATTATATTAATAGTGTTTTCGTAAAAAACTGCCCAAACTTCGATATCTCGGATTATTTTCTATGTAATTAATGTCTTTGATGATGACACATAACAAAATTTTTCTATCGGATATTTATTTGAGGTTCAATTAAATTACAGTGTTACAAAATTTTTAAAGAAAAAGATCAATAAATAATTGATTTATGTAGATCTATCGCCAAATTTTCAATTTGGCTATATCTGAAAGTTTGGCATTTCTTACTTTAAATTTGTTTTTATTTTTAGATGATGCAATCAAATTTAAATATTCGGTACAATTATTTCCATGAGATAACAGACATTTCTAACTGTAGGAAATAACAGGTTTTTAAATGAAAATTAGAATTTAATTCATTATGAAATGCTTTAACTGATAAAATGGGTCTAGATTTAATATACAAGATACAAATCGCTGCTAAAAGACTGCGAAACCACGAAAAAGTGACTTGAGATTGGCGCTTTTTCAAAACAGCCGATCCAGTTAAAGAGTTGACAAATTTTTATCGTAACTGTTGGAAAGTTTTCAATGATATCATCCAAGATGCCATGGGAGTTTTTTGTGTGTTATATGCTGGAAGATTTGCCAAAGTCTAGAATGAATCTAAATTTTTTTTTATCAAAAAGGCATTTTATACTAAAGTCATCTTCAATATACAGGGTGGTTGTAAATAAAGTTCCATATTGAATGGTCATATAAGGAAAACTATTGCACCAAATGTTATCAAACTTGGTAATAATTTAAAGGAGATCATAAAAATTTCTTTTCCGCTCTCCCCACGAAAAAAATTCCCCACCAAGGGGGATATGTAATATTGTTATGCAAAGTAGGACACGAAGACGTCAATTTAAAATGTGTTTAATCGTTTCTGAAATTTGTTATAAACGTGCATGTTCAATGTGGTGGCCACTTTTATTTGGAAGCAAGTAAAATTACATTACTGCATTCTCAACAGAAGCTTTTAGCTTACCAGGAGGAATGTTAGACAAATGTTACTGTTTCAGTTCCGTCGAATTGTTTAGATTTTCACCATAAACAGAGCATTTTCAGACAACGCACCTTGAACATGCTTTGTAACATACATCAGAAACTATAAAACATATTTTAAATTGGCGTCTTCATGTCCTATTTTGCATAATAATATTGTATGAATCGCCATTTTCCCCTTGCTGGTGAGTTTTTGAACGTTTTTTTGGCGGAAAAGAAATTAACATTACCTTCTTTTAACTATTATCAAGTTTGGCAACATTTTCTATTTGAATGGTTATACACCACTGTATTATTCTACCGATGCATTAATGGAGGCAACAGTCGTGTAAATCCATATCGATTTACGTTCGATAGGGATTGGATTTGTGGATTTTAATGGCGCAAGAGCCAGTTCCGACTATACTGCGCCAGACGTACGGTAAATATAGATTAAAATATTATGCATGTAAAAATTTAATATATGTTGAAAAGTGCGAAGGTTGAAATATCGGTACACTGTCTCTTAAAGAGAAACAAAATGTTTAAAAAACAACACGAAGAAATATTAAATAAAGTGGTACATATCAATAGCTTTTAAAAATTTAAAAACGTGTTGATGGAGTATAGTAGTTTTCCCTTTTATGACCATTTCAAAGTGGGACTTTAATTATATACGTATATTGACGTTGCTGTTGTTACTTATGGCACTTTACAAGTCCGCTGACAGAAAGCTGCCAGCGATTTAAGCCTAAGCTTTCCTTGTTTTGTCAGTAGAGCCAACTAGGGCAAAGAGTACAACTTGACTACTTCATGCTACACAATTCGCTTGCACAACCTTTTTACAAGGGGGCACATTCACACTACCCACAGATAGAATACAGAATAACAACCATGCCCGAACCGGGATGCCCAGATCACGGGGAAGACACGCTACCCTTATGGCAGGACGCCGGCAATATAACGACAATTGACGCAGGTAATAACAGATTGACACCAAAAAAAATTTAAAACTTTTTCAGCGGTTAGAAGTGACGATAAATTTAGAAATGCGGAGTATAGCTGGGAGTTGAAAGTTTTGTTGAGTCTTCATTATTTTAGGTTCATTAAAATTAAGTATGTCAAATTCTTGGCCAGCAGCAAAATAAGTACAGAGTAATTAGAATATGACATTAATTGCATTTTGGCATAGACTTAGGTTTTGAAAAGAATTATTATTTTTTACGTTATTAATTTAAATAGAGAATTTTTTTGTCTACTTAAGTTTCGGCGTATTTTTTTAACTAATTCCAACTACTTATTTTAAGCTGATAATTCTTATTTGCTTAATAACTCTGAGATATGAGAATCGTACTACACATTCTACAGTATAGACAGTTATACCTGGAACTACTGAATTTGGCATATAATTACTTCTTGGATAGTAAATGGTTACTTAGAAAGCAATTTTTTTCCAAACTTAAAGTTATATTGTTTGTAAATTTAAAATTATATGAAATAATACTGACAAAGATATGTTGATAACTTCGGAATCTTTCGAAGGTTCATCATGTAATAGGTTTTCCAAAAGATTTTTACCTCTTAATTTCTACTGAAATACTGAAAAGCATTGAATTGTGGAATCGGTTTCCATAGTTACCGACTTTTATTTTTTTAAATATAAATTTATATTTCAAATACAGATAATTTATTAAAAAATTTGAAGGAAAAAAAAAACATAAAAAAGTACATTGCCAAAAAAATTATGTGACAATTTTTATCCGTCTTGCTCTTTAAATTTTTACTTTCTTTTATGCAATCAGAAATATTTTAATCATCAAAAAATTGAAACTTGAGATTTTGGCGAATCTTCACTTTTCAGGCAATTCCTGACATTTTTGGCAGCATGTCTAACTATATGTCAATCAGTCATTCTGTCTGCTCTGTAATATTAAAAGTGAAAACGTTTAAGCTAGACGACTGAAATTTGAGTTTTGGAATGACGATCAAATTTATTTTTATATTAAATTTGTATGAAATCCATTGATAGGAAGTCTGTCTGTCTGGCTATTCAAGAACAAGTTGTTGTGATTAATGGCACTTTACAAGCCCTCTGACATAACTGTCAGCGATTTAAGGAACCGAGTGCCTCTTGATTTTTCAGTAGCTCCAATTAGGCCAAAAGAACGACTTAGCTTCTTCATATGTTACATTCGCTTGCACAACCCCTTTGTACGGCAGGGGAATATTCACACATTTCACAGATAGAACACAGAAAAAAAACAACTATGCCTCTACCCGGGACGTCCAGATCTTGGAAAGACGCTCCACCCCTCTGCTAGGACCCCGGCTCAAGTGCAAGTAAACTGGATAGTTACAAAATGTAAAGAGCTAGGTAGATAAAATTTGGTATACTGGTTTACTATCTAAAGTATGGATCATTATCAAATTTTGAACTAAATCTGTTCAGTGGTTAATCTTTTGTTGCTCTGTACTTTTACATGTAGGTAAACGCAATAACTCAAACATGAAATGAATAACATCAATGGACTTCGGCATTTTATCTTGTGATTGCAACAATTGTTTTGTGTCAAAGTCATGTGTGAATCAGTCATGGAAACAAGTTGTTCAAAATACATATTCTTGCAATGGACTTTGTAAATCGTTTGATCTACACCAAAGATATATATTGTTACGGATTTTCTTCACCGGATTCGCTTTGCAGTTTGTGTATGGTGTGAGAACACAATCAGCAAACCTCAATAAGAAACAACGACGACGTTTATTTGTACGAAAATAGCACAGCACAAAGACGATAAATACGTACACCCGAGGTGAACACACAGCAGCACACAAAAGCAACAGTAGCCAATAAGTAGAAACCGGCAGTAACAACGCTCACAGCACACAAAGCGGCTAACATAGTTCAGCAAGAGAGAGGATCCTCGAAAATTCGTTTTACGAACTTTCCAGATGGCTGAAACTTCTCACTGTCCCTCGCTTCAGCTGCATCACTACCACAAGATTGGCTAATACATACACACGACGTTGCTTCCACCTTAGACAACAGGACTCGGCATACAGCAATTCAGCACTCGTTGCACCCAACGCTGTCTCTCTGCCATTGCTTTTCTATCCTGTTAGACTAGCTACTTGTCGGCGACTATGACTACAAATGAATTCACCATTACTCTCGCAGCTTGAGAGTGCTGACCTTTTATAGTTTCCGGGATGCGGGCTTAGAATCTTCTTGATCAATCAGGCTTATCTCGGCTCTTAATGGACCTATCAATAAAATTTTCGGAAATTTCGAGCATTATCTATTTTGTAGCCAAAATCGCTCATTTCGTCACCATGTTTCCAATTGGTCGCCAAACTCTGAGATTTTTGAAGCGGCTTCCAACCAGCACTCACAGGGCTGATCATAAAACGGCCTTTTTTACGATGATACTAGTCGTGTTGGGAAGCAAAATTACAGGTTTGTTACAATATTCCGTCGTATTCATCCAATTGATTGATCAATGAAATGCGGAATTTTATCTAGTGATTGCAACTAAAGTTTTGTATCATATCCAGATGTGAATCGACTATGAAAAAGTTGTTCGAAATATATATTCTAGCAATAGATTCAGTAAATCATTTGATTCACATCAAAGATCTATATTCTGTCATAATCGTCCACCAATAATATACAAACTATTCTCTGCCATATCCAAGGTTCACAATTTTATGCAGGAAGGAATAGGAATAAAAACACTAATAGAAGGTATGAGGGAACATTTCAGGCAACCCACTCCCGTTAATTCAGTTTCATATTCACAAACAAATCTGAGGAACAGATGACATGATCCCGCAAATGTTTTTAACTTCAGTGATGTCTAAAACTTTTAGATTCTTGAGGGAGAATGTTATGACGATTGTTGTCCTCTCACCAGAAAATAGCGCAAGGAAGATACATTTGATTTATACATGGTATCTATAGATAGCTATATTGACTTTGGAAGAAACCTACCAAAAATCACGAAAGATACACTTGATTTATGCATGGTATCTGAGGATAGATAAATTGATTTTGGAAGAAACCTAACAAAAATCACGAAAGATACATTTGATTTATACATGGTATCTGTGCATAGCTAAATTGATGTTGGAAGAAGCCTACCAAAAATCACGAAAGATACATTTGATTTATACATGGTATCTGTGCATACCTAAATTGACGTTGGAAGAAGCCTACCAAAAATCACGAAAGATACATTTGATTTATACATGGTATCTGTGCTTAGCTATATTGACTTTGGAAGAAATCTACCAAAACTCACGGAAGATACATTTGATTTATACATGGTATCTGTGTTTAGCTAAATTGACTTTGGAAGAAGCCTACCAAAAATCACGGAAGATACATTTGATTTATACATGGTATCTGTGTTTAGCTATATTGACTTTGGAAGAAGCCTACCAAAAATCACGGAAGATACATTTGATTTATACATGGTATCTGTAGAAGCTAAATTGACGTTGGACCTACCAAAAATCACGGAAGATACTTTTGATTTATACATGGTATCTGTGTATAGCTAAATTGACGTTGGAAGAAATCTACCAAAAATTAGTGTTCAGTAACAAATAGTCAGCCCCTGAATTTCGTTTTTTTTCTTCTTATTGATGATTCATGCAAATTATACTTATGAAGCATAGGCGTGTGTTCACCTTACGAAGAAAAACATCCAGCCAGAGCAAATTCAGATGATTCATTTGAAAAGCTGAACACACGCAAGTGAAAATTTTTCCATTCATTTTCTTACCTTCATTTTTTCATGCATCGTTTTGTTTACTTAACCAATGTATTAAAATTTAATGCCCATTATGACATCATCTCGTCATAGTGTTGTTAGTTCCGCAGAATTTCTTTTATCTGTGTTTGTACTGAGAGAAATTCGTAGAAATTGTATTTAAAACCAATGGGATGGTCTCTCCAAAACTTTCCCGCAAATTCTCTAAAAAATGTGTTATTCCAGAAAACGACTTGCATGAGTACTTTAACCTTTAGAATTTAGCATTTTTACTGAATGTATCGGTTTATTTTTGGCGAGTCTTTTGGCGATTTATTTCTGGCATACTGCTAATAAAATCTGAAAATCGAATTTGAGTTTTACACAAATTTTTCTCAACTCATTAAAACAAATTTTTTTTTGTATAATGTTGTCACACGTGTAGTCGCAAAGTTCAATACCAAATTTTAATTAAGTCATAGCGTTTTAAATTATCGCGTTTACATGTATCTGAATGACATAGACCTGAATGACATACGTTTGAAATCAACATGTTTTCGATGATTGGCCTTTCTTCTACTTCAATGATATTACTTCACTCTAGTAACCCACAGGTATAAAAAGTAAGGAAATTTCATCTAGTCTTCTTTTTAAGGAGATATTTTATCACTTTGAAATCCATATAAATTAATCATTTCTTCTCATGAAATCTGTCGTTCTCCTGAACCAAAGCTACATTACCATATTATTTTATTTTATAAAACAAGACCTTTTTGTATTAAAAAAATGTATTGATTTTTAAAATTCGATTCTTTTGTGTGAGCAACAATTGCTCTGAAAAGTTTCAAACATTTTATAATTTGGTTACATTCAAATTTCATTCATTACAGTTACTGTCAAAAAAGTAGAAATCACGAAAAACGAAATTATTTTTTTATATTTGAAACCGACTCATCAAATATGGTCTAAATCAGTCAAAAAAATTTCAGTTACAGAACAAACAAAGAAACAAAAATGTCTCGTATAATAAATGCAATGCTAAAAATAAACTAATTATAAACTCAATTAATAATCATAATTTTAATGTTTTCAAGATGGTAATATCATTAGAGTACTGAAAAAAAAAAGCAAAATTTTTTATGTTAATTTATCGCAAAAATTAAAAAAGTTATTACTTAACTGTATCATTATACATTCTTTTTATTTTATACGATTAATTTAAGTAGTTGTAGAAGTATTTTTGATTATCGTCTGCTTACTGGTTGTCTTTGAGTATCAATTGCAACATTAGGAATCGATTTAAATTATTAAATATTTTTTCTCTGGGATTTTGACAAGCAAAATGAATTCGATATTTGCAATGGAGTTCATTGCGTCTTGAAGAAAAGTGGATTAATTTTTCTTCCATTCTTTACCATTTTTAAGGTATCCGAACACTTTGAAAAGGTCGATTTTCGCAAAACATAACATTTTACAAAAATTATTTTATAAGATAGACCAGCTTTTGAGCTATCCAAAACAGGTCTACTTTTGTCTCTACGTTAATTACAAATCTATATATAAACATTTTTCTTAATGATCGATAAACCGGAAGTGAACATTTAAATAACCGGAAATACCAATTTAAAGGTCCCAAAACATGTTAAAATTTTGTATAAATACAAATTTAGTTTTAAATATGGAAAATATTTGGCACAAAAAAACATAAAATGTCAATGAGAGTTTTAACAGTGTTTTGTGGAAATTTGTACCTAAACATGTCTTTGTTGAGCTCTGAATCCTCAGATTAGGGGTATTCATGTCTGTAATACATTTTAACGAAAGTTTTATAGGATTATTGAATGTCCTTAAGGTTGTTGGAGTGTATCTTAGCTCAAATTCAGTTAGAACATTTGTTGAGCTCGACAAAGACAGAATAAAGGAATTTAAGCAGCATTCACTGCTAAATAAAATAAAAAATGCAAGAAAAAATTTAAATGATTAAAAAAGGAAAATTATTAAAAAATTAGCAGCAAGAAGTTATAAGCTATAAATACCGTGAATTTTAAGTATGTCCGTTGTTTTAAAAAATTTATTTTTTAAAGTTACAATAAACTTTAAATGCATTTTTCTTTAAATTGATTTTTCCTCATTTCTTGCTCACTTCAATTCAAGTTACACAAACTATTATTATCATATAACTATGAAATTTGATGGACTTTGTCTTAATACTGTTTTCTAGGGAAGGAACTAAAAGAATTTAGATCGACTGAATATTTTTCAATTTACAGCCTACTATTTGAATAATGATGTAATAAATTTACTAAAAATTTTATGTTAAACTTTCAACAGGTTTCAAATTTTTTATTTATTATTAGAACCATACGATTGTAGTGCATTCCTTAGACAAAACTGTGTAGTTTATTTTGGTATAAGTTTAGTTAGGATGAAAACCATAGTTTTTGGTGTAGTTTTATAAGAGTTTGCTTAAATTTATGCCATTAAATACCAGTTTTCAAAAAGTGTTAATGTTTATTTCAAATATTAACAGCCTATTACTAATTTTGAATAGTCTTCAATCCAGAAATACGGTTAACGAATCTCTACACCGTGTTTTTCTCAAAAAGTGCTCCGAACGTGTTTGGATACCTTAAATTTACATCAGACAATTTCTCTTTAGTTAACTCATCCATCTTAAATAATACCGGAGTTATTATACCTATGTCAAAGTTCCCATACTTCTTGAAAATGAAACCAGGGGTCGAAACGCTGTTTAATCAAAGTTTTGCATTGCATTAGCAAAGTATTTCGTCATTTTAATGATAACACGATTCTAGATTACGATGAATCAATATGTAAATAAGAAATCTTCATGTGATAGGCTAGGTTATTTCAAATATTTTAGAAATACCAAAAATCAAATGAATTTGAATTTAAGATCATACCATTATTAAAATAATATATTAGACTAGGTTAGCAGGCGATATATAAATGCTTATATGATGTGTTTTTTATTAATATAAGGATAAAAGATGAATAAAAAAGAAAATACTTAAAGTAAAAGTAATAAATGTTTTCATTTACAGTGGATTTCTTCAAGTTTTGTATCAAGGCAATTTTAAAAATCATAGTTGTTTCAAGGCAGCTCATAATAATTTCTTTTACCGAATCAATAAAAGAATAATCTATCAACTATTGTACTCTTTGATGCAAAAAAGTAAAAGCCCAATAATTTAATGCAAGTTTGCCTCATAAGCAATGATGATAAATAACTATTTACAATCATGAATATAATTTACTCTACATCTCAAATATGATATACGTTCCTCCCATGATTTTCGGAGATTTATCTTCTTTCAAACCTGACCAAAACCTTCCAGAAAGTTTCTTCCAATTTCCTGTTTGTCTGTATAGTGCAGTAAAAGTTCCTTATTCACGCTTTCACTATTCGCGGATTAAAAAAATGCGACCCAATTCCTATATTCGCGGCTAAAAATTTCTTTATTCGCGGATCTAATTAGTACATTCATAATAATAAAAAGGATTCCTATAGGTATCCAATTCAATATCCTTTGTAAATGCCGTCAAATGGACAAATAAAAAAGTAAAATAGATCTTATTACAACTTTGTCTAAAGTATATTGTTAAATGCAAACTGCAAACATAGCCGAAATCGCGAAGGGAATAGGACGAGATGGGTTCGAACAGATAAAATCATGTGAAATTCAGGAATTGCTTGAATCGCAAGATGAAGATCTGACTAAAACTGATTTGGAGAAAATGTTAAATTCACAGTTCATTGAAGAAGAGACTTCAATAAGCACTGGAAACGTGGCATTTAATTTGAAAAATCTTAGTGATGAACATTGATCCGTCTATGGAACGAAATCTTATTTTTAAGAGGCAAATTGCTACTGCGACTGCTGCGTATCAATCTGAATTGAAGGAGCTTTTAAAATCTGCCAAGCAAGAGAAAATTACAAAATTCTTCAAACCATTGTCTAAACCTTAAGATAATTAATCAAAATGTTCAAACACTTCAATTAAATTGATATATATATATATAAATTTTTAATTTTTTTTTCTCATCTAGGAACGTATCCCCTATAATCCCATATAAATTACCATTCCGTATTCACGGTTTCTGTATTCGCGGCATATTTATGGAACATATACCCCGCGAATAAAGATCTTTTACTGTATTTCAACTCTCATTCGTGTGCTGGAAGCCTGAAAGCCACTGCACCAGAAAATAGTCTTTCTTCCATCTGAAATCCGAATATAAACCGAGTTCCAGCGAAACTGCAAATGCGTTTCCGTCGTGTGTCGTCTCTTTACGTCATAGCCCCCTTCCCTTCATCTCCGGTCCCTATCTTTAGAATCGTCTGCAAGAGAGGCAGGGGGATGCTCCAAAGGGGCGGGGGTTGGCGACGTTCCAACTCGGTCACCCTGGCTTCGGAACGGAAGACCTTTTCTTCCTAAGAGATGTCAATCATAAATCGTCCCACCACACAAAAGAACATATTAATTATACCCACTATTATTAACTGCTGCATCAAGGATCGCTTGCTGTCTGTAAATTGTGAACGGCCTTCGACAGAAAAATGGTTCCTATAAAAGAGATTGCAACATGGAGTCTATGTTTAGATAGGAGATTATGCGGAGATTATAGGACTTGTTATTCCTTTCATCGGATTGAATTAAAGAGCAGGATGTAGTCTTCTCGACGGCAAGGTTTGACCTATTTGAAGAACGCTGCTACCATAATCTGAATTTTAATCCAATTTATTAATTTCCTTAAGGAGAATCTGATACGTTCTTAAATCTGTCTAGCTCAAAGTTACCTAAGTAGTGATCGTTCTTATTGTTTGTTTGTCGGTTATAAATTTATGCCATCTTTAGATCTTTTAGAAAATTTTGGTAAAACACGTTATAATTTCTATATTTAACAAGATCAAGTTCTAACCAAAGAATATGCGACGCCTACATTTTGTATTGGATATTTGTGAGAATCTAGCAACCCTTGGGATGCCAGTTTTGCCTCTTTATCACTATTATGGCGACATATAGAATTCTATTATATCACTATATTTACTGCCATGAGCCGAGATATTATTCTTTACTGTTTAGCATTTGCATGCCTAAAAAGGAAAAAAATTCCCTTGTTATATTCTTCCTTTTACACCGTTTTTGGAAAAAGGATTAGATAACTTTGAATTATCTAGCACATTTATTAAGATTATTTTATTCTTTAATTCATGGGCTACTTGTATTATAAGAACACATAATTATCACTTCTTAGATTAACAAGCCAAAACAAAATATTTTAAAGATATTATAATTCGATGAAAAAATTACACTACCTCAATCTACAAATACCTCAAACATCCAATGGATACCTAATCAGTAAGACAGAGCACTTCTAAAATGAAAGGGGACATCTAATTAGATAGTAAAAAAGATAAAATAGTTTAAGGGGTAAAAAATGTGTCAAAATGAATTGGAACATTTCATAATAATTGAACTAATTCAATGAAATTCTATGCATATATACTGAAAGATGATATATAAAATTTATGACTTGGATATAATGACCAAAGCAATATTTCTTTAAATCAAAATTTTATGTTAACTTTAATAATAGCAAAATATGCAAATGAAGAATTTTATTGAATAATAAAATTGAATTGAGCTTATTTCAAAAACAGAAAATGTTGCTACAATAGATATTTAAAATTAATTAATTTTTTTTTTATTTAGAATGAAAGAAAATATTTAAGAAATATTTAAAAAATTATTCTTTTAATCATATCAATTAAATTTAATAAAGATTATTGAAGAATTGTTTGTTTAAGATGATATATAAATTATTTTCGAGCGATAATCATTTAGAAGCTTAAGCGAAAAACCAAGCAAAAAATCACTGACTTAACTTGTTTTTTAAATTAAATAACTTACGATATAATGAATCTTGAAGTTTAAAAAATCAGCAGTTGATCTAGAATGACAGCAATTGATCTCTGACATAATTGATAAAGTAAAGACACCAATTATCTTTACTTTAACGATTCTTTAAAATAATAATCTTTTTCCCAATAATTTTTTTATCGGTTAATATATCCTCTCTTTCAAAATGTTTCTTACTTTCCCATGTCTTTTTTACAGATTTTGCTTATAATTTTTGGGAAAATAATAAAATTTTCTAAATTTTGAACCGAAAATCAATGCTTGTTTTTAGTTCTTCAGAAATTAATTATTGACAGAGAATTTACAAGTTACTGACATATATGTACCAAGTTTTGATTGCAAAAAAGAACAAATTATTCACACCATATTTAACCCTCAAACGAGTGTATTTTAAAGCAAAATATCTTTATTTATTGAGACAAATTATCATGCAATAACTACAAGACACTTTTACATGTTTCAGTCATTTCAGCCGGCTTACGTGTTATTTCATCAGGCTTGTAAAGCGCCGTAAGTCACAACACAATAACAGTTATTTCACGTTCTTAAATTTTACAAAATAGAAAGTATGTTCGTATACAAATTTGTTTCAGAGAATAATTATCAGCTTTTGAAAAAGTGAAATATTTGTGCGAATTTAGAAATGCCCTTGTAAGCTTTTCATTAATTTTAATATTTGACAAAAAGTTGCAAAGTAGATATTTAGTATGCGCAAAAAAGAACAGCTAATACAGTAAACAATATTAGGAAAATAACTGCCGGCTTCCTGGCATAGGGGGTAGCGTATTTTCCTCGTGATCTGGACGTCCTGGGTTCGAGTCCCGGTTCGGGCATGGTTGTTGTTCTATCTGTGAGAAGTGTGAATGTGCCCCCCTGTGAAAAGGGGTTGTGCAAGCAAATGAGAAGCATGAAGTAGCTAAGTCGTACTCTTTGCTCTAGTTGGTGCTACTGAAAAACAAGAGACGCTAAAATTAGGCTTAAATCTTGGACTGTCGGTTGGCGGGCTTGCAAAAGTGCCATTAGTAACAACAACAAATGAAAATAACTAAATTGCAAAAAATGAAACATTATTTAATGAACAATTACAATCAATTAATGACTCTCTTCAAGAGGTTAATTAATGAAAACACGTTCCAGAGCATAGTCCGTCTTCTGTTTCACCATCTCACGATTGGTTTGATAATCTTCGTTTAAGAGGTTCATTAATGAAAACAAGCCCCGTGCTTCCTGTTTCTATTTCACGTCTCAGGTTAGCTTGTACTTAATCTACATTATCTATCATCTGTACATAATCTACATTCAAGAGGTTCATTAATGAAAAAAGATCCTCCTAATGTATCTCGAATCCCGTTATTCGGTCTTGCATTAGGCAAATAATCTCCATTTGATAAGTACATTATGAAAAATAAGATAGTCTGGAATATCCCATCGGTAACATTTTGGCTTAAGAAATGCGTGATACCTATTCTGATGAATTAGAAAATGAATAAATCTTACTTATCTTCACTAATTAAATTCTATTCTAAAAAATCATAATTCTCGATTGAAGATATATCAATACTGAGAAGCAATGGGAAATGCCCTTTCATTACAAATACAGGGTGATTCATTAGGCAGTATGTTTTCAATGCACTGTAAATCAAGAAGAATGTAAGATATAACATGTCAACCTATAACAGAACTGTATGGTTCTTAAAAGAATTTTTAGAGACAGTGGCACTTGTTATATGTGTGACTCCTTAGAAGGCGTCGTACATTTCCTTTCTGGACACCGCACAGAGCAAATTTGTCTTAAGGGAATCTCACACGTGAATTTGTGACTCTCTCTTCCTCAAAAAGGAAGCATTGAGCTTATTTACTTTCTCATTGACCTGCAATGTTTCTTCTTCAGTGTAAACTAAGTGATCATCAAAAATCATCATTTTCAAAATGAAGCTGCATATCGGTAAAATATTCAAAACGCTTTCGTTTGTCAGGTTCATTCAGATTTTGTGACACTAGCATTTCGTATGGAATTATTTTTAGCTTCTTTTTTAAAATGAGAAATGAAATCTGAGAAATTTATACTTCACGACTAGCCTTTTGAGTTTTCCGAGCTTTAAAGAATGACATCTTACAGTCAGTTGCCCAAGACCTATACCACACCTCAAACACACCGTAGTTTTAATTGATTGAAAGAAAGAATGTATCTGAAGATAGATATAGAAAATTAATTGAAATTGATAAAAAGATTTTCCAGTTGGAGCTTTTATTTCCGAATCATGATCGAAAATGCCATTGCACAAAGTTATGGATTGCGTTTTTCTAAATTGAAGAACGCAAAGTCTTCTCCACTACAGACGCCGTCATTTCGACTGATTAGTCATTTGACACACTTGCTACTGCTTATGTGAGTCCTGTCAAGGGAGAGACACAAACTTTAAGAAAACATCTACCTTACGATTCACGAAAGTGGTTCGTGTCTTTGACTGTTAAAATGTTACAGCATCTGAATAGTGAATACTTCTTTATGAATCACGCTGTATATTTGTTGCGTTTGCATTATGTCTACTATTTTCTCTCTATTCTCTTTATCTTTCATAATATTCATCTGTCTAAGATCGGAGGTCGGCCTCCAGCTCCTCTGTTAGGTTATTACACCACAGAGTTATGGAGTAATAACCTATGCATCATACTTATTCAGGAAATGAGGAAATCTAC
>JAPMOQ010060639.1:2982-13893 GCA_026543055.1 Argiope trifasciata
ATATATATATATATATAATATGAAGCTATTATTTTCCAGCTTTTGTTTCAATGAATGTGAAATCGCTTATAATATGTATTTCGAAAACGAAATTTTGGATATTAATATTCTAAGTTATTGCATGTAAAATAGTGAACTATAATTGTTACTCTGAAACAATTATTTTGATTGAGTAAATATTTTACAATTTTTTTCCATTTTTGTAACATTTTTCAAATACATTTGGGAGCATATTGTGCAATGATTGAAGAATATAAAATAAAGTGTTCTCGTTTTAAACATATTATATACATCCGAAAAAATTTGGGAAATTGTTCTAAATCTGGAAATCTCAGGCGAATTTAAACGGAAGAAATAAATGCCACCATATGAAAATATTCCGAAATGAAAGCCGATAGATTGCAAAATTTACAAGCATAAATACATATTAAATAGTCAACCGTTTGACAGATTTCATTCAAAATTTGATATTAATCTCTATTTTAGATGGTATTCAGAAGCATTTTTTAAAAAGTCTTATATTTCAGTAACTAATTCTGAAAAAACATGAAAAACTCGAGATCAAGAGCTTTATGATAATAGTAAAATGAACACTGACTTAATACTTGAAACAAAATGCTTGATGCAGATAAAATTTCCACCTATTTTTGTAATTTTAATTTTGGATTTGTACTGGGTTCTGTTCTATATGTTATTATTGCACACAAATATGCTGCAGATTTTTTAAAAATATATAAATTAAACAAATCATATCTACATAAAAGGAATTTTTTTTAGTTTAGGTATTTTACGTTCTTCTAATCTTTATTCTTTGAATTAAGAAAATTATTGGAAGAATCAGCACAAGCATTTTTGATGAAAATTAATAGAATCAAATTTAAATCCATCTTCCCACCTTAAAATTATTAAACTTTTGCCATCTTTTGCCATTCGATTAATATCATTATTATTCGATTATTATAATAAAAAAAAAGAATTTAAAATATTTCCAGTGGATAAAAATTTTAATTAATTTTATTAGAATAAAAATTTGAATTTTGAGAAATGTTTCTCTTATTGAACATTTACTTTGTAAGTACTAACTATAAGATCAGTTTGGGAGCTCTAGACTCAATTGTCTTATACATAGCACTATTCATTGAAAATTCGTCAACTTACAATATTTAAATCAGGAATTCTTAAAGGAAATTTTCGTCTAATCCTTGTTAACGTTTGTAATAAAAATAAGAAGAAAAAAAATGGAATGAATATTAATGCTGTTCAGTAAAAAAAATATATAAGAAAAGATTTCTACATCTATTACTAAAATATTTTCATTGAACATTTATCACTTATTTTTCATAAAATATTGGATCGCAACAGAGAATAAAAAATCATTTCTTTTAAGGTTTGTTTCTTGGAATGAATTTCTTCTCAAATACAATTCTTAAACGAATTGAGATTTTAAAAGAGTTTTAAATCTGAAACAAAATACCATTTCTTAATTAAAGAAGCAGTAATTTTTTTCAAGATTTTATTTAGTATTTGGAAAAAAAAAATAGTCTCTTGCCGACCTTATGTCAAAATATAAATATAGTCACACTCTCTCGACTTGGATGATGCATATTTCTAAGCAGATTAGAAATAATAACTAGATTATAAATAAATAGATATTTTGAAAATAGATGCAAATTTCTACTTTACGCAATTAAATTTCTAGCCCATTGTTTCTTTTATATATGAGCTTTGCTGCAAAGTTTAGCGTGTGTGTGTTTTAATATAAGAGAAAAAAAAAATCTACTTGTTGTTGCAATTACTACCTTGATACCTTTTTCATATTGTACGAATGGCGAATGATAATTTTTTTAGTAAGACAGATTAAAATATTTTGTATTGCTTTTAAAAATATGCCCTTATAAAACTTTGACTCAGTAATATTAATTTAAGAAAGATTTTCTTCCTTCACGAAAGCGACATAACTTGCCCACTTTAATCGTTTTCAAGATAAGGAATTTGTTATTTAGTGCAAATTAGTTTCATATGAAAAATTGTGAAAAAAAGATCTTTTCGCCGATTTCCACGGCAAAAACTTGCGTAGGAATAAACCGTTTGCGGCACATTCGAATACAACCGCTGAGGGTGAAATTTCAAGTTTCCACCCTTTTGGACGTGGACTTTATTTTTAGAACAATCTCTCTACGGTTCTCAGAGAGAACTAAACATTGCTATATTGTATTGTCAATATGTCAGAAGACGTTGTAAATTGGAGAGTTGGGGGAAGGAAGTGGTCAGCAGTAAGATAAGATGGTTGAGTGGTATTTGCGCTCCACTAGTTAACCCCCCATGTCATTAAAAGATATAATTCACGCTCAGGATTGTCACATTATAACCGTTATCTTTGCATGAAAGATTTGGCGATTTTACAACGAACGCCAAATGGTAATCACAGTTCAGAGTAATAATGATACTCCATGTCCTTGAAAACGAGACGAAGCTTCCGTGGGAAAACTGCTGTCTACCCTTAATTGCGTTTTAGACGAGAGTTTAAAGTAATAAAGGAAATGTGAGATATTTCATTTTAAAAATTTATGATAAAGGAACACGATTATAATTTTCTCGCACAGAAGGCATTAATAATTTTGATGTGCGTTATACAAATTCATCTAATAAAGTGAAGTTTAATTTTTATTTTTATGGGGATTTTAATCTCTATATCTCTTACTGTTTAACTTTTTTTAACAAAATGAAAAAAAAAGTACTTAGAAACTGCTTTAAAGTGAAATTTAAGTGGATATCAGTAATGCTTAGTTCTTTCAATTTGTATTTATGTATTCTTGTATATATACATACTCCCTAAGCTTTTACTTCAAATGAGCTAATGTATTTTTTATGTTAAAATTTTTCAAATAAGCTGTTTTTTGCAAAAAATTAAGCGCTTTGTCTGAAATAAGATAGGAATCATATTAATAATTCAGAAAATAAATGCTGGTTAATTTTCAGAAAGAAAAAATATTTCTATAAGAAAATGTTGATAATTACTGATATTCCTTCAAATTTGAAATATGATACCTCATTTTCTAGCTAATTTACCGTCAGACAATTATACACAATCCAATGTACCATCAATCGACATAGTTCTTCATTAAAACGTTTAATTCTCAGATTCAGTATCATGATTTAAAGTTTTATTCGCAGGTAATGTAGTAACAAATTTCTGCCTATTTTCTTAAAAGTGCTGTCAATGATTTATTACTAATTTTCAATTTGTCTTAAATCTATATATGAAAGAAAGCTAAAAATAAAATATATTACTTTACATTTTATTCGTTCTTTTTTCGCCCCTAAATTTTTTTGCCAAAACTATAGATTTATATAGATTGAGAAATTACAATAGTAAATATTTAAATATTAGGCATTAAGATAAAAAATAATTTTGCAGCTATGTTAGCATGGTTTCTAAAGTCACCTTTTCTTCTTCTAATAAAGCATCAAAAGGTTGCCCTAAGAAATTTTTTTTTAAAATATTGCATCTAAACACTTCGAATTACAAAATTTCATTAAATAAGGTAGGCAATTGTACGAAAATTAATTTTTATATATCCATCATAATTTCAAGTATAAATTAGTGCAATTTTTCTCTTATATTTATCTATACGTACAAAATTTGACGTTGCTATCCAGAAAATTTTGAGAGATATGCTTAGTTTTAAATTTCGAAATAATGGTCACAAATGTGTTAATTTCGGAATGCAACTTGTACATTATCCAATCATTATGACTTCAAAAAAATTAGGAATCGCGCATAGCATTGTTTACTTTCATTGTTCGACAGTTACACCAGGTCTTTATAAAGAAAAGAAACTTTTGGTTATGATGACGATTTATTTAGTAAGCAATCGTAATGCTTTTTTCAAGTTTTAGAAAAATACAATGTCGTTTTCAGTTCCAAACATTTTAATGGGCTTTGTGGTATAGCTATTAAAAATTGTAGGAACAAACGAAGAGAAATAGTGAGAAGGAAGTGTCATATATGTGATGAAAAAAATTTACATTTACCTATATTTTTCAGGTTACCTTTTTGTTAGATTAAGGACGGGTGGTCCAGTGCTCAACATTTAAAAATAGACAAGGTTGAGAATACTTCAACTTTAATAAGTGGCATTCATACAGAATATAAGATCGACGTCTAAAATCAAACAAATAGGCCATTTCTAATGCAAATTTTTTTTCTTTCTGATAATTGTTGTTTGGTGAGACAAATGTTGCTTTGATCTAGATAGAAACATTGATTAGAAAAAAATTTAAAGTTTGGAAAAATGAAGACAATTTATCGCCATTGGCAGTTTTTTTTCCGCATGTTAGAGCTGTCGTTTTTATAAGTTCTTGAGTTAGTCTAATTTTCTACAAAAATTGATTGTATAGGAACGATAAATTCAGTTAATTTTATTGGGATTATAACTGAAATAAGTAATGAATTAACTTTGTCTATGAATGTTTGATAAATCTTCGCTGATTCATTTAAAAAAAAAAAACGGTCCTCGTCCCATGAACTCAATCACATATGCTGAAGTATTATTAAGTAATTCTGCATAGGTATTGGAAGCGTTAATTTGAAACAAATTTTTAAACACTTTAATTAATAGAATACTATTCAATTTTTAAAAAATGTAATGAAAATAAACAAATATTATATGTTTTAGCAAAGTAAGAATGTAATTTAAATTGCTTGAAATTAAGCAACAAAACATATCCTTCAAGAGAACATTTTACTGACCATAGTTTAGTATTTATTATAATATAATTTTATTTATAGATAAAACTAAGTTGTTTTTTTGGAGGGAAGGTGGAGGGGGTTAAAGTTCCTCTAAAAAGAGCTTAAATTGGAATTAAAATCATTTCCTGAATGTGAAGAGGTATATTGTAGTTCTCAAGAACCAGTTATAAACATTATCATTATTTGAAATTAGAAAAGACTAAAACAAAAAAAGTAGTAATTAATAAAAAAATATTAATTTTTAATTTTTTTTCTTTTGTCTTTTCTTTTCCAAATAATAGAAAAATCAAGGCTGTTTGCTTTTATATTTTCAGGAACAAACGAATAAAAAAGGAAATGCTACAGTTCATAAAATATCAAACTTGTTTTCAGATTCTCTATACTGATACCTAATTCCCTTATTGAGCTTTAAAAATTTAGTGGTGTAATTTGTGGAATCATTTTCTTTATCTGAATCGATGAAACAATTTTAATAGGCTATGTTTTATTCTATATTAACGAATAGTATAATAAATAGTAGTAGTATCTCTCAGAAAGTTTATTCCATTTTTAAAGGCAAATAAACTACAAAAAATTACTGTTTTTCTTTTATCAAAATTATTTTACAATCAATTTTCCTTAAAAACTGTTTAGGGGATTCAAATATGACAAATCTTCCTTAGTTCTGCTATTTTGAAAATACTATTAAATTAAGCAAATTCAAACTAAATTATTTTTTTAATTACTATACCATTACAAAAGAAACAAAATCTTAAAAAAATGATAATTGGGTGGAAAGAAATAATCAATCCATTTACTGACTCATTACATTTGTTTGTTTGTTTTTGTTGTTAATTTATATAGTTGTATCATTAAAACCTGAGTTTGAAGTTAAAACTTACGTCTTTTCGTATCTAAAAATTCAATTCCCTATGAATTAGATTCCCTATTCTATCTAAGATACAAGATTTGTAAGTAAAAATGGTCTCTTTAGACATCTATTTTCTTTATTTGTAAAATATTATTATCTATCCGACTACGTAAGACATTTATCTATATAAAAGCAGTATTAATTATGTAAATAGAATCAACATGAGCTGAAAATTTTTTTTAAAGATTATTTTACAAAAAGGTAAGTTGAAATAAACAAAAGTAGGTTTCTTTACTAACTAATGTATTGAAAGAAAAAGGCAAACGAATTCTTGAAATCTATTTATTATTTGCTAGTATATATTACAATTTTAGCTCTACTAAAAGGACATTAAACATGAGTACCAATGAGATTAACAATTTTTGGCCCTTTTATATCTACAACAATTATTATTAATTATTATTCTAAAAATTTGATATATCTATAATTTTTAGCGCCTAGTTTTCACACATTATTTCAAATTCATTTCGATTATATTATAAATATTTGACTAATAAACAATTATTATAAAGGTTTGCTATTCTAAAATTATGTGTCTATAGTTTTTAGTGACAAGTTTCCCAAGTTATTTAATTCTTTTTGATTATAATACAATCAGGATAGACATTAAATGATTTTTTTTTAATTTTTAGTATAAAGTATAACTTTACATTGATTATATCCAACAAATCAAGTAATTCGAAAGGTTAAGATTATAAATGCAATAATTTTATTTTCATTGTTAAAAATTTCAAATATTGATGATAATTTGAAAATTTGCTTGTCTTCTATGAGGAGGGAAAAAAACTTCGCTTTATTTTTCGCTGAAGAAAATTTAATTCAAATTACAGAAATTGTCTCAGAAATTTTCTATTTAAATGAAAGTTTCAATATTATAAACCTTTTCTACAAATGAAATATTTATGATCCATTTTAAGAAAAAAAATCTTTTTAAACATGAATGTAGTACAAGGTCAAAATTTGAGTGGAAATAAATGCTATAATTTTATATTCATTAATTTAGAATCATTAAAGTATAATATCTGTCAAATATTTTAGAAAATGAGCCTTAGTAATAAATATTAGGTTTACTTACAGTTCCGCCATCATCTTTTATCATAATCTTTAAGATAAATATATATAATTAATTTAGCAGCAGACATGTTATTTATTAACAGAATATAAACAGAATATAAATCGGAATTAAGGCTATTGGGAATGATAACAAGAGCATGTTTGTAGCAACTAAGCAACCTCCAAAATTAATTTTAGTAGTTTTCAACTAAAATTTTTGGGTTTATTCCTCATACAAATTTTTTTAATGCTTTTCTAATTCAAAGAATCTGATCTTGTAGAAACTGAAGTACCTATTTGAGAATAAGTTCCTCATATTTAAATATTATTTGTTTAATTTATATTTTGTTAAAAAAATCTACAGCTTATTTGAGCGATTTATTAATGACGTACTGAATGCAGAAATTGTAAAGTAATTAATGAATAGAATAAGGTACATTAATCACGAACAGAATTAGGTATAAATCCGAAATTAAATTTAATAATGTAGTGAAAATTTAATTTGCATTGAGCATTTTATTTCTATTTTCAAGCCATTGTTCATTTGATTATAATCATTGCGCGATCACGATTCCTATTACTTCATAATTCTCCAGAATGAGTCGCTAAAACGTAAGATTTTTTTTTTTTTTTCGTTTCAAATTTAATCTTTACAAAAGTTTTGAAGCGGTTACTATGACATCATTTGAAATTGTAGAAACATTTTTTAAATAGTTTTAGAGAAATATTATTCCGAATTAGGATTAGTTGCAATGTATATAAAGTATCTGATATGTCACATTTTTCAAATAGTTTCCTAAGTATTTTCAAGTGCTCATTAAAGTACTCATTCATTCATCTTTGAAATCTTGATGATGTCGTTAGTCTTGATTTCCATCAAATATAGCATATCATGTGAAAGATTCGTACATCATGTTATTTAAATAAACCATTAAAAAGTTCTTATAAATTTTAACTGAAGTTACTGTTTAAAACTGTTACTACTGTTAGTAGATATTTTTTCTGAACGTTAAAAAAGTAACGACGGAACGTCATGGTAAAACACCAAAATTGATTTCAATTTATTTTCTATAAAAATGAAATGTTAGAAATTTTTTTCTAAATTTAATTTTGAATTTTTTAGAAAATCTAAAGAGAAATTGTCCCGAAAACGGAAATTTTGTCTTTGGAAAGTTAATCTTTTAAATTTTAATGTGACAAAACATTTGTCAATTGGCTTTTTCGATTGATTAAGTTTAAATTAAGATTTAATAATTAAAAAATTAACAATTTTGAAAAAGATTCTAACTATTGAATATCCATTGGTGAAGAACTAATTATTTATGTACCAAATTTTATAAATCTGGGATCAGCTGTTTATATGAAGTTACTTTTTTGGTGATTTTTGTTTCTCGCGATTTACAAAAAACGAATTTAGCAGTATGTCTGTAATATAAATATATTACAATTTTTAATTCGGAAACTGTAATTTATAGTACAGCGAAATAAATTAAACACGAAAAATTAAATGAAATTAGTTTAAACACAAATAATCAAATTAAAACATGAAATTCCTCGCAAGACTATGCTGCATTTAAAAAAAAAAAAAGGAAAATTGTAAAATTCTTACGTCAAAAATCAAATTTTAACAAACAGTCTTGATTTCTTAACAGAAAATCTACCAACGTATTCATGTTATGAATTTTTAGGCAAAGTAGGTAAATAAATAAATGAAATAAATTCCTTTTTTTATTTTTTGAAGGCGTTTCACCTATTTTAAAATTGTTTAATAGCAACATTTTACGGAAAAAGTTGCTCAGAAATATTTTGACAAGTAAAATTATGTGCGAAGATTTTTTTCTCATAAGTTTCCGAAAACCAAATAAGATACTTCCTACTTCACCCATTTAACAATAAGGAGTTCTTTTATGAGGGCTAAGTGCTTTTACAGAGGGGGGAGGGTCCACCTGGTAATCTTATCATAAAGTAATCTATCACTGCCTAAAAGGTCATTAACGAAGGGGTACGGCACCGAAAAAAAAAACACGAGTGGAATATGCGCTCCACGCCAAATTTTCCAGCCAGAGGTAATAAAATTCCAGTAAACCTGCAAACTAGGGGGAGGAAATAATAATTGGAGCGCAAATGCCACAATCCCGTTTAAAAGGGAATGTCGCTAAAACAGGGTCAAAAGTTTCATTGTCGCCAACAATGATTACAATAGTGATTCCCGACCCTAAGGGGCGCGACACAATACGGAGGGAGTTTTATCAGGCAATTACGGCTCAGCTGGAAAGCTGAAGTGGGGAAAGGAAAATCCAAACTCGTTCCTGGTACAGCAGTTGTACCGAGCCGTACGGAAAGGTAAAAAAAATCCTGGTACAACTGTTGTACCAGCCGTAAGCTAAAGGTTAATACCATTTCATGCGATATTTTCCTCTTGGTTTTTTATGAAGCATGAATTGCTTTTCAAGGAGTTTATTCAAAAAATATGATAAAAATTAATGACCAATGATATTTTTTTTCATATAAATACTATATCGACTTTGGAACAATAATCTAGATTTTGGTAAATGAATTATTTTACATGAATATAACGATTTGCATTAAACAAAAGAATTTTGGTTTCATTAGTTTTTATTTTATTTCTTCTTGATTCGTTTGTTTAGTAAATTTGAACACTGAAATGTATGTTACTTAAATATAGGAACTTTAAAAAAATTATTGTTTCTTAAGTATGGAGTACAATTAAATGGTGTTAAAAGCATTGAAATTATTTGTAAGATGGGAATAGTTATAAAAAAAAGTCTTGAAATGACGTAAGCAGTAAGAAAAGATTCCAACTACGAATGTTAATTTTCCGTGCTATATATTTCTTTTACAAATTTAAACTTTTCTGTTTATCATTGTAGATTTAATTTCAATGCTGTTACATTTAAATGAAAAATCTGCTCAGATAAAGATAAATTATTTGTTCATTATACGACTTTGAATTTTATTTATGAAATATTGTTATTACACGGTGCATAAAATAAATAGCTTACTAAATCAGAAGTATATTAATATTTTGCCAACTGATCCTTTTTATCTGCGAAAATTTGTAGGTGATATTAGCTGAATTCAAATTTAATTTTCTTCTAGTGACACTATTTATTAAACCCTAATAACAAATCTATTGATATAATATAAAACAGAATTAAAAAAATATTTACATTAATGTACGTAGTAATAAATTTACATTAATATATGCAGTATATGTTCTTCAGAAACTTTAATTTTTTTTATAGATCGTTCCTGTATGTAAAATAAGCCATTAACAATAGTATTAAATGAAGCTCTGGTAATTTACCCTTGAACAATATAAACCTACACCATTATTGAAATTTTTACTGATTATCTATGCGTTTTTTAACCATATTTTAAGCAGCGTAATTATTTCTAATTTCAGAAGAATTCATGGCCATTTAAAACCTTCCAGGGGTCCTGTGATAATGCAAATCTCGAAACAACCTTTTCCCTCCAAATTTTTTACTATGTATTATGTATTTGATTCCCAGAAGTTCAAAAGCTTTGAACAGATTTAATTTCAAATAGTAGGAAAGTTATCAATTGTTAAATTCTTTATTGACTTATGTACTATTTATCGTTTGAAATGTACATTTAAATGATCAGCTTCTCTTAAAACAATTAGAATCGTTTGTGATGGTAATAATTGAGGTTAGGCGTAATTTTTTAGAATGGAATTTCTGTTTTACATTTTCTTTTAAAATTTATTGATTTTTATTTGAGAACTATATTTAGCATACTTAGACTGTGAATGAATAATTCAGAGAATTCAAGCGTAGTAATGCAAGCGTTCTTGATGTATTTTGTCGTACACTTTAAATTTACCACCTTTGTCGTCCAGTTATCTATCTGTCTGTCCGTCATATATATATATATATATATATATATATATATATATATATATATATATTCTGAACAATAAGGTATAAGACATGAGAAAATATTCCTGCGTACGGTTTTTATACGCATTTTTTAAATTTTAAAATGCTGTAAAAACTGTTTTTTTTACTGTAAATTTTTAGAAAGTTATAACGAAAATAAAGTCAATATTTCTTTTATTTTTTAATTAAATTTTTAAAAAATCACTTTTCTATCCTTCAAAGTAAATATTTGCCAAATTTCATAGCTAAACGGTATGGTGTGTATAGAG
>JAPMOQ010060643.1:0-45278 GCA_026543055.1 Argiope trifasciata
TATTTTAGTCAGTCTCTACGTTTTATTTGGAAGTTAATAATTTAATATGCATATTGTTGGAATTAATAGGCTAAATTAAAGAATACTTATCCATTGAAAGGCATTATATGCTATTTAATAAGTGCTTTTAAAATACAAATTGAAAAGGAAGGAAGGTCAATTGCTGTAACTTGTATAATTTGAAGCGATTTAAAGTAGTTATTATGGCATGACAAATATAGAATTTAAAATATTATTTGCTGTATTAACATTATTTAACTTGTCTGCTTAAAAAACACGAAGGTACCTTGAAGTAATTTTG
Organism: Argiope trifasciata; assembly: GCA_026543055.1. Taxonomy (NCBI): domain Eukaryota; kingdom Metazoa; phylum Arthropoda; class Arachnida; order Araneae; family Araneidae; genus Argiope; species Argiope trifasciata. The sequence continues at coordinate 302 of JAPMOQ010060643.1, forward strand.
TTTAATGCTTAATGAAGGCTTAATGCTTTTAATGGCTTACGTATAACATCAAACTTATTTACACAAATACTGTATCTATCGCTGTAATTAAGGAAGTATAATTTAAATTGATTAATCACATAACAAAAATTACTTTTATTGCATTTTGATTTTTTAACACTTATTTGATGTTTCCCTTTTAAATTTACTTTTAAATAAGTTCTTGTAACCGAAATTTCACATTTGTATCCTGTTTAGGAATATTGCCTTGAAATCTTTTTAAAGAGAAACAAACTATGATCTGTATATAGGTGTTTCAGTTTGTTTGTCACTAAACTTCAAGCATAGCAGCAAACATGAAAAATTTATCCATTTTGTCCTTTTACTTCTTGGTCAGTCTTGTTTCTATTAGCTTATTTTGGTCAACATCTGTTTCCGCTTAACACTTCTTTGTTTGAACTTTAGTTTGGAAATTTTTTCCTGTGACTTCAACTCTGACATTTCAACGCCTACAAATAAAGAGGGACCTTTTAATTGATAATCAGTGATTGATGGAGACATTTTTTTTCTAGTATCCTTTCGATTTTTTTTCTATTCCACCTTTCATTAATTTTGACTCACTAATGAGTGTCAACTTAAACTTCGCTAGTTTGGCAAAATTTAAATTTTTATAAATGCTTGCACGGGTTTTAAAAGAGGAAGAGAAAAATTTTCCTGGCGTGGAAACAGAGATGGATTATTTCTGAGATGCTGACTTCTAACAGAAACAAATGATGAAAATATTTTAGATACCAACTTGGGGTTTGGTATTTGAGGACTAAATTGAATGACTTTATCGAGGGAAAAATTATTGAAATGTTGGAGTTTCAGAATATCCAGGCTGAACCTAGCTTCTTGAATATTGTAAATGAAAAATTTTTACCTTTACCACCTTTGAATGGGTTTCGGACCTTCCGAATTAAGATTTTTCACTTATTCTTGTTAATATCATATTTCATGTCCCGATAAAAATTGCATTATCTTGCTGCAATCCTAAACTGCTTATGCCTGAAAACGTTACATGTAGAGAAGCAGGTAAGGTATTTTTTTTTTGTTTCCCAGGAGCAGTTTTATTTAAGTGGGCAAAGTTTATTTTTTATAGTGACTCAATAGATGGCTGCTACCAAGACTTAAAACTATATTGCTGTAAGTACTATTACCAAAAATACATATTAACCAATAACTAGAAACAAGAATTTCATAACGCTGCCAGAGCCAGGAAGCCAAAAGGACTTTTTTTGTCTTTTGTTAACAACATTGGAATTTATTTTGGAAACACAATATAATCTGTAAATCACATAGTTACAAAAAATACTGAAAATGTCAATATTAAAAGTTTTAAATGCTATAATGTTAAATGTTGTAAATATGTTATAATCAAACCCTAAACAATTGTTTTATGCTTATCTTTTTTTTTATATTACCGAGTTACACTAATGAGAAGAATTGTTAGAATTTAACAAAAAAAAAGAATACAATATTTTAAAACATTATTTTAAAAATATTTCTTTATTCTTTGTGCGTGATTCAAATGAAAAGCAATTTCCCTGATATTGTATCGATTACTTCATAAATACAGCAAAATCTTTTGAAAAGACTAATTTGGTTATACGCACGTGTTCATACTGTAGTGTTCCCCTATCCCATTCACGATAAGTGACTATTCCAATCAACTGTTCACCGGTTAACGCCCTCCATTGTAGTATTCAGCTGAAAGTTCAACACTTAAGGTTCAATGTTGGTGAGAAACCTATCGCATCTTCAAATGAAAGGAGTGTAAAACATCTGGATGCCAGACGGTCTTCTTTGTGAAGAAACTATCATTGATACGTTTCCAGAGCGGTCAGTTGTTAGGGCGTATCATTGATGGACATTTCCCACTCCACTCTAATGCCACAAATGAGGGAAATTTTTGCTGAACGATTGCTAGGAGCCATATAGAGAGCTCACGTAGACGAATGGGAGATAAGACGGTGGAGTTTGTGCAGCAATAAATTGCGGATTTTTTTCTTTGAAAATAGAGACTTTTTGGATTATGGACGGCAGATTTTTAAGTTCTACCCTGGAGTAGCAGTGCTGACTAACACCCAGTTAGGGTTTTGTGATGTTGTTTCTCCAAATTGATGGAAAACTTTTTTCACGAACTATTTTAATGATAAAACTTTAACCTAGATTAGAACATATTATTTTTATGCATATATATGGCTGTAAATAAAATAATTGACTGAAATTCTACTGCTTTATTTAATCGGTCAAAATCTCATTACAATATTTAGACTTTCCCTAACATACTGCTGAAAGAATTTGAAGGTGCTGAGGAGGTGATTGTATTCAAGGACAAAATGCCACTTGATAATCAGTGCTTATGAGCAAAGTGGAGTCGTTTTGAATCCAGTCTCTTGTTGCGGGTTAGCTAATTAAATTTTATTTATAAAATTTATGTAAATACTTAAAGTTCTTGAAATGTTTATATTGAACATTGAAAGTTTAGAAATACAGAGCTGTTTATTGTAATTTTAATGAATTGTATTTTGCTCTGAAAGAATTTATATAATTGAGCTTAATCGAGATTTAAAATCAGATAAGGTTATTGATATAGAGAAAGAAATTAAAGTTGATGTTAATATTTCGATAGTATAAAATTTCAGTTAATTGGAGGAAAAGGGCTTATAATGCTGTTATTGCCAATTGTTTTAAGAGGCAAATCTGCTCTCTGAAGAAGAGGACTTGGATGCCGAAATATAAAGAACTATACCAGTCAAAAGAGAATGCTTGAGTAGGGAATTAATCTACAATTTCGTTTGAAAACTGCATAATCATCCTTCTTCTGGCATGGAAAATATTTTGAGAGTTGAGCTTTTAGAACAAAAAAAATGCCAACTTTTGAACGATTTTAAAACGGAATATTCTTTCAAAAGTAGAATAACAATTTAAGAATCGTCTTCCATTGAAAAATATTATACATGTCTCGAATACCTTTTATTATGCGACAAACCAGGGCATTAACGAAAATAAACCCCGTAGTTAAAAAGAAAATTTGCCTCTTTTTATTATCTCCTTCCTTTTTTGCAAACAGCAATAAAAAATATTTTTAAATTATTATATTCCATTGGTATTGATTGGTAGTCTTGTATTCTATAAATATATGACAATTGAAGAAAACATTTATGATATAAAAAAAGCAAGAAATCTTGGAAAATGACAATTCTATAATAAGCCTTAAAATCCCATCCTCTTAAAAAAAGCGGTTTTCTTTTTAATTCGAAAACGTTTTGGGCCTTAATATTATTTTTTATTATAAAGTAAGATACTTTAATAGTTGGAATGCTTAAAATTTTTACGAATCCCAAAGTTTACCAAGCAAATGTTTTCTATTTCTTTCTTTCTATTTCTTCAAAGATAAATTTCTTTTAATCTTCCTTGCAATAATAATCAGCTATGTACTCGATATATATTTTATAAAGCTTCGTTATGCAGGTTTGAAAAGTACAAAAATTTTCTTCGACCTTTCATACAAATTTATAATATCTCAAATTGTTCCTCTTCTTACGTTTGAATGAATTTATCAATAAAGCTTGATATTCTTTTTCTCCAAGAATTCTATTACTACAGTTATTCCAAGCTTTAGTTTTGAAGAGTCATATCATTAATCATTGAGTCACGTTGATCTTTAACAATTCGTCAGAAATGCCATGTACAGAAAATGCTCGGTCAGTTGCATTTCTGTTATAATTGTCATTCTTAAGATTGTTTTTCCATTTACGCGAATCTTAATTCAATATCCTTTGCCATATAAATACTTCTAAGTAACTTGTCTATTCCCATCAATTGTACAATTGCGGCGTCAACTTCCCCACCGAATCTAAGAGTCTTCAAGAAAAGCAGCAAATCAAGAGCATAAAGGGGTTTTCCTAATCTGCACAAGTGTGGAGGGTGTCTTCTTCTCTGATTGCTCAACAAAAGTTTTATTCCCTCAAATAGAGAATGCTTGGCTTTTATGCTCAATGATTTGTCCATGTATGTAATAATTTTCAAATGCTTTTGCATTGCTTATTTTTTATTTACGTATTAGAGGTAGCAAAAACTGAGACGTAGTATTAGAATTAAGTTGAAAATGTTGCTGCTTATAGCATTTGTCATAGACAAGACCTCTGACAGAGTCAGCCGTTTTAAATCGAGTTTTTGAATCTGCTGTTTTAGTAATGTCATATAGAGCCAAAAGTACGTTACAGCCTTTTCTACGAAGACAAAAAGTTTTCCCTCTTGCGTCACAGCCCTTTCCAGGGAGCGAAAATTCATTCTTCCACAGATAGCAAATAAGACCTAAATTAGAGAACGATCATCTACGATTCAGTACCATCGGTGGTATTGTCACAACTTGGAGACATACCAGCCACTATACATATAAAGAGTCTTAGACAGGCGCTCAAACTCACAACCCAAAAGATGCGAATGCAACTCCCCACCAACCAGGCTATCTCAGCTCTTTTTTCAGATATCTAAGGGGTTCAAATACCTACGATTCCAAACATGACCGTAATATGTCTTCTAATTTCTTCAGTGTGAATATAAAATACTAATTAAACTCGGAAAATACACGATTTGAAAAAAATATTTAATATTTGAAACATATACACAATGTTAGATGGGCGCAATTATTCCATTTTTACCCAAAATTTCGGTGACTGACTTATCTTTGAGCAAATTCTATGATTTTTTTAAAATTCAATATGCTATTAAATCCGAGGTACTTTATTTAAGCATAATTGTAATAAAACTATTCGAGTTTTTTTTATTGGACTGATAAATTGATCAAAAATATGAGTTAGTGTGATTTTTGTATTAATATGAAGTTTAGAAAATAACTTGAATGTTATTAAGATAAGCCATCACTATTAAATAGAATGTGTACTAGGAGATGCTGTCTTCTTACCATTGTTACGGCAAGACAATAAAAGTAATATTTATTTATATTGAAATATTTCATTGAATTCATTCACTTGAACTGAATTATTTGAAATTAAAAATATTAAAAGTAGCACCCATTTAAAACATCCGAAAAATTATAGAATCCAATATAAATTTAGGACAACGTTTCCCAAAGACCTAAAACGACAAGTAATAGTCTTTTCGAAAGCTGTCAAATGACCAAAACCCTCTTTCTTTTCATTCCTTAAGGCCTCACTTTGCGAGAAACTCAATTCTTAAGTATCCAAGAATCTTTAGTTATCCCAAGATTGTTTACCACAAGGATATAAGTCCTGCCGTCAGTATTTTAAATTCCTTTCTCCAACTCAACCATCTGCTGACAATAAAAGACCATAATTTAGTTATCAATATTTTCCCGAGAACGGCGAGAAGTAAATCTAAAATACTGAATTGAATTTGAACTCTGGACCCTTGAATGACACACCTGAACATGAGATAAGGTTTAGAGTGTCTTAATAATTACTTTACCATTACAAATTGGGAAAGGCAAAATAAGTCACTGATTTCAAGAGCCTAGTTTTGTCAGAATTATATTTTAAGAAGTTGTAATCCAAAGAGAATACCACTTTTAATATAATAGATAAACCTCTTCTTAACTATTAGTACGAATGCTGCTGCAGTTGACATTTTTCTTATGCATCTAAGCTGGTGCTCATCGGTTTTCTCTCATTGGCCGATGCTATTCCTCATTAAAAGAAGCCAATACTTAATGGGGAGGGAGGACAAGAATAGATACCCTACCCCCAAAAAAAAGAATTTTGTTAAGCGGGGAAAGAATTTATATCTAACAGTTTAAACGATAAAATTGTGTTAAAATAGTGATAAAGTATACTGTTTTAACAAATAAAGAATTGGAAAAAGAATAATATAGATTTATATAACTCAACAACATAACATAGATTTTAGAAAATCTTACACTTACAGTCTTTTTTTTCTGTGATGTCGAATAAATTCCTCTTTTATGAAATTAAATCTTTACATTATTCAATGAAAAAAAACAGCAAAAATTCTGTAACCCTATTTTTCTTTTTCTCCAGACAAGTAAAAAATTTCGAAAGCATTAACTTAAAATGTTAAACACGTTTCGCTTTTTCCACCCCACATTAAATAGCACTTTCGTGGTCGCTTCCCAAAGTGTGGCATCCATTTTAATCTTTACGACCTTTTTCGCAGTATTTCAGGGCCTCGGGAAAGTGCAGAGAATGCTCCCCTAACAACCGTTTAAACGTCCTCCCCCCTCGATCCCCTTGGAAGGGAGCCAAAATATTACAGCATTTTCATAACTTAACCATTCACCTGTGCGTCGTGAGGCGTCGAAACACGTGTTCGAATGCGATGCGTCTGTATAATGTGATTGTTGATTCCCCCCCCCCTCTTCTTTCCCCGGGGCAATTAGAATCGCATTAGAAGATGCTTCCTCTTTGGGTCGGCAGCAGAAAACAATTACGGGGGCTTTTTCTAACTTTGTTCATCGTCTTAGGAAGAGGATCGTTTCTTCTCTCTCCCCAATCCCAGGACAGAGTAATGCTTTAATGGTCCCATGAAGCGTCGACAGTAATCGGTGGTTCAAAGAGTTAATCTGGAAAATGATTCTTTACATCCGAAAGTTAATTCGATGACCACACATTTTAAATGAATGAAGGATAGAAAAGACTTTTTTTTGTTTGTTTTGTTTACGCTGTTTAAGAAACTACCTTTGAATTTGACTTAAATACTACTTATTAGTTAATTTCTTGTCTGTAGTCAACTAAAAGTATTATAGCTGATTACGAAAATTAACTATTTATTAGTTAATATCTTGAATTTCCTAAATTTCTTGACAGTACAAAATATTGTCTGTAATCAAATATAAATAATTAAAATCTCTTGTTAATTACATAAAATCTTTATAAATAAATTTTTCTCGTCTCTCTTTTTTAATTAAAACAATTTTTGGAGATAATTGAGATTCTAGATTAGTTGTCGCAGTGAATATTGATGAGTCTAGCTCAACAAGTTTTCCAAAATTTCTTGAAAATATAAAATAGTATTTGAAGGAAGAAGAAAAAGATCAAATTCATGTTTAAAATATGTTCCTGGACTATTTAGAAGTCTTTAATAAATTCTAAGATATGCTTCAGATGAACTTCAAAAGGCCTCTCATGAAAATTCTCTCGTTTTGCCAACAGATGTAAGCTGCATGGTGAAACGGGACGAATACATTTTTCTTGAAAAATCATTAATTTTAATTCAGCTACTTCGACCAGCCCGAATTAAAAGGAAAAATTTAAATGACCGGTGTGTCTCAACAGCAACACTGGTGAGATTGTGTTTGAATCTTAAAAGGCTATCAGAGGTCACGTAAAACTCCTAACCCTGGGAAGTACGTCCCGTCATTGAAGGAGTTGCACCCCCACCTTTTTTCTGTATCCACTAAGGTGGCAAGATGCAACCATCATGCAAGAAACTTCTCATCCTCAATTACGAAGTGTCCATCTTGGGACTTACACTAGAATTAAAATTGATCTACTAGAAGAAATATGTAATTTTAACTAAAAATAAAAATAGATATTTCAAAGATCATGCTATATAAGAAAATGTGATTGCAATTGGAGATTTCCTTATTTACGAGATCAATTGTTTCTAATCACCGAAGAGTAGAGTTCAACGTAAATGACGTGACATTCTTCTGCATAATCATTATCTTTGCTAAAATCAATTCCGTTGGGCTATTTGTTAACATGAAAGATTTACTTTTATATTTTTAGTAACATCATTCGTGACATCAGAACAGCTATAAGCCACAGCATCTTTATAAAAACTTTTTTCGAGTTCTTGTAATAAATGAAAATGATACATTGGAATTTTCTATTTTTAATTAATTGCATTTCGACGTTTTTTTTTTTTCTCTTTTTGAACACTGTTTCATATTATCAAGAAATTTAGGCAAACTCGTTGTTCTAAACTTGCCAATTATTGTCCACCATTATATGAGAAAAAGGATTTATATTTTTTATTGAAATTTGGTTGGTTTCCTTGCATTATTTTTGGGAGGATTTCGAAAAGAAATAATTGCATAGTTATAACAATATATTGCAATATCCATTGCACACTTTAAAATAAAAATGTAATCATTACGTACTTGTGATCATATCCTGCTTTTATTTTTATACAATTCGTAACTCTATCACCAATTTAATGTTCTTTATAACTTTTTCATTAAATAGTAAATTGTTCTTTCTTTTTAAATTTCATAATGGGGAACAATCTCTTTGTAAATTCAGACAATTTAAAATGCTCTCTACATAAAAATTTATTAATGATTCAGAAAGGCAGTGAATTCATCTGTAATGAATTCATTATCATTCTCTATATATCTCTGTCTTCCTCTGTATATTTCTTTTGATAGATTTAAAGTTACATCAGAAGGCAGTTTCAATTCTTTCCTTCGTTACTGCCCTTGAAGGTACTTTTTAATCACATTCCCCCTCATTTGAAAAAGACCCAAATACTTTTGTAAAAACCCAGTTATAATTTTACAAAAATACCAATTCCTTGAGATTCCAAATTTAATAACCATACTTTTGAATGAATTCCATTCCGTTCCAATAATCAGAAGAAATATTTAGAGGATCGTTGATTTCTGAGGCAAATAAATTACGAATGAAGCTCGTCATCCTTAGTATTAAAAGAAATCCATTTATATGAAATGGTCAATTTCTGTACCTATCCTCTAGTTCTTGCGGTTGGAAAAATTCTTCTGTGCATTTCTCATTCATATTTTATACTTTCCTTTATTCTCTAAAGCAGAAATAAAATCTAAGAAGAATTGAATCTATTCGTCAATATTCCAGGACATATCTTTATCCTTCAGTTCTTTTTAATCAAACTGCCTCTCTGCCTTTCTGAAAGGTTAAAATTTTCGATTCACTAAAAACGTTTTTTTTTCCTCTTGATACTCTTTTTCAAAAATTATAATATCTTTTATATACATAACAATAAATAAACATTTTGATAATCAATTTATGCATAAATTTCGCACAAATTTATTTATTAAAACCGACTGGTTGAAGCTCTTTTGGATGGTTTGCTTTTATGCTTCCTTTTTAGAATTATCTCTTTAGAAAATTAATGGTCGTTTAGATAGGACTCCATCCTTTTGTAAGTAGTTTTTATTTTAAAAAAACTAAGGATCGATAATTCAAAATATTTACCATCTGATATTCTAGCATTTGTCATTTGTCCATCGTTCTCCATAAAGTAAGCCTGATATTTATTACATTTGAGTAGGAATTGAATCTCTCTCCAGAAGCACTCTGCTTGAGTGAATTACTCCCGAGCATCCTGCCAAATATAACAGAAGGACTGGGCAGATAGCTGGGTAAACCGGAGTTCTATGAACTCCTCTCTTTGTCTACAGATCCTACCAGACGGCAAAGTTTTTTTACCAAAACTCAGTGCTATAATAAGTATTTTCTCTCTTCTTATCGATTCATTCCTGTTTTTTCTTAGTCCACTTCAACTAGCTTGTGCAACACATCTCTTTTCAATTTCTGTTCATTTTTTTCCAATCTCCACACTGTATTTTTTTCGACTTAACTTCAGAGCTATATTTTTGCTGTTACAAAAAAGTCTAATCGCTGTATAGCATGTAGTTTCTCCTTCACAGTCACTAAAGCTTCTTTTCATTTATCAATTTATGAATGCTGCATGTAATGTACAGTTACAATCAGCAACAGGGGCAACAAATGAAGTCCGTTACGCACTGTTGGAACAATTAATAAAAATCAGAACGCTGCTCTTTTCCACAATTGCATTTTCCAAATGACACCTAGGAGGATCGAAGCAGCCGGCTTTCAATGCATGCCTTGGCAATGTCGCCTATGTAACGCCTTGCATTTATCTCTTAATTGTGATTAAAGAAAATTAGACCGGATAGTACGGAAGACGCAAAAGTGTACGGTAACAGAAGTCTGAAGTAGGAGCGCCATCTCTTGGCGTGAGATACCACATATCAGCGAAGCGATTCTAAAGTTGTGTCAGTTGTCTGGAAATATATGGGCAAGATGTCTAGTATTGATAAGTTAGGAAAAAAACACTTCATCAAAATCCTTCATCATATTCATGATGTTTCTCAATGATTCGTACAAATTCATCAGCTTTTGCTCTATCGTTCTCCACCGATGATTATTGTCCAAATCTTTTAACCAAGCTCTTTGTTTTGTGTATGGAAATTGTCATTTTTATATCATTGAAATAAATACTTTGCCAGATGTGTTCAGAGGCCATGTTCAGCATATATGTCAAACAGCAACCGATTTGTTTCTTTGCAAAAAAATAATTTCTTGCAAGTACTATTTGTTTGTCTCAAAGCTCAACATTTTTTCCGAACTTATATATATCATTGCTAATGCCATATTAACCAGTTTATTGATTTTGACAGGTATACTTGCCATGAAATAAGTACAATATGTTGCGTTATGACGAGTTTATTCATCAGAAGTAATAAGCAGTGACAGTTTGCAATTTGAATTGCAATTTTAGCAAAAAATCAAACATTTTCGTAAATTTAAAAAAAAAATAATCCTTAAATTCTTTGAGGGAAGACGGGATCACAGGAACAAAGAAGAATTTATTAATAATTATTTTTTAAAAAAAACGCTTTTTAAAACTGCTTTTTTAAATTTACTTGTTGTTCAGTTATCCCAAAAGCTAATTGGCAAACATAAATTTTTAGTCTATATAATAAATAGTGCAACTGGTAATAAAAACCGATGAGAGGATTCTTTTGAATTCTTTTTACAACTTTCCAGTATATAGCATTTTGGATGGCTCTTATTTCGAATTTATCCGAACTTTTCATCCAAACTGAGCTGTGGATTAGCTACCATTATATTTACCTGTATATTTTTGCATAAATTTTATTACATGGAGAAGGCTTCTTTTTAAAAATAATGCCACCTATTCGAGATAATTGCAATGGTGGGCATACTTTGTAATTTTGAATTTTTACCAAAAAAGTGTCATGACGTGATGTTAGTTTATGTAAATGAAGAAGTGTGGTTATTGCAATAAAATTATTTATATTACCCATACTCTGTGTTTGACGAGTATACTCTTCATCACTAAATATTTGAGAAACAATTTAGATGCGCATTATCAGAAGAGGTAGAAATAGTTAACTGGTTAAAAATGGAAGGAATCCCATTTATACACCCAATAATAATACTTTGAATTTTCAAGGGAATGTTCGATTTTTTTTTCCACAATCGAACATTTCCTGATAATGCAACAGTTATCCGTCGAATGAGAAAATTTAATTAACTTCCGTCTATAAATTATGGATTATCAGATTTATTATTATTATTATTAAACGTGATTGTTCTATATAATAATTATTATTAGAGATTATCACATTTTATTCAGAATTGTTATTCTGCATAGTTATATCAAACTGAATGTTCACATATTAGATTGTTGAAGCCCTCTGAAGCCAGTTTTTGTCATTATTCTGAGTGATAATACTCGGTAATTCTTTAAAAAATCGGATTTTTTTTTTGGACCGTATAAATGTTTATTACTTCTTGATTCTTAACCTAATTTTCTGGAAGCAAATAACAATTCTAGTAATATGATGCTAAGCGACACTAATTTTTCTCAAGCTTATGCTAGGTCATTATGTTTATTTATCTCAACTTATTCTTAAATTCTTTAAGAATTTGTAGAAAACTCAAGAAATTAAGTTTGTATAACGCTATAATAATTAAATCTAGACAAAAACACAAGAAGAGAGAAATATTTTTTATTACGTTGATGTTTTACGAATTAGCTCAATCTCATCAATAAAGCAGCTTAAATTCTCAACATTAAATCATTTTTAAACAAATATTTTTACAAAATGAATCTATGATGAATTGCATACAGTTTTCACTCAATATTAAAAAAATAAGAACAGAAATTTTTGATGAAAGCTTAGAACCTTCTTATTTAAAGTTTATTTGATTCGCCCTATAATTTATATTCAAATTTATTAAAACAGTGAAAGATTTCCTGAATTCTTTTAATTTGTGAAGCTTAACATCAGCAACCACATTCCTATATAATTTCTTTTGCATATGATTTAATAAAATAAAATAATATTTTCATGACAAAAAGTTTTAGAGAAACAAAGTTTTTAGTTCACTGACCTAGTAATTTTAATGATTGGTAGATTTTTAAAAGCATTTGCTTTATATACAAAAGTTGTAAATAAATTCATAATCGAAATAATCAAAATTCATGGCTAATTACTATAAACATCTATAATCTGAAAGCATATGGAATTTTTTCAGATATTTTTCATATTCTGTTACAATGAAAAAGAAAATAACTTTATCAAAGAAGATTCTTGGTGAGGATAAATATTTTACCCTACCTCTCTAAAATTGTAGGGGAAAACATATTCTTTGTAAAACACAAATATGCTGCGTATACGCAAATAAGCAGACATGCGTTCTGGTCTAACCGCACATCAGAGATTTGCTTGTTTGTTTGTTTATTAGCTCAAGAGCCATTTCTTGATAGACTGCTCCTAACATATGGTTAAAATACCTGTAAATGTAAATAAGACACTCTATTAAGAATGACAGCATTTTAAAATGTAAAATTTATTTTGAAAATTAAAACAAAATTAAATGAAAATAACTAAGAAAGTATTTAATTTATTTTGATATTTTAATTAAATTACTAAGTCAGTTTAGTATTAAAATCTAAATATATTTATAAAAGGTAATGTTCTTACAGATTGTAAAATATTTTCATGAAAATGCTCCCCAACTAAATCCAACAAAGTTAAGGATGAAAACTTTAAAAAATGAATTAATTTGATTATTAAAATTGCATACCAGAGGCAGTTTATCACAAAGTAACAAATGGAAACTCAAATGAATTTCTATAACTTTTGTTCAACATAACTTCAAAAAAGTTTTTTAAAAGTATTAAAAGATTTTTATTAATCAATTTTAATTTTTCTTATCCCATTAAACGCTGAATCTGTTTATCGAATTGCTATCCTTTTAAAATAACATAACGAAATGTTGCGAGAAAATACCTTAAAAGGAAAGAGGAAAAATTTTACAGAAAATACTATGCTGAAGTTTGAAATAAATAATCCTGTAGGCATTCCTTAGAAAAATTTAAAAATAGTCTTTCATAAAAATTTTCATTATATTTACTGAATGGTTACTGTGATTAGATTGTATTTTTTATCAAGCAGTAATTCGATTTTCCTTTTCATACATAGTACTGTTTTTCTAAAATCTGAAGTATAATAATATCCAATTTTGGAAAGATAGTTTTGAACTATCCATATAAAAAAATATTTCTTTGCCAATTTCATTCTCTTTTATTTCTTTTTTCATTCTTCATATGAAAAGAAAAAAAAATTAATCACTGCGATATCTCGAAAGAAATCCATTTGACCTAAGATGTCCTCTGTCTAAATTTACAAATCTCATTCATATTTTCCAGCATCATCAATCAAAGACTACCTAGACGAGAAAGGGAGCTTTTTCAACGGAAAATAAAGAACACAAATCCCATTTTAAAAAAAATAAGCATGACAATTTGATTAATTTTTTGTAGGGTTAAAAAATATTAGTATGAATTATATTTGGATTTCCATTTGAGATATCAGTGATATGTTTGCATACAAACATATAGAGTTATAGAATTGTAAAAAGTGGAAAAGATACTTATCTGATCTGTATCTACTTCGAATCGGATAATTTGAAAAATATGCACTTTTCGACTTTTTTTGAAGTGTACTTTGACAACATTATACGAGGGGTGATTCAAAAGAAACTTTACAAGGCAAAGGAAAATTACTTCAGTAACAATATACCGAAGATACAAATAATTACGATACATAAGTAGTGGTCATTAATCTAAATAATCATCGAGCCTGTTTAGACATTTATCACACCACTGGACCAATTTGTTTAACCAGTCTTGGTAATAATAATGTCCCTGGTTATTAAGCCAGTTCTTTTCACCTTTTTGAACATCACTGTCTTATATGAACCTTGTTTCGGATAAGTGATTCTTCAGTGCAGAGAAAACTAAATAGCCAAGGGGTGCCTGTATAGAAGACTGTATGGGGACTTCAGAACTGCCATCTAAATGTCTCCAGCAATCTCTGCTCGCCTCCAAAGAGCGGCACTATTTCGCCACCTGTTAGCTACTCATTGCTTTGACTCCGTACACTTCAGTAATTTGTCTGTGAATGCCCCATGGGGACACATTCTTGAACCATAGAGATCGTATCATGGCTTACAACTCTGTGCAAGAGCACTTCTCCAGACATCTTGCCATTTCTGTCGCTGTTTACAAAATTAACTATTGTAGGGATGATGGACTTCATTAGGCCCTTTTGTGAATTGATTTTATAAATTTTCTCTGCATATGTGTTTAAGTGTAAATAAATACTTCAAACACCTTTAAAAAACTCTTTAAATCTGAATGTCTCACTTAAAAAAATTTTTAAGCATTTTTTTTTATTATTTTCAAATTATTTCAGATGATTTAATTTTTGATTATTACTTTATTAATCAATAAAAAAGTTTTGGAACAAAATTAAATATAATTTTATAATTCTAATCAAAAAACCATTTTAAAAAAATATTTTGACACAGATGCACTGAAATTTTATATTGATATTAGGTTATTTTGAATTAATATTTAAAATAGTTCTAAGCATAAGATGTATATTAAATTTTATTTTAATGCGTCATTGAAATATCCATAGCTAATTTTTATTTATTTTCTATAAAAGTTAAGTCAATTAAAATATTTCAAAAATATTTAAATCTGAGCATAGCCATTTTTTAAAATATGACATTCATTGCAAAGTCATTAAAATGTACTTTTTTCCGCTATACCATTTAAGTATTCATTTTTAACAGCCTATTTTATGATGCTATATTAGATGAATTTAAACATTAATTTGATGATGAATCAATAAAAAAAACTCATATTTTCATGTTCTTATTTATTTTAAATTCTATTTTCCATCAAGTAGGTTCTTTAAATGCATTTCTTTGTACGTAAATCAACATTTTATATGAAGTTGTTGTTTTTTTACCATTTTTGCTATATGGATGTCAGAACAACAAAGACTGATGATCCAACAACTCATGATGCCTTTTTTATAACATTAACGATCTAAAATGTAATCAAATACTCCTAAAAATTAAAATAGCTCTTGGGAAATAAAAATATTAAAAATTACCAAATAATGATATTTAGAAGATAATTTTGATAAATCCTTTTCGAATGAATTATATTTTCCAAAATAAATTTTCGCAGACAAAAGTATTGAAGATATATATATTATTATATTAAAATCCTCTTCCTTTTCTGTTTCCTCATGCGGTATTTTTTATATATTAACTCTCAGAAAATATAATTAAAAAACAGAAAAGGGAGCTTAAGGAATCAGCAGTATATTTTCGATCTCGGAATTCTTTCAATTTCCGATTTTTCTTCTTAGACTTCATATCCGAAGAAATTTAATGTTTTATTTTTTTTAATTTCAAGTGTTTTTCTTTAGAAAATACACATTTAATAACTTTTAATTGAATATTTTCTTTTTCACACATTTGGATGATCATTTTAAACGATATTGTTGCTCTCAAAATAGAGAGAGTCACTATGTCAACAAATTAGACATGCAAAATTTAAAAATGTTCGTTTATCTAAAATTGTACTTGAAATTCTATTGAACATAGCAAATGCAATTTTAAAGACCAAAAGTAGTTCTTAAAAATTTAGATAAACCTTTAGTAGTTAAAAAAAAACTTATTTTTGTCTGTCTTTTTGATAGAAGGATATGTGTCAACAAGTTACAAAGTCCAATCTTAGCAGCACTTAATTTATATAATAAATATACATTCTAAGCTTGGGCTCTATATCAGATTTACAAAGAGAATTAATCTTATGATAATCATTACAAAGACGACTTCTTCTGTGTTTATTTTTTAATATGCTACAATTATAGGGGAGGGGTGATTATTAGTAGGTTCGTTTATCAATCCTGAAGCCAATATTTTTTTATTTCCTTACTTATTTCAATTTTATCGGTAGTAGAAATTCTATAGGTCTTTTGTGAAACTGGCAAATTATACTTTAAAATTTGTTTAATTCTGATTCTTCCAACATTTTTTAGCAAAATCATAAGAGTATTCTGACACAAGAGACAAAGCAGGGTTAGATTGTTTAGAATTAAAAGTAGTAAAATTTCCTTTGAAATTATATCCAGTGTTAATATTCTTTACATGTTGTAAGGATATTGTATTAATATTGATTTATAAGCTTGTACATTTTTTTCCATTTTGCAATGTTGTATCTTTATTATAATCTGTAATTAATTTAGATAAATTATAATCTGAAAACCCTAAGATTATATGACATAAAAGATTTTCAAGGATGCATTACTTTAATTTTTTTATTCGTTTTCCGAATATTTTCAAAAAAAAAAAATGTTACAAATTTGAATTGATTTGTAGGTCTCAAGTGTTTGTTTGCCCTCAAATAACTCAATTTTTTTCACAGCATATGCAGATACAATGCTTACATTATGAAGTAAATTATGATGTTTAAATATATTGTTTGAGTTAGCTAGATATGAGAAAGTTAAGATGTGCGCAGGCATTGTAAATTTCCCTATACTGGCCCCAAATATTTTGTTTCATTTTGAGAATTTATGAAGAGTTAAGAGAGATTTCTGTGTACATGGAAGCGGAATCAGCTGTTGTTGCAATATTAGTCACAAACTGTAGTAATCCAAAAGGACACGTGTCCAATGGTTGACGTTTAAAATACCTTTATAAATTTTAAAGGGTGAAAATGGTGATTCTTTCAGGAAATGCAGGCTGTGATTTTAGTTAAATCGTTGGTTGGCGAAATTGTCTGCATGCAGCCTCGACAAATTATGACGAAAAATTGTGCCTGAAATAATTTTGAATCTTTGATACAAACAGAGTTTGGAGCCTACTTTAAAAATTTTGCCTGGTTAGAAAGATTGTTAAATGTCTTGTTCTTATTAGTGTTTGATTACTCCTGAGCAGACTTGGTTCAGAAAGTTTTTACTTTTTTAATATTTTGGCTGTTACTGTACACAATTTCGAGTAGTAGTGATGAAATATGTATTTAACTAATAAATAGAAAATATAAATATACAGACAGAAATGATGTGATAGAAAAGAATAAAAGGATTGGAGGAAAACTGTTACAGAAAATGTCTCTGAGAAATGCATTCTATTATCAAAACATCTATCCATTATTTCATCAAAGTTATCATTATGAATAGGAGCTATGCTGTAGCCACAAGTTAGATGTTATCCAGTTTATATACCGGCTCATCCGGCTCAAAATATATCATAAAACATTCCTAGGATAATTTCATAACATCATTAATGTAATTAATTCAACTTAAAAAACACCTTATAGGCTCATATCGTTGTCTTCGTAACAGCTGGCTTCTCCATGGCAAATGCCATAAGAAACAACATGCACAAAAATCACTTTATTATTCTTTATTATGCTGTAATAAAAAAACGTAATATATATACGTGGATGGTTATTGAAGTTGAAAATTCCAGATGAAATTTTCATATCACATACTTATTTTTATATTATCTATTCATTGCCATACAAAATGCTAGTATAGAAAAAAATTCTTTGGTTTGAAAAATGGTTTTCTTTTGGATCTTCTATTCAGTGTTCTTAAAGGCTATTTATTATAAGGGAAAATGATGCATAGTTTTTTCTTGGGGAGGGGAATCTTCTCAGAACACCTTCTTCTTTCGACTTGAAAGAAAGATTATTTGGATGCCACAGAAATCAATGACTTAAACTCCAGCCCTAGCTAAATTATCCATTACCCTTTCCCTTAAGTTTCCTTTGAAAGGTATCCAAAACTCGTCGCTTTTTATCAAAGGACTGATAAAGACCTTTCCGATGTCAATCACTTTTCATATTTAAATTTCCCTTCCCTTGATTCCAGACATCTTCTCTTACGCACTCTACTAAACCTCTTTAATGCGTTGCGGCTCCAAACTAGTTTTCGGACAAAAAAGGACCCGAAAATGGAATAAATAAAAAAAGTCCCTAAAGTCCCGAGTTCATGCATAAGCCATCAAACACCCCTAGCATATACTTCGGATGAAGGCAAGCCAGTGATAATAGTGTTATGCAAATTGGGTTCAATCCTCTATGCTTGGGGTGGAAAAAAGAAGTGAAACAAAAAAAGAGGGAAGATTCCACCCTTCCACAAACGGACCATCGTCCTTTCGTCCAAGATTGATGACGGGAATGGAGGAAGAGGAAAATTTTTCCGAGGGCTTCCTCTAAAAGTATACATTTTAACGATCGCCAGAGTTTTTTTAAGGGCATGGGTGGTGGGAGGGGTTGCTGTTTCAATCTCGAGTTGCGAAATTGCGGCCGCCTCCGAATTTGCATGAGAATTTGTTTAAGGGCTTCGGATGAGGGCAGAGCGAGGGAAGTCCTTTAGATTTAGAAATCAGTATAGAGAAGTCTCTTCGGCCCGGAAAGTAAATTTCAATCTATATGTGGCTTCCCCCTCGCCTCCATTACGGGCACGCAGACGGAGGATTCCAGAAAGATATTTCTCAGGATCTCAATCTTTCAGTGAAACTCGCCGCTCTAATCTAACATTGAATACGTTAGGTGGACATTTCGCATAAGGCAGCATTCACCTTTTCCACAAATGCTTTTGCCCTCCTTTAATCGCAATGCAGATCAAACAGCATAATATGTAAGAAATCATGAAAATTACTGATAAAGAATTTTGAGTAGTAAAGTACCCTTAAGAATGTGATCCTTAGTCATCACTATATTAGGGTGTAACATTTCTTTCCAATTTCTAATATGAATACGCAATATTTACTGTTTAAGATATTATTCCATATGTTATATTAGTGCCCATTTACTCTATTACCTTTTTCCATCTCTGAGGAAGCCTCATTATGCTGTATTCCCAAAATTGTTTTCTTTTGAACAAGAAATAATCTTCGAGGAGTTGTTTTATTTCGCTGATGGATTTAAAGCGCTTATCTTGATAAGAATTTTCTAAGGACAGAAAGAAGTAATAATCAAATGGAGCGGAAGCTGGAAAGTATGCAGGGTACTTTGAAACATCCCAATCATAGTGTCAGAGTTTATCTCTTACGACTAAATGTTAAATGGTTGTCCCTCACTGTCATGATGAAAAACAGCGCTTCATCAGTTCATTAATTTTGGCTGTATTTTTTTTCTTTTCTCTCACTCTCCCACTTTTTTTGCTATGGCAGCTTTTAATTGATCAATTTGATGACAGTAGTTCTTGGAATTTGTTGTTTTACCTCGAGAAAGAAGCTCGTTGAAAGTTACGCCTTTCCTATCCCACAAAACGAACAAAAGAACTTTTTTGGGGTGCAGTCCCAACTGTACGACCTCGCAGAAGCCCAAAAGTGTTGCCAATAGAAAATCTGAATAGAAGAAATAAATGAAGAGGTAAATTTACAGAAAGACTGATGATACACAGGTTCAAAAGACCTAGAACTGCTTCATTCCTTATCGGATTTCAATTACGGAGTATTTTAGTAACAAATTGTTCTTCTGTAATCGCTTTTATTCGGAAAAAAGACAAATCTTTATTTTTTTAAACACTAGTTATAATTTTATTTTGCGAAACCTGAATTATTTTCCTGTCCGATTCGGGAATTTTAACCCTTTTTTATTTCAAAAAATAAGGTATATGTAGAAATCTTGAAAGATTTGTTTATCTTTCTATCAAAAGTACTTTTTTGTCGGAGGAATCTGAATTCCTGTATAGCAGTGCTCCATTTTTAACATTACTTTACGCATTCACATGCTACTACCATGTGTAATACGTTATCAGTTTTTGGTGTTATATTACCAAACATGCTCACCTTGGTTCCTCGCCAAGTATCCATTTAGAAAATTGCGTCATGACTGAAGATGAAAAAATAAAATAATGAAATTCATCATAATATGAACAAGATAAAGATTATTTCACCGTTATCTTAAAAAAAGAATTACTACTGCATGAAGCTAATATATTAAATAAAAACAAACAAAACGAAATCAGAAGAAAATGTTTTACATGTCTGTGAACCATCTGCTTCACTGAAATTTGAAATGTTTATATCTATTCTAGCGTTACTTTCTCACATCAGAAAAGAATTCAGATGATTTTACCCCACACGAGACAATGCAGAATGTAAAGAGAAAATCAGGTGGTTTTCTCTAAGGAAAAAGGTAAAACTTTGTGCTTGATGAACTTAAGGTAAAACTTTTTCCGATATACCACAATGGTTCTGCAACAAAGAAATGGGTAGAAATATTTTTTTTCATATTTCTGAAAGTACTGCTCCTTCAGTCTGAAAACTAAATCTTATTGTTAATTAATGACTTAGCAATAAAAAAGTTCAGCTTGTACTACTTTTGAGCCTATTCCGTCACTTCTACAAGTTTGAAATAGTTTAAATAACTAATAATTAAAAGGTACGAATGATATTCTACGATTTTTTCATGTTCTCTTATTTAAAATCTCTCTTAAAATTTGTGATAAAAATATTACCTTATCTATTTAACCATAGTTCATAAATAACGATCTTTAATGGCGTCCTAATTATATATTATTGTGAATTTTATCATTTCCATTCGCCACCTGATACATATAATTGGAGGCTCAGATATGGTAAACATTTGATTCAGTTGTCTTTATCTGCTATAGGTAGTTTCATGTGTGATTATGCCCTATTATGATTCAATTAAAGACAGCTGTGTGTTGATTTCAGTAAATTCTTTCTTGTGTAAGCTTCGTTGTGTGGGGGAAAGGAGGATGTCACTTTGTTAGACGCAATAAAGCGTCATTCCCTGTTGGATTTCTCACAATCCGAATGAATGCTCTGTAGCCCTTTTATTCAAACTAATATCTTAAATATTAAAACAGAATTTAAGAAATTCACATTTCTGTGATCTTTTTACCTATTTCCTCGATTAATTAGAAATTTCTGATAATTGAGAATGAATTTTTACAGTATAGAAACCCAATATACACAGATAAGCTATATGTATAAGCTAAGCTATATGTAGGTAATATTGTAACAAATGGTAATGATGCCGTATCCGTGGAACAGCGGAAATGGGGTGACGTAGCTTCTGAGGGTAAAGGTCCCTGAGCACTCGAGGGCAAATATCTGACTTCTAGCTCATATGAAGATGACACTCTCATATTCGCTTGCACAAACCCCTTCTTTTCGGGGAACTCTCCTCCCAGATAGAATATAGGGTGAGGAACATCCATGCTCGAACCTGGGTTGCCCAGGTCATGGAAACGACGCGCTACCCCTATGCAAAAACGCAGGATTGTAAAGAACGGAAAACATAAAATGCACATAAAAATTTGTTGAATATGAGTAATAACCCACATGTAAATAAATATGAAAGTCAAAGCATAATAATATTCATTAGATAGGAATTTTCTGACAATTTTTTTCCATATTTTATTGAAAGATCAAACTGTAAGAAAATCACTGAAGGGAAGTACAACATCCGTTTTCTCTTCTAATACCTACACCTATTTTCAAAACCAGTGTATTTAAAACTTTTGCATTTTTTATATCAAAAAAATTAAGGAACATTTTCTTTAAAGATACAAGAAAATTCGATTAACCATTTAAAAAACTAGCAATACGTTAAATTAATTTGCCAGCGGCTATCCCAATATGACGATGCTTTAAATCACAGATTTTGATTCATCTTGTATGTTCCCTTTGGATTAGGACTCTAATTTTAAAAATCTTTGCTCTAATTGAATATATATTCAGTTTAAATAGACATATTTTGGAATCGTAATTCCTTTTTTTTTTAAATAGAACGAAAATTGAATTGCGTCAAAACGCACAATTGAAATTGAAAATTCAAACATATGGAGATACTTTTGTTTCCGGAAAAGAAAACTAGTTTCGAGATACTCAATCTCTCGTACCGTCAGTTCGTTTCAAATATTAGCATTCGTCCCTCTCTTCATGTTTGAAGATTTATCTAAATATTTCAACTCATTCGTTTACTGAATGGATTCCATTTGTCCTCATAAACGTCAGTCTCATCAGCCGCAAACCCACTCTGTTGTTGTAGTCCAAAATTCCCATTATTCAAATTTCGATTGGTTTATTTCACGCACCGAAAACTCTGTGAAGAAGTTTCTCAATTCTCTGGGAGAATGGAAGACCATATTTTCTAAATTAGACAACCTAAAGACGCTGCGAGAAAAAGACAATAAATCTTCGTTCACCCCCCTACACCCTCCGTTCGAGTAGACATATACCTTTCTGGGGGAATATATTCGCGAATTCTAGATGTTTTGTTAAAATTTAAGCAGCACAAGATTCCTGTTGGAAACATTTATGAGAATTGTGACTCTTTGATATTATCTTAAGTTTATATTTTTATAAGACTCCACTTTTAAAATCTAATTTAAAAATGAATTTTTGCTTGTTCTTATTTTATATGCTGTTTCGGCAGAATATAAAAATTATATTTTTATCCGAATATGGTATAATTTTGCCAACTTATTATTGCTATCTCTTATAGGCATCATACAATTATTATGGATGAGGTCAAAAAGTAAAATTAATATTATTTATACTTCTTCTTTATAAACATTTAATTTTAATGAATGTATTTTTTCAACAAGAAAATAGATATAATTCCTAATCAAACAAAATAACCTTTTCAAATTTTAAACGATATTTACAAAATTAATATTTCTTCTATGGCAGAAATGCACTGGGTACTAGCTAATTAAATGTTATGCTCAGAGCAACATTTTTTCATTTCTGATAGCGTATGAATGAAGAAGCTTACGTAGAAATTGTCATTCACAGTCATGATTGCTTAGCAAGAACATTTTTTTTGATGAAAAAAATTGCTTTTGAATTTTAATCAGTCATGAGGTATAACTCTCCGTCGCGAATTAATTGGTATGTCTTCATTTACCCTTAATAATTTCATATCTTCGAATTAATTCCTTGTATGAAGATAATATTTTTAATCAACTTCGTGAAGCTAAATTTTTTTAAGTAAAAAAATTTTCTAAAGGACAGAATATTTAAAATTTTATCTTTCAGTGAATGAACAGGTAAGCAAAGCCTTAAATTCCACTTTAAAATTTTTGTTCCTAAAGATTCCTATTTAAAATAATTCCCTTGTTTTCAGATCTTAGTCGTAAGTTGAAGGTTAAAAACTTTAATAATCAAAAATAAAAATTATTAACTAAAAATAAGCTAATATATATTTATAGTTCGCATTTCAAAATTCATTTCCATCAGAATAAAGAAATGGTCTAACTACGAAAACTTTAAATTGGCTACTCCGACCTACCCTAAGGCACATGGAAAAACTTGAATGGCCGCACCACCACAACAACAATATTGGTGGAAACTGTAATCCAAAGGACCATCACCAACCACGGTACAACCCATCGTTTGGGAAGTACATCCCTCCATAGATGAGAGAGGAGTCAGAGGCTCATCTTTTTCTGTAACCACCAGGATTCCGAGAACCAAACAGTACGCTGGGAGCTTTTCACACTCAATTGCGAACTTCCCTAACCTCCTTTTCTCTGTAGCCCAGAAATAGAAGAACCTTATATTGAAGATAAAGAATTTAGTCTAATGATGTATTTTCATAGAAATTAGTTATTTCCTTCCTAATTCGCTCAAAGCAAAGAAATAGACGTTCATCTGCGCAATCCAAATGAATATTTCATCTAAGACTCAGTTAGATAAAGAAGTGCAACCCTAAAACGTTTTGACATCATTAACAACCCCGAAATTTTTAGACTTGTGTCTAAAACTTTTGGCCAAAGCTGACACAAATTTTAAAATGTTAGTAGTAGGAAACGATGACCCTTAGTGACAACAAATTCCAAGCAAATAATCTTTCACGGTACTATTTTTAGAGCGGGGAATCAAAATTTTTAAAGCGATGTGCAGAAATAGGAAGCATATTTAAAACCTAAGTCAAATGTTAGCCCAATAATAGATCATCGCCTACGTGGGGGTAATTCGATGAATTCGTGATTCTGCCTCTGCACCACCATCATACGTTGCTCCTCAGAGTTGGAAAAATAATACCAAATTACACTCCTATCCTAAATAAGTATCACAAAAATGCTTTTCAAAGTAATTCTGAATGGCTACCAGTAAAATTTAAACTAATTATATTTAATACATTGTGAAGGACCGATAAACGGTATTAACTTTTGTTGTATGAAAAAAATGTTGTTTAACATTAGTTTTGACTAACTACTAAAATTAGACAATTTTGGCATTTGGGATTTTTGCCTGCAATTTTGTGAATATTACTTTAAAAAATTTAACCTGTTTTCAATGAGAATGAATTCTTATAATCGTTTAGACGATTTCTTGAGCCATTGGCAGGCTTGAAGCTGAGCAGTCTCAAGCGGTGGTGACTCGCTGGTTACAAGTGACACCGAAAGTGGTATCCAGGTTGTGAAATCAATTCCAAACAAGTAGTGCGGTAACCAGGAAGGTTGTCCAAGGCTGTCACAGAGCACCGATGCCTGTACAGGATCACTATTTGGCATTAAGCGCAAGACGGCATGGACTGACAATGGCGCCTGAGCTTGTTCATGATCATGCTGCTGCGTCTGGAATAAGAATTTTCAGACAAAGGGTATTAGTAAAGTACGTCTAGTTAGTACATTACATACAGTTAGTACAGGCAAACAGTTCGTACAATACGAACAAACAGTACGTCTACCAGAGAGGACCATTTCTGCTCCATGACCAGTTGACTGTGACCCTTAGACTCCATCCAATCGGAAAGCCCGATTGTTGAGGTGCCGAACACATCAGTCTTGGGGTTACAAGAGGGTTATACTTTGCCTTCTTTTCAAATCACTAATTTATCTTTTCTATTTTTATTAGCAATTACGCATGGTGTATGCAATAAGATTATTTATACTGTGATTAGAGACTGCACAGATTAACTATCAGAGAAACTGTGATAGATTAGTTGCGCAATAGTTCCTGCTCAAAGACAAACCCAATTCTTTACATTTGTAATGTAGGTTCTGTTAAGATCTTTTATTACGGTGGCAGTTGAAAAGTTACCGGCCCAGGAAAGAAAATTAAAAAATTCTATTTAATGATTGCTTTAATTTTCAATGAAGTCCTTTTTTAAAGGCATACGCTGGCTTTAGAGGTGCAATAATGCTTGAATCCCTTCTCTGTAAGAGAAGTCTAAGGCCTCAAAGTAAGCATTCGTTGCTGATATTTTTCCCATATCAGAACAGAATTTTCTTCCATACAGAATTTTTTTCAAATTGGGTTCAAGCCAAGTAAGTCCGAGGGGATTATATCAGGAGAACAGGTGCATGAAAAAGAATTTCAAACTTCAATTCGTGAATTTTTGCCATGCCAATGGCAGCATTGTCCTAGTAAAACAGGATTTTCTTCTTTTCCAAACCTGGTCTTTTTTCTTTGATTTTGGAATGCATTTATCCAAAATAATTCACATAATATTCAATGTTGATGACCCTGCCTTTTTCTAAATAATATAATCATAAAATTCCTTTAACATCCCCAAAAACTGTTGCCCTAACCTCTTCAGTATAGGGCGTTCTTTTTCCTTTGTTTGGTAGTGATTCGTCCTTCATTCTAATTGTTGTTTGACCTGTGGAGATGAGTGGTAGATCCATGTCTCATCCGCGGTAAGAAAACACTGCCTAAAATTAATTGTGTTTAAATTGTATTGCTCCGATATCATCAAGCGTAGCAGATATTGATCCAAATTCAGCGAACGAGACACCCATCTTGCTGATAAGATTCTGATTATAAGGTTGAATTATGAATCAACTTGTAAATAATTGAAAAGTAGTTTAGTAAAAATAAACATTTAATTAGAATAAAGATTATATGAGCGATACACGTCTTACTTCGGTTTTACATCTTACTCCATTACATATTGATGCCAATATTCTTTTACAAAATATATTAAGATGAATTCAATTACGATTATTTAATCGATTCACTTTATGTGAACCTTACATTCGGCCCCGCTCAATATAAAATTTAGACAGTCAAAAATAAATTTTAAAATTGAAGCGTAAAAGAAACAAAAATTTTGATGACAGCTCAGTAGTTCTCATTCTCTTCGTCTGTGCTGTTCTCTTCGTTGGTCGGTGTATTTCGTTTAAAGTAAGGACGAAGATGTTGTACGTGAACAACCTTGACAAATATGTTCTGTTGTGTTGTAGACTTGATCTCGTAGCACACGGCCCCGACTGGACGCACAATCACAAATGGTCCTTTGAAAATGGAAGAAAGTTTGTGATCTCCTTTCTTCGGCCAGTCGTACAATACGAGATCTCCTGCCTTGAAGGAATGGGATCTGCGGTGGAGATCAAATCTCTTCTTGTTTTCCAAATGTGTTTCATACACATTATTTGCCGCTTCGGCCCTGGCCAAACTTAAAAGGTCTAGTTGGTCTTCACGTGGAGTGTCATCTATGAAGCTACCAAGGTGAAGTTCACGGGGAAGGCGTGGCTCATAACCATGAAGTAAATAGAATGGGGATTTCTTGGTGGAATTTTGTTTTGTAGTATTGATTGCCAATGAGGCGTTTGGAAGTAATTCGTCCCATTTATTCGGGTTTTTGTCAATCATTTTTTTCAAAGTGGACACAATTATGCCATTGGCTCTTTCAACAATGCTATTAGCTTGTGGCGAATAAGGTGGAGTCGTTGATTGTGTGATTCCATACTTTTGAAGAAACCGCTGAGTGTGACGTGCGGTAAATGCTGTTCCTCTATCAGATAAATACATACTTGGCGGTCCATATCTGAGTATTATATTATGATACAGAGCATCAGTCACTGTATGAGCGGCGAGAGATGCAGAAGGTGTTGCGATTACATAGCGTGTGGCGTGATCAATTTGTACAAGCATATTTGTGTTTCCGCTTCTTGTTTCTGGCAAACAGATTACGTGGTCAGCGGACACAATTTCCCAAGGTGTGGACGGAATTGGCAATTGCTGCAAAAGACCATAGGCATTAGCAGTGCGTCGGTTAACAATTTGGCATTTATGACAGCTTCGAACATATGCTTTGCAGTCCTTGCGCATGTTTGGCCACCAATAACGCAATTGTAAATTGTGAAGAGTTTTTTTTGCATCCATATGTCCAACATCATCGTGACAGGCAATCAAAGTTTGTTCTTTCATCGCCTTAGGGATCACTACAACAGGTCTCGATTTTTCGTCTTTCACTCGCA
This sequence comes from Argiope trifasciata, assembly GCA_026543055.1. Classification (NCBI taxonomy): domain Eukaryota; kingdom Metazoa; phylum Arthropoda; class Arachnida; order Araneae; family Araneidae; genus Argiope; species Argiope trifasciata. Next base: position 27,654 of record JAPMOQ010060643.1, read on the forward strand.
CAAGAGTATTGTTATCGATATTGTAATTGCATATGACTGGCATTGTCTTTTTGCTTGGATTTTTCTCTTTGAGTAAGCGAAAAATATACTGACAAAAGTCATCTCTTTTCTGTTTCGCACAAATTTCAGATTCATAACTTGAAGTAACTGCTAAACAAACAGGTGGTGTTGGGTAACGTGAAAGGTGATCAGCAATGACATTTTGCTTTCCTGGCCGGTGCTCAGTTGTAAAATCAAATTGAGCCAAATCTATTAAATATCGCGCAAATTTTCGATTAACTGCAGATTTTGCAACTACATAAGCAGTTGTATAATTGTCTGTGATGAGTTGAAACTTATGGCCAAGGAGATAGATTCGAAATTTTTCAGTCAATGCCCAATGCACAGCAGTACATTCCAGTTCGTTACTGTGGTAGCGTGTTTCAGCATCTTTTAATGTACGCGACGCATATTCAATGACATGACGCTTTCCGTTCTGTTCTTGGGATAAAACTGCACCGAGTCCTGAATAAGAGGCATCAGTTTCAACAAAAGTTGGTAGGCCTTGTTTGAAATACGAAAGAATGGGAGCGGTAGTAATTGCAGATTTCAAAGTTTCAAATGTTCGCTGTTGATCATCAGTTAAAACTATGGGAGCGTTGCTGGTCTTCTTTTCTAAACCTTTTAAAACGCTTGTAAGTGGTTTGGCTATAATAGCATAGTTACGAATATACTTTCGAAACTGATTGGCAAACCCAAGGAAACTACGGACTTCATGAATTGATTTGAGAGTCGAATAACGTTCAATTGCTGCTATGCGTTCCGGATCAGGACGAACACCATCTTGAGAGACAATACGGCCAAAAAGAGAGATTTCTGGTACTGCAAATTGTACTTTTTCTTGTGTCAGCTTGAACCCAGCTTTTTGAGTTGCTTCAAGGATTTTAAAAATCACTTTGAGATGGTAATTGAAGTCATCATGAGAAGTCGATATATCATCCATATATGTGTTCACATTGTAAGGTGCTAAATGATCGTAGGCTAATTTAATCGCTCGTGTCATTGTAGATGGGCCATTTGTGACACCAAAAGGCATTCGAAGAAATTCATAATGTCCGTCAGGAGTGACAAATCCAGTTTTGTAGGTGTCAGTCTTTTTTATGCGAATGCAGTTAAATGCAGATTTTACATCCATTTTAGAATTGTAGCGCTTGCCTGCAGTGCGTTGGATAACGTCTTCCATTTGGTCGATTGGGTGCGGATCAATTTTCGTGATAGGATTGATAGTGCGAGAAAAATCTACCACAACTCGCCTTGGAGTACTTTCATGGAAGGGCTGCTCCACAATAAAGGCAGGGGCTGCGTACGGTGAGTTGGAATGACGACAAATTCCTTGTTTTAACCGTTTTTGAATCTGCGTTTTTAGAAACTGGCGATCAGGCTCTGAAAGTCTATACGGTCTACATTTAATAGGCTTTTCATGCTGCAATTCAATTTTGAATTCCACATATGGACATAGTCCAATTTTGTCATCATTAGAATAGAAAACGTCAGAAAATTTTCCAATTACTGCATCAAGTTGAGCTTGTTGAGTTGTAGAGAGTCCTGCGGATTTAGAGATAAGTTTTGTTTCGTATGAAACTATATTATGTGCAGCTTCCGGCAAAGTAACATCATCTAGTGAGGGTTGATGATGAGCGACGCAGTTGATACTAGGTTTTGAAGCATGAATACATTCGTACAAATGAAATGAAGTTGGAGTAGAAATACATAATGAACCATTAGGTTCATAAGTGCATCTAGCTTGAATCTGTTGCTGCCAATCGAATCCTAAAATAAGTTTAAATGGAAGCTGGGAACAGATTCCAATTTTAGGCATCATATGTTCCACATTTCCAACAATTATATTTAAAGAAATCCAACCAATTGGCTTTATTTCATGGTCAACAACTTGGAACTGTCCATCAGTCCACGGGTGAATAACAATATCGTTTGGAACACAAGATTCTTGAATAACAGTAATGTCTGCACAAGGATCACAGAGGGCTTGAATCTCCGTATTATTATTAATTATAACAGGTATTAATGCACGCCTATTCGTTTCAGTTCTAATACAATTTATGGAATGATTATTTGCAGCTGTTGATCTTCCAGATGTCGAGTTGCGATTATTGTTGTTGCGGCGGGAATTTGAAGAATTCAAACTGGTGGTTTCGACTAACGTGTTATTATTAGAACTAGTTGAACTGCTAGCAGACGGGAATCGGGAACTAGTTTGACTGTGGGAATTCTGATTTTGTTGTGACATATTTCTTGGTTGAGCTATGGTTGAACCATGGGGAGGAGGTGGTAAACTACACATAAAAGAAGCATGGCCTTTAATTCCACATCTCCAACAAGTAATATCTCGAACGTCGTCAGTTATTGGATTGTATTTACGATGCTGATTATCATATGTATTAGAAGATCTAATTTGAGTTTTCGGAAAATGTTTCTTATGCTCTTGTTTTGTACTACGAATAGCATCAAGTGCAGTTGCCCTATCAATTAATTCTTCAACCGTATTAGAATTTTGAGTAGCTAATGCAATTTGCCATTTTTCTTCTGTTATATCACCTATGATCATAGAAATACGGTCAGGTTGGGGAATAGTAAAGGGAGCTTTTTCCAAAAGAGCATCTTTTGAATAAATATAATCGACTAAACTTTCATTATGTCTCAATTTTCGTTCACTTTGGTGAGTCAAAAATTCTTGCATTGTTATACGTCTTTTGAATCTTGAGGCGAGAGCATTTTTCCAAGTATTCCAATCATTGAAATTTTTTCCTGTTGTTAATTGCCAATTTTTAGCAGATCCCGAGAGACGTGAAATAGCATTTGTTAATTTTAATTCGTCGGACCAGTTAGCTAAAGTTGAAATTCTTTCAACCTCCTTTAACCATTCGAGGGCATTTTCAATTCTGTCTCCCTTAAATATTTGAATTGAATTTGCAGTGTCATTTGTAGATGTGATTTGAATCACATTCGGAGTTATTTGCCTTTCTAAAAATTGTTTTTGCGTTTCCATCAATGTGGAAAAAATAGCTGCGATATTCGGATCTATTTGAGAAGGAGGTGTAGGAATTGCTGCTTGTGTAGAAGAATTACTTAAAAGTTCTACTTGTTTTCGCAAAGACTCAATTTCTGTCAATAATTGTGCATTGTCAGAAAATGTCTCCTCTTCATTAAAAAATTTCATGCGACGAGCATTTAATTCATCCAAAGTTCCATCACTTTTTCTTTTATTATTATCCTCAACAATACGCGAGATTAAATCATTTTTATTTCCGGTTAGCAAAAGATTTCTGAAACGCAATTCTTTTTTCAGTTGAGTCATCGTTAAACTTTGTAGCGGATGCGCTTCTAAAGAATTAAAAATAATATCTTCACTTGTTGACATTTTTTTTTTTTTTCGCTCAGGGATTCTAGACAAAATAAAGAATTGGGCGAAAATGGATTGGCGCCGTCTTGTGTAAGAAGCAAACGCGAAGTAATTTAATTCTTCGGAATAAGTAATATTCGTAAAAAGGTTATCAGAATATTCGTACTTATTTTTCTTTTGATAAAGAGTCTATTGATACTTTAATGAAATTCACTTACTATGCGGGAAGTTGTCGTTGTTTGGAGATCATTCAGGCAAAAACAATCTTGGCGAGATTCTAATCCTTGGCGAGGAAGTCTGATGATTCCAGTTAGGCTTAGCAAATGCGTAAAATTTTCAAAAGTATTTAAAGGTTTAACTTTGAAAAGGTCCTTTAGATTCCGACTACGCCATATAAGGTTGAATTATGAATCAACTTGTAAATAATTGAAAAGTAGTTTAGTAAAAATAAACATTTAATTAGAATAAAGATTATATGAGCGATACACGTCTTACTTCGGTTTTACATCTTACTCCATTACATATTGATGCCAATATTCTTTTACAAAATATATTAAGATGAATTCAATTACGATTATTTAATCGATTCACTTTATGTGAACCTTACATGATATAGATGCTAATATGGATTAGATATGATACAGTTATATCTATATCATTATACAGATTAAAGAATGATATGTTCGTTTTTTAGATATACTAACAGATTCAGCAACCTCTATCGATTTCAATCGATGATCATCCATAACAGTTTTGAGTTCTTTACTAACGATTTCATCTGTAGTAGCTGATTTCAGTCTTCCAGAATGCTCCGTCTCCAGAGTGCTTGTACGACCATGTTTAAAGTCTATAACCCATTTTTAATAATTTAAAATGAAGGAGTAGATTCTTCCAGTATAGTATCTATCTCAGTTTTAATGTCAGTTGGATATAAGTCTTTCATTAAAAAAATATTATTACAGCTCTCACTCACAGTTTTCTTCATACTCGGCTTAAAAGAAAAGAAGACAATTCTAAAACAGGACGGCCCATTAACAATCAAATAAAAATATTTTAAATATTCAAGATATACTAAACAAAGATGACGTTTCGAAGTGCTTTAGTCAAAGTAATTTTGGGAACACCACTTTAGGTTAAGCCGAAAACTTTTCATCACACCCTTGCATTCTCATAGGTATTTAATGACTGTAATATGGTAGGAGAATGCTCATGGAATATTCTTTAACTATAAGGATTAATTGCCTTATTTTCAAATCATTGAATTATCTCATTGAATCGTTGAATTCACAAGTCATTAGGAATGGGGAATACTATAAGATTATTTATACTGTGATTTGAGACTGCACAGATTAACTATCTGAGAAACTATAATACGTTAATTTCACAACCCAACAACCCCAACCAACTCATAGACAAAGACAATCTTTTTCATTTGTAGGATAATTTATGCTAAAATTTCTTATTATCGTGGATTTTTAACGTATTCACAATGGTATCTTGATTTCATAATATCAATGCACCAAGACCAAAATTTGTGTTGAATCCTGATTCCCTCTTCTAAATGAACATAATCTTATCTTTGCTGCTTATTTTGTGATATTTCACAGCAGACTGTTCGACAATAGGAATTTGCGTTAAAAACACTAAAATATTTTAAATTAGGTGCAGTAACATTTTAAGAATTTGTAGAAATACAGCCTAAAAATAACAATTTCCATCATTTGAAATGCTCCCCATGCAACAATTACAACATTCCATCTAAGAGGTGACCGACTCGCCATCTCGATTTTATAACGACAAAGGCATGTTTCTCAAAATTCTGATAAAATAAACAAGTAAGATTTTACATTTTAATGCACATTTCTTTTTGTTCTTACATTTAAAATATATCTCGAGATATATCTTTGTTTCTAGCTAGAAATTTAAGAGAAATCCATTAAGCTTAAAATGCATTTTCAAGAATGATACACTTTAACATGGTCTTTGATGATTCCAATAAGTGCAAGGCATTTCATCTGAGCGCATTTCGAATTATTGAAAATCAAAGGATCAGAAGGGATGACGTCTTAAAAGAGCCGAGGCCATTAGTGGACTCAATCCGTTGTTTGGTTATTTCTTGGGAAGGTAGAGAGCATGTAAAAGAAAGGGAAAAGGAAAAATTGAATTAGAAATAATTGAAGTTTAACCTGATTTCTGTCCTAGTCAGTAAATTTCACCATAGATGAGTCCTATAGAAGTAAAACGTATTAGCTGGTTTCGTTTGAAAAGTATGTTATTTATCTTTTTTTTTTCTTTTTTCAATTTTTTATTGCTACTTTTTATTATGGATTTTTTTAAATTTATTTTCATGCCAGGTTTACTCACATAGGAAATCTTACAAAGCCATTTTTTAATGTATCTGTATGGGTGTGTAGATCTTATAATGGCGCAGTCGATTTCGCGAGATTTCTGGTCTACTTTATATGGGTTAAATAACAGGAAAAACTGATCTTCAATTTTCCCTTTTCTTACCCTTTCCTTTTTATAAAGAAAAATGTTAGGAATTTATGACTTAAAGGATTTAGCTTCAAAGTCTCTCCGGAATGACCATTACCGATTCAGAATTTTTCTCCATCACGGGAACCTCGATACAAAAAGAGGGAAAGCACATATATAATATTAATTTTTAAAAATTTATCGTCTTGAAATTTTCTGAAAGTGTCATGGTCTTTTTTTCTGGTGATTCTGTCTTAGAAAATGTTCTCGATTTCTCATATAATGGGAAGAAGATGATCTTAAAGTTGAAGTACTAAGGGTGATCCAAAAAAATTTACAAGATAAAGGAAAAAGTATCTATTAACAATAGACAGACGATACAAATGGTAATCAAGAGACATATGTAGTAGTCACTTTTTTCTACGTAATCATCAAACTTGTTGAGGCATTTATCACACCGCTGGAACCGATTATTTAACCCTCTTGGTAATAATCAGATCCCTGACTATTGAGGCAGTTCTTTGCACCTTTTTGAACATCGCCATCTGATATGAATCTTAATTCGTATAAGTACTTATTCAATGCAGGGAAAAGGAAATAGTCACTGAGAGGTAAACCGGGGATGTAATGGGAAGTGGCTCCACCCTCAACTAAACGTTTCCAACAATCTATCTACTGACTTCAAAAGGACGTTGTCTGTTGTCTATTTATTGTTTTGCCGCCGCACATTTCAGAGATTTTTCAATGAATGTCTCATTTGAACCCATTCTTTGTCCAGAGAAATCGTATTATGGATCGCACCTCTATGTGAGACCACTTATCTCGATGTCTTGCCATTACTGTCGCTACTTCAGGTCTTAGTGCTAACACTATCTGCTTCAACAAATATTGACGAAAACTTCGTACAAGGCTTCGTAGTCTTGTTATTTTTCTAGTATACTTCATTTGATTCTTATTTACATGCATCAATTGGATGCATTTAACCCTTTATTTCTCGAATTATTTTACCATCAATTTTTTCTACTTTATTTTTGCACCAGCAGTTAAGTTTCGTTTCATACTAATCCAAGGAATCAAAAAAATTAATTAATAAAAATTTCTTAATTTAATTAAGAATTATTTTTAATTTTCACATTTAGCTAATAATGATTACTTTCTAATTAGATTACATTCTCCATGTTCTTTCTAATAACATAAGAAAAAAAATAGTAATATTAAGAAGATATTAGCCAGATTTAAATGGTACCTACTTTTATTATAACGTCAGTAAAAAAAGAATTAAGTCGCATCTGTATGCTGATGTTATTGACAAGATCACACGTTCTGTACCTCAAACTATCTAGCTCGCTAATCCAGTTTCTTATTTCTTCTTTAAATTGTGCTGATGATTCATTCCCAAAATTAAATGTTAATATATATTTTACTCGTATAATATGAGCACATCAAATGATTAGAATTAAGCTGCTAAGAAAATAAATAAATATATTTGGGGTCTTTCATTAATATTTTCTGTGAGAAAGTTAATGCTGCATAAAAATATTTTAAAAAGTTATTAAAATTAAGAATGAATTGCAAGATAAATAAACTGTGGGAATCTCTATAAGATAATTTTGAAATTTAATGATTCAATGTTAACATGTATTTTGAGCGAAAAAAATCATTTTCGTGATAGCATTTTAGAATTTTATCTTGAAGAAATTTTAACATTTTGGTTAATTTTTAAATAAATATTTAAAGTAAAAATTCAAACAAAAATCCTTATAAAGTGTATATATCTAACCTCCAAAATATGTTTGAAACACATTTCATAATTATACATGAAGCAGTCTTCTGTTGAATAGTACCAGACTGCTTTTATCAGAAATTGTCTGCACTTATTTCTCTGAAAACTCTTCATCTCATCATTAAGGAATCGTCAGAAATGACAGCAATGGAAAACAGTTTCTCTCATTCATTCTGCTGTATTGAAAGAGGCAATACAGTAGAATGCACTCTACTCTTTCAGGCCGTTACAAATGCTCTGTCAGGCAGTAAGTTCCCTGAATTGATCAATGGCGTCTCCTCAGGCTGCGTCGGTGATGTTTTGACTGCTTTCAGTCTTTAGTCCATTTTCTAAAGCTAAGGCTGCTATTCATAATGAAAAAAGATTTTAAAATAATGCAATATCAAGGTTGAAGAAACCCCGAGATTCCAAGAATATCCTAGGGTTAAAGAATTTGCTGAAACATTACGTGTACCCGCCGAAATTTCTGACTCTGACGCTCGTAGTCTGGTACAAAGAAGTAGTAGGATCTGGAATAAAAACTACTTTAGCAAATTTATAATTTAAGACCATTTTGTATGGCCTCTGCATTTTCTGCTGAATCATAACTAGATAAGAAGATAAAAAAGACCCTCTGACTCATAGTTTAGTAATATTAACATCACATTTTTCAAAGCAACACTAGGGCTAATTTGGGACGGATCTCATCATTTCGAACTGCGGCCAGATGTAGATGACGAGGATAACACTTGAGTTGGCAACACTCTCTCTCTAAATTTTCCCGCTACACCGATGAGAAAACGTTTGGCCCTGGTGGATTTACCCTGCACTATACTCGCTAACAAGACGGTTCTTCGGTGAACGGGGACTAGAACCTAACACCCTCTAGTTCCGTAGCTAAGACCTTACTGCAAGGTCTAACGCGCAGTAAAAGTGTACTTTGAAAAACAAAACACGAATTATACATTAACTAATCACTTATTGTTTATTTCAAGCACATTTACTCTAAAGCATAATTACGTATCAATAAACTTTGTATACTGTTAAGCTATTTAATTTTTTATCAGTATTGAATCTTGTACGGTAACTAGTAAACTTGTGAGGTAATTTGGTCTCTACTGCTGAAACCATACTTAATTTTTAAATTTCTGATTTTTATTCCAAAATGAATTTTTAACAAACGTATCAAAGATAATCTTATTAATGTTATGAAAAATTTATTTTATAAATTTTCATAAAAGAATACATTTATACATAGTTTCGAAAAAGAACATAACTAGATAAAAAAATAAAACTATACAAAAGTTATTAGAAACAAATAAATTAATTTTGAGGAAATTTTTAATACATACATTTTTTTACGTTATTCTTGTATAAATGCAACAAAAAATTAATTTTGTTTGAATTTTTAAAAGGAATAACAGCTTTGGAAAAGACTGCTAAACGGAATATAGACATTTCCTTAAATCCACCCTAATCTGGCGAAGAGCTGGCGGTATAACAAAAAAAGCCGTATAATAAGGAGTTCTATGAACTTATTTCTTGGTCCCTCAATATCAGAAGATAAAGTTTTTATTCGACAACTCATTGTTATAATAAGTATTTTCTCACTTTTTATTGAGAACTAAGCTCTCCACTTATCTCAAGCCATGTAGTATGTGAATGTGATCGGGCTTGACGCTTCATGAAAGAAATTGCCAGTAACGTGTCGAGTTAAAGGCTCTGTGCCGATGGTTCATGTATGTTTATAAACAGCCCTACAAGCTTCAAGAACGTATTAGAGAAAAAGTGAGGATATAAATTGTTTACATCTTAATATAAATTCTGCAAATTCCACAGTGGTACTCTTAAAAAATATTAAGTATACTCCAAGAACAATTTACGATTAAACTCTGGAAAATTTCTTAAAATCCTATGTTTGGCGCAGAATGGCCAAATGTGGCTTTCGCGCTATAAAGCCAAACTAAACCAATTTACGATTACTGTAAGTATGTGCAGTTATAATCAGGAACAGCGGCAGCAATTGTGGTCCATTACACACTGACTAAACAATGAGCAACGAGCAGAAAGCTACTCTTTTCTGTCACGATTTGTATTTTGGACACGACTTGTCAGAGGATCTTGGCAATACTGCTAATGCAAAGTCTTGCCTTCTTCGTTTAATTATTATAAAGGAAAACTAAGCCGTATAGTCTATAACCTGATACTCGGCTGTGTCGTGGAGTGACCTAGTAAAATGACTACCTTTTTATGAAAAAGTAGATATAATTATTCAAAAAGCTAAAATTTTACAATGAAGGAAAAAACTTGAACAAAAGGCAGTGGCTCAGAAGTTCAAAATATGTAGCGAATTGCCAGATTACATCGTTTACGGTTGCGAAATGTCGCTTTTAAAGAAGAAACAATGACATTTAAATATACTGCACGCGTTGAAAAATTTTACTCATTAATATGTAAAAAAATTTGATTAATAAATGCAAACTGCCATAAAATATAACAAAGACCAAAAAATTGCGTGTGTTTAAAAAATGCATTTACGCTTAAAAAATTTACATTTCCGGCAACAGACGCGACCGCATTGCTAATTAAAATCCCCAACCCCTCCCATCCCCGATGTTCACAGGAAATAACAGTTTTCCTTTACCCCCAAACTTAATGAAAAATAACGATTTCCGAGTCGTTTTTATCGCAAATATAAAACAGCCGGTTGATCCGATTGACTGAATGAAAGGATAAAAGGCTTAGGCTCCGTAAATGAAACGAGCCGCGGCATTCATTTTTGTAATACAGTGGCCCTATTTTCCTCCTCTTTGCAGTTTAAATAGGATTTTGGATCGTTTCGCGGAAGTTCGGCTCAGATATCTGATGTCTCCAAGTGCAAGACTAATTTCCCTCGCATCCATTAATGGACACGTTCTCCCAACAGAATGCTCTCCAACTAAAATGGCCTTACTTATTAACTATTTGTTATACAGGGAAGTAGATGTGTAAAATCAATCGAAAAAGTAAATTACTGAACAAAGTCAAAATTGGGAAAATGAAATAAAAGCATTTTGGGTTTTTTTTGTTCGTTGATATTCTGCGAATAATGATTTCATTTTATATATAGACTTTTTTCCATTGACTTACCAAAGACTCATTAAGAAATTTTCGGTTTATAAAATCTTTTTAAAGATTACTTTTCGCTGTAAAGCCAAGAGAATTCTTTGAAAGTTTAAGCACACCTGTAAACAAAATTAAAAAGACTCGGCAACTATAATAGTTTTATTTTTTCAACTATTCGTTATACAAGGGAGTAGAGGCGTAAAATCAATTAAAAAATTAATTAATGTAAAAAATTCAAAATAAAAATAGGGAAAATGAAACAAATGCATTTTCGTTTTTTCGACTAGTTGATATTCTGCGAATAATTGTTTTACTTTATATATATTTTTTACAGAGTTCACAAAGATTCATTACGTAACTTTGATTTTATAGAATCTTTTAAATATTACTTCACCAGATAAAACTAAGGTATTTCTCTAAACGTTTACGGATACTTGTAAACAAAATCGAAAAGTGACAGTTTTGAATAAAAAATAACGTGAATTCAAACTTAAAAATTTATGGGAAAATGTTTCCCTCTTTATATACGATGGACGATAAAGAGAATAAGCATTTATCCAAGGTATGTAGTTCTTATTGAAAAATTTCATCAGCTAGGATACCAAAATGTGTAAATAGGTCTTAGCTTCGAAAGAAATGTAAATTAAAATGTTAGGAAAATTATTCAAGATTCATTGATTTGGTAGATTCAAAATGATTCTACTAAACTCTGTTGCTTGCACAAATAAAAGTTTATGATTTTATTTACAAAATTTGCGGGTATATGCATGTTTTACACATGTGATAAGAGTTGTTTATAACATGAGTAAATCAATATTTTTATCACATTCAAATTTTGATATAAATATTCCTTTTATTAAATTAAGGAAATGAAAATATTAATAATAAAAAATAGACGATTATTGAAGAAAAAAAGGAATTTTTTGCTTGCCATTGTGTGCGTAATATTAAATTTTTGAATAGACATATATTTAACAATTGAACGAGGAACAACTGAAAATATTGATAATTGATATTTAAGTAATTACACTGCTTAGTTAATTAAGTGCTTTTCACTAATTAAAAAAAATGTTGAGGAAATAATCACCCACAAAGAGGCGGAATTCACAAAACCCAAATAAAGTTGCAAAAAAAAATACTGAAAATTGTTTCATCATTCTAACCATTCATTACATGTGATCTGTTCCATCAACTATCTTGTGCTTGCGAAATGCACATTGCATTTACTGTGTTTTAGCATGATTAAACTTGCCAGGCTTTCAGAGTGCTTTCATTTTTTTTTTCAAAATAACTCTGTGTGCATTGCGAATTGCAACTATTATAATACATACATAAATAAAACTTAAACATAAAAACAGTGGGTTGATAAAAAAAAATTGGTTATGAGTGGTGGCGATTGAGCCCATACATTCATTCAAGAAAGCATTTGATAAGTAGAATTAATTTACTGTTCGGAGAATTAGTTTAACTCAATTACATTAACGCTTTATTTTTTAAAGCACACTTTTGCTATTTTGAAATGCAACCCAAAACTTTGAATTGCTGTTAGATGACGAGGATGACACCTGAGCTGGCATTCGATTTACAAACTCCTACACCAGCGGGAGAACGATTATCTCTACAGTTTTAATTTGCACCCGATCGCTTAACTGATGGTTATTTCGGAGAATTTGAGCTCGTATCGGAAACCCTACACTTCCAAAGCCGAGACTTCAACACAACACCACAGAAGCCCTGATTTTTCGAGGGGAGAAATCTCCAACAAGAAGGATCCAATAAGCAAAAACGGTGATATTGATGCTAGTAGGTCAAAATTTATAATACATTTTTCAAACATTATCGTGGCTTCACAAAGTTAGCAAGGTAAAAGAATAGTAAAGTTTGCAAGAGTTTTAACTGATTTGAATGGAGCTGTATATTTTATGCTAATATACAAACAAAACAGAAAAATACTGTTTATTATTACTGACAATATTAAGATATTTTGCTAATAATGATAAAATAATTGTATGATGAATAAAAAATAAATAATTTACATACTTTTTAATAATGAGAAAGGGGTTATATCCCAAATAAAACATAATATCAGGAAAAATTCACAGTAAAAATACACAAACTAAATCATTTACAATACCAAAACTTGAAGTAAACATTCCTATTGGTAGGCAGTCCATGCTGTAAAGAATTTATTTGTCCAACATCGTTTCGGTAAACATGCTTCTTCTTCTTCTCCTGTACAGCCTACTACCCAGCCACCACTGACCAAAGCAGTGTCGACAGGATTTGTTGTGGCCGACGGCTGTATTTAGCACAACCTATTCACAACAATGGTCGATACACCAAACTGACATCCTCTGCGAGGCAGTTGATAGCCCATTCACAAAGTGTCAATCACTGACCTTCCTCCTCATTCTACCGTACATAGACAGGCTGCTCGGAAGAAGATGGTTCTGAAAACACGATAAAGAGAAACATTTTTTTTAAAGTTACAATCGGTCACACAGACAGGAATGATAATTAAAGAAATTAAATTTGCAAATGGGCATTCCTGTCATTGGAAAACTTTATAAAAACTGATGAAAAGGTGGTTTTAAAATCAAATTTTATTATATAGGTTACAGTTTAGTTATATTAACGTACCCTTTTGAAGCAACGTTAGGGATATTTTGGGGCGGACCTCGTAATTTTGAGCTTCAGATGGTAAGGATGACACCTGATGGACACAGCTGGAATAACCCGTATCTAAACTTCCACACCACATCAGAGGGAAAACGTATGGCCTGGATGGATTTAACGTGCATCAGACCCGCTTTCACGGCGGTTCTTCAGTGGAATTGGGCCTTAATCCTGCAACCCTCCGGTTCTGAGACCTTATCGACAGGCCACAGGGGCCCTATGAAAGTTATAAAGTACCCTAGTATAAATAATTATAATATTAACAATTAATTATAACATAAATAATTATAACATTCTTATTATTAATTATAAAATTAAAATTCTAAAAATGACACTCTTGGGTATAGGAGGTAGTAAGGCTGCCAAGGACCCAAATTAAAAACTATATATATATTTAAATACGCTAAGATAGTATAGTAATTTAAAACAAAATACTAAATTGTCTCTTTATACTAAAAGTCTCATTAAATGCATCAAAATGCAAACCATCTACAGACATAAGTTTTAGATTTTTATAAATGATGAAATCGCTAAAATTCTGATCAAACTGATTAACAACATAAATCACCGCTACTTGAATATTTTCAAGAAGTTTTAGTCATAATAAAATTTATTCTTGGAGAGTTATTTGTTTTCTAATCAGAAGGAGAAGGATCACAAAGGATGTTACGCATCACTTTAAGCATTATTTAACAAATTTTGAGAATTTTAAAAAGATCCCTTAGCATCCCATTAGTTAAATACAAAAGCAGTCAAAATCAGATTTCTATTAATAACAATAGTAAAATACAGAAAATTCCGTTCTTGCACTATATCTGGTTGCCAAAATTGTAAATCAAACATGGAAAAAGTAGGATGTAGAAACATTCTCTTTCAAAAAAATAAAGCAAAAAAATCAATACAAAAGAAAGAAAAACGCAACGAATTTGATATAGTTGTGTACTCGTTAGCGACATAAACTATCCCTGAGTTCAACAGCTTTTGCCACATTGCATTGAACTTAATAAAAAATGGTCGTTTTAACTTGACTTTTATTTCTGTGATAAAACCATGTATCATGTGATAAAACCATGTAGCAAACCATGTACACTGATGGAAAAAAATCCCAACACAAGAAAGGAGCTGTGCTAGATAAACGAAATTTGGTAGGCGTGTTTATACATCTGAAAGATGACGTCGATTCAAATTTCGAGCTACGCGCGTAAGTGTGACGCTAGTAGCGACACTATGAACATGCAAATGAGGTTTGCTTTAAATAAGCGCTGTAAGGTTCGTGACCGTTATTTACAGTTGAGATTTGACTTAGTGGGTTAATGTTAGTCAAGGATGTCTCTGAGAAGACGAATAAGCCCTTATCAACAGCTCACTGAGCTTGAACGAGGTCGTGTTGTAGGGCGACGAGAAGGTGGATTTTCTTTCCGCGATATTGCTGAAAGACTTGGCAGGAATGTATTCACTGTGCATGAGTATTGGCGGCAGTGGTCAAGAGAAGGTACTCCCTCAAGAAGATCAGGTTCCGAGCGGCCACGTGGTACTACTGAGAGGGAAGACCGTCGTATTCGGCGTATGGCTGTGGCTAATCGTACTGCGTCTGCAGCTGAAATTCGAGCACCACAGTGCACAACGAACTGTTACAAATCGGTTACTTCAAGGACAGCTCCGAGCCAGACGCCCTGTACAGTGCATTCCACTGATTCCAAACCACTGCTGTTTGCGACGTGAGTGGTGTCAAGCTAGAGCTCATTGGAGGACGGAGTGGAGATCTGTTGTGTTTTCTGATGAAAGCCGGTTCCGCCTTGGGCGCCGTGATAGTCGTTTGTTGGTTAGAAGGAGGCCTTCCAGGCCTGCTAGTGACCTGTCTGCGGCCTAGACACACAGGGCCTACTCCTGGAGTTATGGTTTGGGGAGCAATTTCGTATGACAGCAGGAGCACTCTCGTGGTTATCCCACGCACCCTGACTGCAAATTTGTACGTCAGTCTAGTGATACAACCTGTTGTGCTGCCATTCATGAGCAGCATTCAAGGGGGTGTTTTCCAACAGGATAACGCTCGCCCTCATACCGCTGTTGTAACCCAACATGCTCTACAGAGTGTCGACATGTTGCCTTGGCCTGCTAGATCACCAGATCTTTCTCCAATCGAGCACGTATGGGACATAACTGGACGACAACTCCAGCGTCATCCACAACCAGCATTAACCGTCCCTGCATTGACCACCCAAATGTAACAGGCATGGAACTCCATCCCACAAATTGATATCCGAGAGCTGTACGACATAATGCATGCACGTTTGCATGCTTGCATTCAAAATTCTGGCCGTTACACCGGTTACTAATGTACCAACATTTCACATTTGAAATGGCTCTTCTCGCCAAAGGCTCTACCTGTGATCTTGAAACTTTAATCAATTAAATATGTTACCTAGACAAATGTATTCCTAAAATTTCATTACTGTACAATTATTTTTCTTGGTGTTGGGATTGTTTTTTCCATCAGTGTATTATGGGTTTATTTTCAAATCTTTCTTCTAAAACATTAAAAAGGGATTTATATGCAATTTTTGAAGTTTCTATTTATCTAGCTTCACTCCCTAAACATGAACATAAATAATAACACTTCTGGTTTTCAGTTAAATTGAACTACTTTTTTAGATTTAGAAATTATTGCTTAAAGGAATTCCATTCTTTTATTTTGCCAGTAAGCAATGGAAGAAGTATTTCCTATAACTTGATTGAAATAGATTTATTTATAAATCTGTAAGCAATGAATTAGAAATAGATATGCTTAATTTGAGTTCATGCAAGATAGAATTGAGGCTTGCCTATTTTTGAATATTTCCCCTTCGAATTCATGCAAACTTGATTCAACTAGTTCGAAATCGTTATTCGACTCGACCTATAAATTTTGAGTTTCAGTTTTTCAAAATTTGTAGTGGTTCTTGACAGAATATCAGGTTGAGTAATCCCAGTTGCTTCATATAAATTTTCTCTTTTTCTCGATGAATTTTCAATTGTCTTCTGATACTGAGTTTTCCCTATTCAATATAAGTTCTGATGGATATCAAAATCTAGTACGTTTTGATTCGACGGTCGAAAAAATTATGTAGAGTCCTATATTCGCTCTTAAAATATCAATGATTTTTAACCAATAATTGCGGTTTAGCTAGAAATGAGGTATACGGTGCTTCTATAAAAAGAGGTTTATTGAACAGTGAGATGGGGCATAGAATCCCCAAGCTACCAACGGTATAGCATCGCGTTCGGTTTTCAAATATAGTCCTGGTGGGTGAGGACCCACTTTGTTACAAAAAGAATCAGTCCTAAAGTAAGAGCTTGTCAATTTGCGTAATTGGTAGCGAAATACACATAGATTAAAAATACTTGCAATCAATAATCAATGGGGTAGTATTAGTTTATAATCTAATTGTCTGTGACTAAAGATTCTTTCTAGCTTTTGGATTCCATGGATGGTCGTGAACGGTCTATGAAGGGCTCTCTATAAAAGCAGAAGAAAGATGTATTTGGATAATACATTTATAGTAGCTTCATGGTATTTCTCAGTAGCTGTCATTTTATCATTTTGATGAAAAATATAATTTTTTTGTTTTGGAATTTATCAGAGAATTTTTTGTAGCTGCAGGAAAATTGTCATTAGGAACAATATGATGATCAGAAAAGACGTATTTCTCTGTTATACAAAATTATACTTATATCGCTTTCAACACTAGAATGAAGAGTTAATATCTTTTTCGTTATATACATTGAAATGCACTGCAATTTCACATAGTAGACTTCTAAATAATTCAAGTAACAATTTAAAATGAAATTTTAACGTCACTCTGATAAATAGTTTCGGATATTTTCAAATACAAAATGCTGTACGAGAAGTGTTCTTTTTTTTTCTCCTTCATGTAACAAGCAACGTAGTTATTGATCAGAAATTAAAACTTCCTCTTCATTTATTGCTAATCTTTAGGGCATAATCATACTGAGACTGTTCATTTCTTTTTTTTGTGGTGAGAACTAATTCACTACCAATAAAGGAAGAGAGGAATATTTACTCCATGGGTAGTCAAACATCTTACAAAATCCAATTTTCCTGCAAAGTATGTTTGTGATTCTTCAAAATTATGATATTCATCCTACTTTATCCTCTTATGGTTGATATTCAATTTACTTTATTCTCTTATAGTTGATATTCAATTTA
>JAPMOQ010060643.1:45288-61066 GCA_026543055.1 Argiope trifasciata
GTTGATATTCAATTTACTTTATTCTCTTATAGTTGATATTCAATTTACTTTATTCTCTTATAGTTGATATTCAATTTACTTTATTCTCTTATAGTTGATATTCAATTTACTTTATTCTCTTCTTTTGTCTTTATCTCACTATTGTTTGGTTTATCGAAATTACTATTGTAAAAAAATGTTCAGTGCACTAGAAACTTACTATACATTTAAATTAAATTTAAGTACAGTTTAATAATACGCTTTTAGCATTTGAAAATATATATTCTTAAAGAAATTCATAATTACTAAACTTTACCTGGAATAAAAATATATAGATATTATTAAAAAATGAGGGAAAACAAAGAGTTTCATTCCAATGAAAAATGTAAAATCTTTTACAAATTTAGTGCACAGTTAAATAACACCCTCATAATTCTTTCGCATTTATACGCTACTTCAAGAAAGGCAATTTTAAATCTGTACATGGATTAATTTTCGTACATTCGTTTCAAGCACATAAAACTTTGTAGAATTTTTTTAATTTTCTAATTTTAAGTAGCAATAAAAAAATATTCAGTAATTTATTTATCTTGCATGAAATTTTCAAAGAGGAGAAATAAGTAAAATGAGCCTTCCCCCATGAAAACACTTTTCTTTTTCTTTTTTTTATTCTATTGTCTTAGAGCTATTTGTTATTCTCGGATCTTAAACGTAGAAAAAATTTAACACAAAGTACATTATGTCGCGTTTTTACAAAAATAAGATTAATAACGTTAAGTTCGAGGAAGTAAATTTAGAGTTTTGTGTGGGAAAAAAAAGGTTTTTTTTTTCTTTCTGTACTTTTGCAATTGTATATTCTTTCCCAAAAATAACACACTTTCAGAAGAAGGTGAAAAAGGACATTCTTCAATTAACATTAATCGAATTTAATGTGCTCTGAGAATGATCTGGTGGTAGGAAAGCGGATTTTTAAATCTCGAATTGTCTCCACCTGAGTGAATATAACTGGAGAAGGGGAGGAGACTGTCTGATTTTATTTGAACTTTGCTTTGTTTTACCTATAATTGTGCTGTGCTGCGATTTTTTTTTTTTGGCTTTGTTGTGGAGGAAGAGCTTACGCGTAATAAGATTTCTCACGACAGAGTACGCGCCAAAACAGTCGCGATCTTTTCACTATTAATTTGATTTGCGGGTCGACTTCTCTGCTTTGGAGCAAAAGTAAAGCAAAACAAAACAAAAATGGCCCTTCTCCATTTCAGTTCTCTTATAAAAAAAGGAAAATCCAATAATGGTGATACTTCGAGTTAATATTAGAACATTTTTTTTTTACTTGAAATTTTTTAATGAATACTTTATGGAATTTTATAGTAAAAAATTAGTTACAAATTCTTGCGAGAGTATGATGCATTTTTACTAATTATCGGTTTAAGGCTGGAGTCTTAAAAGTCTTAGTTTCTCAGAGAGGTTTTTTGAAAAAAACCAAGTCCCTATGGGATAACTGGATACTTCAGCTATGGCGACAGAGATCATCAATCTATACTTTAGGGAAAGCTATGAAATTCCTATAAAGTATAACATTTCCATAATTCTTTAATTCTGGCTGGAGACAAGAGTCAAAAGGACTCCGTGTTCTTCATTGGTTCTGATTATCATTTATTGCTTTGGTCCTTAAATACAGTAATCCTCTCAGCTAATTCAAGTAGTTTTTTTAGCAGTATGTTGTCGGAAATCTAAGTTTGAACATATGCGTATAACCAAGTTACTCTTTTTCAAAGTTTTCGTTGCTATTTATGGAATCACTGAATCTGCGTCTCTGAAACTGTGATTGAAAAGCTTTGTAACGAAACAATAAATTTCTAAGTATTTCGCATTGCAGTCCGTTTCTTTTGTCTTGAATAACATGTTGTTGCTTAAAAAGAAACTCAACCAGAACTTTCTAGGAAAATAAATTCAGCTATGTGATCCAGATATTGATAAAATTGTCATGCAGTGATTGGAAGAATACGGAATGTTGGAAGATGATTCTGATTTTAGTTTTACAGAAACGATTATAAGTGATTATGATGAAGAAAGCAAACAAAGTTCAAGTGTCCATGAACCCGTTAATGAGTTCAGATTCCAGGATACCTCAGCACAACATTGTTAGCAGAATTCATCTTAATATTAGATTTCTATCTCTGATTGAAATGAAGCCTCGAACTATAATTTCTAGACGTACTAGTAAAATATCCAAATTTACTGCAATTAGGCAAAAATACAGACATTAAATGTTTATATTTTTCTATTCTATTCTTTAAAAGAAAGATTTGTGTGGTTTGAATACAGGGAATTGCATGGCTTTTTATTTTTACTGTTTTAAATTGCTGCTTTTAAATATGAATGCTGTAAAAAAAGTGAAAAGAATAAATAAATATTCTTAAGGTAATATTTTAAAATATTTTTTTCTTCATTTTTGTTTGTTATATTCTAACAGTTAATAATATTAGTGTCATCCTGAAATATCTAAACGAATTAAGTTCTCATTAAAATGATTTTCAGCTTTTCTTATAACATCTTTCTAATATTTAATATTATAACATTTAACATTTGATATTTAATCGTTTTGTACATGATTTCCAGAATATTATGGTTTCAAAATAAATTCCAATGCTGTTTGCAAAGCAAAAACGAGACATAACACAAATACAACTAACAAAAACGAGAATTACAAAAATGGAAAATAATAATGAGGACTTTTTGACTCTATGTCTTCGACTATAACTTTGTGAGAGGTCAGTTACGGGTTAAAATAGATTTAACATAACCTTTTAACTGTAAAAGCCATTAAGAAAAATTTTAGAAATATTTTCCATTAAATTTAGTGGATACCTTATTCATCCCCGATATAAATCATGGATTTATAAGTTAAAAACGGGAAAATTCGGGACAGAAAGGAAATAATGTTCCTTAAGTGAGTAAGAATTCAAAAAGGCTTTCAAATAGGGACCATGGTATAAAAACCAAAACTGTCCCTGTTCATTTCTGGTATCCTATTCTTAGATAAGATCCATATGTTCTTACAAAAAAATGTCCTTTGCTCTCATTATAAGGTACGAGTTTTTGCATTAGAACAGATTAGATGAGCCTGTATAGCTTTGGCCAACATAGGATAAATATCATTGAAATCCATTCCGCTGCACAAGCAAAAATATTAATTCCTAAAAAGCTGAAATATTAATATGATGTAATTTTCTTTACCATGAAATTTTATATGTCCACTTAAAAATATAGATGAAAGCTAATTATTATAGTATATTAGTTTGGATGCAGCCTCATAATGGATGATTTCTATACTCGAATTAAGTGTAAAAGAGGCATGGTCTTTTCGTTTGTAAGAAATAAAAAAAATTTATATATATAATTTTATTGTCATTTATTAAAGGGGAACAAAATTTATTCAAAACTGAAAGCTCATACTGTAAGAGACAGAAAATAGTAGAAAAATGCTATAAAACTACAATTAATCTCATAATAAATAAAAGATTTCTTAACATTTATTCTATAAAAATTTATAAGTCATAAATTTGATTAAAAATCATGTTATTTCTCGTCACTGATTGTGAATGGTTTACTTCTTTCCTTCAAATAAGAAATTTATTCAAGAAATCATACATTTATTTGATGTCAGCTTATTACGGATAATAAATTATTTCCTTTGTCCAGAGTGACAGGAATGCTGCTTCATCTTGCACTACCTCATCGAGAGGTCCTTTCATCTATGAAGCAACTCTATAGCACTCTCGGAAGATTTTGTGGAAATTCCACTAATTAATTTCAATTAATTAGTAGAATTGCTTCTTGCAACTCCCAGGTATTTTGACACTTAGGCACGCCCTTATCTATATCCACCCTTCTTTTATTTTTTAAATATTATTTTGACTCCCTTTTATTTAAGACGATTTCAATTAATGAGTGTTCTATAATAAATACAGATTTCTCCAATTACAAATGTCCCCTAAGTTACAATACTCTTAATTTTAATTTTTTTAATGGAGAGAAACAAGTGCAAAATTTATGTTCCTTCTATTTAAGTGACCGTGTTTGAAGAACGCATAATCCAGATATAATTTAATTGTCATAGAAAGGCTATTCGAAATGAAAACTAATAGCAAAAGTAAAGCGAGAGAGATATGATTTCTTAAAGTTTACAAAAAAAAAGAGACGCCACAGTGTTAATACTTTGATCGTATTGCACTACCTGACTGTCTCCTTTCAGTTGAGTCTAAAATTTCATCATGTAAATTTGTAAGATTTCCTCTGATGCCTTGCATTCTTCAAAATGGCATTTTTCTTCCTCCTTTGTCTTTTTTATATTTTTAAATTCATTTTCTTGGGGAATTTTATTATTATAGGCTCTAATAATAGCCCAAAATGATTTTAAAAGTTATCTGCCTGGTCGAAGTAAAATATTTTTAAAAAATTTATTACCGCGTCTTTTTATGAAAGTAAATGAAAATAAATTTGCAATTATATCTTTTTTTCTACTTTTCTCGTACAAAACCTAAATTCTTATACTTTATTTGTGTTATTATTTGTGATTGCTAGAAGTTTGCAAATTTCCCATTTTTATTACGAAATTTTCACTAAAGTCTTTTATATAAAGGGAAAAACGGGATAACATAACACAAAACGGGAAACAACATGAAATAAGTCTCCTTTTTTTTTTCTTTAGTCAAATAGTAAAATTATTTGGATTTTGCTACTCAACAAGACAATCTAACATAAAATTTTTGTTGACATAATTTTTAATCGGAACTCATGGAACAGTGGGAATAATATAAATGTATAGATTTCGATTTCAGATTAGAATGGATAATCAAAAGGATGAAAATTTAAAAGTTTTCAAGGTTATATCCTGAAAACAAAGAAGCTCATAATCTTAACTGAAACATATTTTGATAGTATTGGGAGGAAGAGCTGAGTTTGTGATCCTAACAATAAATTCTTGATGGGCTACATAGTATTTTTTTTTGTCTTTTTTTAGCATGTTAATATATGTCGGCTTATATGTTATCTGTAAAAGGTGTTATAAGACAATCTAAAACTTTTCATTGAATTGAAAGAGAAAAAAAAACTATATAGAGCTGCTGTAAGAATAACAGAGAGATAGGCTTTCTTTCTATTAAACAACGTCTGAAAAAAGTTAAACGAATAAACACAAACGAATCGAATCTAGATCAAAAGTCTTTGAACCAGACTTTTAGAAGAAAAAAATTATACAAACGCAGTTTGAAAAGTGAGGAACAAGTTAATAGCTCTCAGAAAATCCTTTGAAAGATATTTTGAAAATATCATTCTCCTAATCAAAGAAGTTTATGGGTGGGTGCTTATTAATCCATAAATGGGAGATGCTAATTAATTTCCTTTTTGTGTCGTTAAATAACTCGATGAATTATTAGAAATTAAGTATATTTGTTTGAACTACTATTTCATTTATTTACAAACGATAACTGAGGTTAATTAATTATAATTGTTTATACATTTCGATTATACATAAAAAATTTGATTCCTCCAATCAAATTTTTTATCATTTAAATAAGAAAATTTTTTAACAAGATGTTAATTCATGTTAAAGATCTAAATTCATGTTAAATTAAGATAGTACAATTAAAACAATTTCAATATTTAGCCAACTGAAATTTTACTTGGAAAAGATGAATCTAAGATTTTTTCAAAGTAGAGGAGACGGGATTCTCTATTCTCTGTGCATCAACGTTTACAGCGAAATATTTAAAAAAATTAAATCAATTCCTACTTAGGCTAACAAGGATAGATTTTATTTTAGTTCTTTTTAATTAAATAATTACAATTAATATAAATATGTATATACATATTAAAGAATCACAATATTAATTGGCAAAATAAAAAGTTAATTTCACTTTCAATTTTCCATTCGATATGTGGTGCTGATATAATTTTTGTTTGCTTCTATTTATTCGCTTTCTTTATTTTCTCTTTTCCAATTTATGAAGTTGATGGTGGTCTATAATTTCACATTCTATCCATCTGTTGTAATTCTACATTATTGAAAGGAACCTTTTCCTACACTTTCGTAAGAGCTGAACTCACATTCTTCACCTTCAGGTGAAAAATACTAAAACCCTTGCATTTTGCCGACTGAGCTACTGCCTGTTGATTTCAATTTTCATTACAAAGTGCTAAAACTATATTTAAAGTATTAAAAATTAATTGAAGTTAATTAATAAATTAATATTTGAAAAAACTGTATTGACATGAAGTGTCATCCACTAAAAGTTTTTTAAAATCTATTTGATCTCGAGTGGAGGAATAAAAAGTATTTTATTAACGATTGAAAATTTGAACAAGATATATAAATAATTCTAGGGACTAATAGTAGGAATTGGAAAATGAAACATAAAAAACTGAAAATATACATTAAAAAGATTTTTTTAATATTACATTGATAAAACTAGCGATTGACGATTCATATTATTTCAAATAGTATCGGCTTATCAGTTCAAAAACGAATTGTAAAGCAGTTTTGAAAGGCATGAAATAAATAATTTTTCATTAGGGGAAGCATTTTTGCATTCTGAGGGAAATGCTTGATTTCACTATTTTAACTACTTTTAATTATAATTATTTGCTATCTATTTTAGTTCATTGTATTTTTAATTAACTTTATAAGTGATTATTCTTCGTCCTTCTCTCATGATAAATGTGCTGAAAATGCATTATCTATTGAGGTTAAATTTTATCACATATCATTGTAAAAAATTTATCGGCATTTAATGTATTTTATGCATTATTAAGTTTGACAATTTAATATGTAATATAATATTTAAAATCTTTTTTTCTGTTATTTTTTCTGTGCCAATATGCGTTTTCTCTAGAGGGTTCTCTGTTGCTTGTAAGAGTCTAATGTCATCAAGTGTCATTTGTTCCTTCATGATAAGTGGGGGTGCTCTTAGGCTAATCCAAAAGTTTCCCTCAAGTGCTCTGGTTGGGTCAGTGTATTGCTTGCCATCCTGAAATAAGTATTTAAAAAAAAATAGTGTGATGTTTTTTTAAAAAGATTTATAACACATATACCAATGACACCTTTTCAAAGTCGCGCATTTTTCTTTTAATGTATTTTTCTATGCTTTGTATTTTATTTTAAAACCGATATCCTATTTCATCAAATTTACAAAATGATTCAGCTTTTATTTAAATATATCTTAAATTCAAAGCTCAGTTCAAATTTTGAACTAATTAAATCTAAATTTGAACGGTAACTAACATTTCTTAATTATCAATTGAATCAAAGGTAAATAATCTATATTATTAATGCATTCTTTTTCATATTTGTCCAGTGGATTTCACAAAAAAAATTCTTTTTTTACTTTTATTCACGAAATAATGCCTATAGCTCTCCTGAATTCTCTAACCGACATTTAAATAATCCCGATATGTTTTTGTTTGTAACATCTTTTGTTTTTATGTATGGAGCACTTTTATTTTAAATGGCTATCAAGAGACAAAAAATTGTTGTTGTTTTCGCTTTCATTCAAGAGACTCAATTTTTTTTTTTTCGCTTTTATTTATACGAAGGAATCCTTAAAGTTTCTCTGAGTTCTCTAACAAGCATTTAAATAGCCCCAAGATATTTTTGTTTAAAATATCTAAAGTTTTTAAAATTTACAAACTGGACACTTCTATTTTAACGATTAGCAAGGGACCCAAAAAATTTCTCTTCGCTTTCGTCTAAAGTTCCCCTGAATTCTCTAACTGGCATTTAAATAAACCCAAAATATTCTTTTTTGAAACATTAAATGTTTTTACGTATTGAGCAATTGTATTTTGAATGACTATGAAGAGACTTTAAAAAATATTTTTTTGCTTTCATTCTCAAAAGAAAGCTTATAGTTCCCTGACTTCCCTAAGAAGAAATCAAATAACTCTGATATGTTTTTGTTTATAACATACAATTTTTTTCCTTACTTCACACTTGTATTTCGAAAGATTAGCAGGATACTAATTTTTGTTTTCTTTCATTCACTAAAGAATGTCTAAAGTTCCTCTGAATTCCCAATCAAGATATTTTTAAGATTTTCCCTTTAAGATATTTTTGTTTGAAATATGTAGGCAAATTGTTTAGGTGGTATAGATAAGCAGTATTTTTTAATGTCTCTCGAGCAGCTGTATATGAAGTGCTAAATCAATGATTCAGATGCATAAATTAAAATAATTATTTCACTGTAAGTTGTAAGCTAATTTCAAAGACAATTTCTCCTCAAAGGGATACTAGAAATACCAACCTATTTGAAGGACACGTTCTATTAGCATAAACAAAATGCCTATAAGGGCATAGCTTAAATACAGTCATAATATATACAACAGAGAGATATAATCAGAGAAGCAACCAACACTCTTTGACACTGCTTTAATTTTTCGATTGCCAAAAGCATTAATACATAAAAAAGTAAAACATGATTTTGTCGAATATATTTTTCCTTTCTTTTGAAGTGAAACGAAATCATTAGATAAAATTATTTTTAAATAAAAGTAGGTACTGTTACGTTATGTATGTATGGTTTACGTTCTTTTCTAATGTATTCAGCGCAATTTACTCTTCGTCATTTAAATTTTAAATTTTACGGAACCTTTGAAAACCTACATATTTTTAAACACGAAATCAACCGATAATTTAACTGACTCTAATTTACAGCATGAGAAATGAGATTTTATTTTAATACTGAATCAAATCATTTCTTTAAAAAATATTTCATCATAGAAATGCATCATGAGCATATCAGTAGTATACTATACATGACCACAGTAATATACCAACATAATGTGGCTATGGATACATTTTTACACAAATGTCTTCTTTCCAAAAAAAATATTTTTGATAAACATGGAAATTGTTATAATACTTGGGCTAGTAAATGTGCAACTTCATCTTTTTAATAATCTCCACCAATCCAGCAAATTTAAATAAATTTCGTTTGATTGGTCAAGTTAGTTATACTAACGTCCCGTTTTACGGCAACACTAAGGCTATTTGGGGATGGAACTTGAAATTTTAAGCCAAGGTCAGACGACGAAAACTACACCTGAAATGGTACCTTTCCTTTCCAAACTTCCGCAGCAAATCAGCCTCAGCCGATGGATTTGAAGTGTATCAAACCAGGTGGTACACTTCAAACATTTATCATGCGATAATGGTACACATCGCTTTTAAAGCAACCCTAGATATATTTTGGGACAGGTGTTGAAATTTTGTACCGCGAACAACACGAGAACACCACCTGAGCTGGCATCTCTCTCTACAAACTTCGACACCATACCAGTGGGAAGACTATTAATGCCAACGGATTCTACTGGCACCAGCGATTATTCGTAGAATCGGGACTCGAACCTGAAACACTCCAAGTTCTGAAGCCATGGTCTTACCACAAACCAAGGAGACCCGTTTGTTCTCTCAGACACGCATTATATCTTTCACTCACGCATATATGCCTCGCAAATCTTATTGTATCTACGGATAATTGCGAACCAAAGACTATTTGTGGTATTTTAAGTCCATTAATAGCGTATCTGAGTGTCAATGATTAGTCTAGAAAGCCAAATAAAATTGAGAATGACATTTTAGATATTTGACATTCATAATGGTGCGAATATTGTTTCATTTGGCTGCGAAATTTTCGATGACGATAATTGTCCCGAAGGAACTATTGAAGCTTAATTTAAGGAGCTGAAAGATGGTACCTAATCTTCCAATTTCAATTTTATGGAACCACTTAGTTTTTATTGCAGAAAAAAGCAACTTCTCTTATCTATATGTAAATTTCACATGGAGCAGCTCAATATTCCTTTAAGCAAAATCCAGTATTTGAATAATTCAATTTTTCGACGTTTTCGAGGAATTACACAAATAATAAGTGGCCAGGTTAAACAAATTATTTAACAGCCTGGAATATTAAAAATGATATATCCACTCTACATGTATCAAAGTGAAATAATAATGTCATCATTTTTTAATTATTTATGACAAAATTATCAACCTTATAAAATTTAAAACTTTTAAGTTTAATACATTATGTATCTCTTATTTTTGTAAACATTATGTACCAGATAATTTAAGTTTGTTAAAATTCCACATTAATTAATTGAGAAGTGATATTTTTTTCATTAAAATATTAAACAACTAAATGCATTGTATTGCTGAAGAAACAATTCTACGAATACAATATTATATATGAATTTATTAACAGTTACGAAACAAAATCATCCTTAAAGTTACAAGTTATGTCAAATTCTTTTACAATTACTCAAATATTTCCTATATTTGCGTCACGTCGCAAGCTTTTATATTTTATGTAGTACACAGTTAAGTTGAAGCTGTCATATATCAGTTATAATATATCTGGATATCAGTGATATTATGATGATGCCTGATATATCAGGTATGATTAAAAAAACTTTTTGATCATACCTGACATTTGGAAATATACATTATAGAGTTCACGAACTTTTTAAAATATACATTATAGATCTCTATGTATTAATGTTCACTATCTTTGTTCGTTTCTCTGTCGTTTCACCGCTATTAAAACAATATAGCCAATTAAACTAAACGATGTCCTCCGCCATCTTTTTTCCTAAAGGAAAATAGTAGGAAAAACTCGGGTCCTTTATTAAAGGAAAATTTCTGTCTTCCTCTGTCCCAATTCGTAAAGAAAAATGTTGTGAAAAAGGAGTTTTATTGTCTCGTAAAGAAAATTTCATGAAGGAAGCAGACAAATATCCTGAAGAAATTTCATGTTTGAAAAACTTTGACAAGAACCTTTCAAAAGAAGAGGGATTTTAAAAAGAAGAATTCTGTTTGTTATTATTTTCTCGAGAAATACTTTTCTTCTTTTCGATCTAAATGAGAGTCGAAAAAAATTCTAGTGATGGATAGCCTTTAAGAGTCACCTGTTGTTAGGCTTCAATATAGAATGGATAAGCCCTTTTTGGTTAAAACTATATATTGCTATTAAAAATCCTTTTTTTCAAAATCTGAAGAAATAAAATGAGCATAAACGAAATAAATAGAAAACATATAATAAAGATAGGAAAATATAATAACAAACTAAATAAAAAGCATAACATTTTAAACTTCTCTCCAATTAATTTAGTAAATTTGAGTTTTAACTACAAACAAGAGGAGAGCTATCTCACAAAGTCAGAACTTTATTACATCAGAATGAATGCGCCAGAGAGAGTATTCTTCTCTATGTATTTCAAACATGTTCTTTGAATTAGAATGTAAGGTCTGAAATATATAAATGGAGCTAAGTCAATTCTTCTATAAAATCATATCTTGAATCTACGAGTTCCAAAGACTCCAATCACTGTGGGCGGCCTTGATATTGTTGGAAACAAAATATTTTGGTTAAATTCTTTTTTATTATTACTGTTAATGATATTTAAAACATTATTTTCATTACCTTTTCATTATGTCAATTCGGATTAAAATTTTGCTATAAAGTGCGTAAAGACCATCAACTATTTTTGCAAGATTTGCGAGCAAGTTTTCAAAATCGATAAAGAAAATACAGGAAGCCTTCATAAATTCGTGCATAGCCTCAAAAGATTATGGGGAGGGGGGGGGAATTCTCGAAAAATATTTCGTTTTGCAGGAATATTTTCTCCCATTAAATATAATTCAAAAAATGACTGATAGATGGCACTCACTTGTCATAACGAGACGATATTTGCTAATCAGCAAGGTGTAAAACACAAAGCTAGGTGCCCGTCAACCCAACCCATAGGATCCATCAATTCCTACATATTTCCAAAGATTTGGTAGTACTCAGGAAAATTAATGCATTTGTGGAGAAATTGGTGCTGTCTACCACTATTTAAAGGAGTGTGTTGAAATCTCAGAGCTAAGGAAAAACCTGAAAATAATGATTTAAGTACAGTACTGATGGTACCCGGTTATCTCAAACCCATGAAGGACATAATGTCTAAGTTTGATAGTTTTTTTTTTTTTTCAAATTGTTTGAAACTGTGAAGGTGAGGAAGGAGGGCAGTAATTAACTACCTCGAAGAGAATGTTAGTTTGAATGATTGGTCAATTTAAGGATGGATAATTCTTTATACAATTGACTACAACAAAACCTGTCGATACTGCTGTGTTCAGTGGTGGCGGGGTTGTCAGATATACGAAAGAAGAAAAAGGATCAATCATTTGATGACAGCTGTAACTTTGAGTCACGTGACGTTATAAAGGAATTGAAACCACTGTATTGCGCATAAAGGCTACTTTTATGAATGTAGCCTTGGGAAGTTATAATAATTTATAAAGGATGTACTTTGAACAATTTATTAATAACTAGCCGCCTTTGGCGACCAGCTGGTTCGCCATGAGTAATGGGTTCTAACATTTTCAATCAAATCACATATTCATTAGCCTTGAAGTAACTCCAGGCATTGATTGGCCTGAAATTAATATTTTCTTTGAGATGATGAACGGAAAGTTCTAAAAGAAAGCGTTTTCCTAATAATATTCTTCAATTTTATAAATCAGTCAGTTTTAATGATTGATTTAGTAGACTGATTGATGTAGCAACTTTTATTTAAAATATTAATAAAAATATTTTGTAAAATATGGGTCACAGAGCAAAGTATGAAGAAATCTAAAAATCATTATTCATAAATGCATTGTTTAAGTCAAACTTCATAAAATGTAATTATTTACTTCATTTATATCAAATTAATAGTATTAAACAATATATATGCCTATTAATAACATTTTACAAATTGACCATTGGAAAGGAATTTGAATGCATATCCTGTATAAATTCAATCCTGTATAAATAAAGATAATTTATTCAATTAATGATTTAAATATTGCAAACGATCATAGAATCCTTTGCCTTGCATTTTTTAAAGAAAATATCACATTTTATATTTATTTTATTTTATCTAGTCACGTGCTAAAAGTTGCATTTCTTCCGATTTAATTTGCGATGATAGTTTTTTTATTTTTTTAATTTGAACTTCCGTCAAAATGATGGCAACACGGTGAAAAAAACTAATTTTTTCCCTTTGACGTGCTTTTGCAGATTTTATAGGAACCTTAGCTTTGCATTTATTTTTTTAGAAACTATCAAATTTTATAATGAAAAAAAAATATTGAATTAATGATACAGATATTGCAAACGATAATAAAAACATCCCATTAAGTCGGATTCCAATGCATATCCTGTCTAAATTCGATCAGGTTTACCGTAAAGAAGATTTATTGAAGTAATTATTTAG
Organism: Argiope trifasciata; assembly: GCA_026543055.1. NCBI lineage: Eukaryota > Metazoa > Arthropoda > Arachnida > Araneae > Araneidae > Argiope > Argiope trifasciata. The sequence continues at coordinate 58,564 of JAPMOQ010060643.1, forward strand.
ATATTGCAAACGATCATACAATCCTTTGCTTTGCATTTATTTTTTTAGAAAATATCACATTTTATATTTATTTTATTTTATCCAGTCACGTGTTAAAAGTTGCATTTCTTTAGATTTATTTTGTGATGATAGTTTTTTTTATTCGAACTTCCGGCATTCTTTTATTTTATCCAGTCACGTGATAAAAACATGATTAAAATATTTCTTTAAAAATTCGTTAAAAATAGAAGCTTACGTTTAAAATTAACAAAACCGATACCGTTAGAAAGCTAATTTTTTTATCTTTAAACTGATGTAAAAATCATGTTTGTGCAATAATATTTTCGGAAGTTATAACGGAAAAACGTTGAAATTTCGCTTAAATTTTAATTAATTCAAATTCTAATTAAAAATTCGAAAAAAGGGCTCCGAGGTGCACATTCCCAACCTCCAAGGTATACATGTACCAAATTTGGTAGCTGTAGGTCCAACGGTCTGGCCTGTAGAGCGCCAACACACACACACACACACACACGCACACACACACACACACACACACACATTGAGCTTTATTATAAGTATAGATATAGATGAGTTCGCATACACAAAGTAATTCAAACATATAAAGAAAAAGAGAAATTATTGTGAAGGCAACAAAGATTCTCATGAAAATACAAAAACAACCGGAGCTGTAGAACTACGACTCAAAAGTCATAAATTGTTGTTTAATTCAAAATATGTTTAAGCAATATATATATTAATAACAAATACTCTGGAAGCGTTAGTAGCCATTTTAATACTTGTTTACATATATTTTTTAATAAAAGATGCTCTACATTCAACATGTCAAAATAATTCATTGAATATATAAATACAAATATTCGTAGAAAAGACTTTCCTGTATGAATGTTGCTACGAAACTTATTTACAATTAACCTTATTTGCTTGAATTGTGTATTGTTTCGTGCTGTTTGACATCAATAAACATGTGCTTTTGCAATAACCATTGCTTTTTTTCGAAAATTGGGGTGAAATAAGCAATGATCCTTCATATAATTATGAAAATATTCTTCATTTAATTAGGAATAGAATTTTATTTCGCATGCATTTTACCAAAGTATGATAAGTCGTATCATTATATATGTCCTGTCTTTGGCATACGGTTCATCTAATATAAGCCTTGTTATTTTTTTTTTACATTGAATAATCTTGATATTAAATAATAAATAATCTGCACAAAAAGCGATAGTAGACTCTTTTTAAAACATTTTTACGCATATTATTTGTGAAAAGAGCCCTACACCCATCATTTCAAAATAATTCATTAAATATATAAATAAAAAATATTCGTAGAAAACGCTTTCCTTTTCAATACTGCTATGAGCCTGCACATTTGATCTTATTTGTTTGTTCCTCCATAAGATATGTATTATTTCAGAGAGATAGGATATGTATTAGATCCGGCCTTCTCTGTGAAGAAGCCAGGGTGCAAGAAACCATTTGGGGCTTTAAGTTTTTTGCAAAGTAAAAAAAAAAAAAAAAAAACGTTCATTTGTATATTTATTTAAAGCTTGATTTTGTTTTTACTATTAAACATGACAGGAAAATTTAAAAATTTCCAATTTATTTTTCGATACTTAGTATAACAAGATTGTGAGAGTTCAGCATGTATTATAGAAATTATCAATGTAAAGAAAAATTTTAACGCAGTGAATACATTTAAAAATAAATCATTATAATTATTAATTAGTATATATTACGTTAAGTGTTGAGAGTTATTTATATCTCTTTCATTCAAAATCAAATCCCTTTGAAAAATAATTATTGGATTAGGTTTTCATTTACATTTTTACTATAAAACGTTACAAAGTTTTTGTAACACTTTCTAATTCATTTTTTCTATTCTATTCATTCAGTTTTTGTCTCAGTAATTAATCTGAAATAAATTTAAAACTGCCTGTACAATACCAGTGTACTCTACAGAGTAAAAAAAACAACTTCTAAATTCCTCAACTATGTTTCCTACAATTTCATCTTCTGCTGTTTCGAAATATATATATTTTTTCTTTTTTGGATTCGATTTTCAAGAAAATATTCTAAAATATTACGTACTATCGCTTTTGCTCATCTAAATGAGAGTTAAATTTCGTTTGCAAATTTTGAATTTCAGCTTTATTTTATTGACTAAATTAAAAGCCATGTCGAAAATATTTTTATTTGAATTAGTTTATTAATTACAAATTTTGAACAATATTGTAAATCATTTTATCAAACATAAAATAAATGTAATTTTTTGTATTGAATAAAATATACTTTTAGCTTCGGAGCTGTTGTAATATTGTTATTTACATAAATATCAATAAATTTTTCTAAGGTATTACAAGTTTACTCAAACTTGTATGTATACTGCTTTAATCGTATCTATTTTTGCTTCCCAACGAGTGTTGCATAATAGTTTAAGAGTAATGTTTAAATGCTTTTGTAGATTTTCCCATCTTTTTGAATATATATATATATATATATA
>JAPMOQ010060643.1:65367-144808 GCA_026543055.1 Argiope trifasciata
AAGTTCGTGTCTGACTGCAGGTAGATTGCCTGAAAACTGCTTTTTTATTGATTTACTTTCTATTATTTATAGTTTGTATTATGATGTTCTTATAATTTATGCACCCTTCTAAATCAGGAAGATTCAAGTTATTTCGTCTTGTGGAGAAAAACAAATATACATTACTGATCAAAACTATTGAAAGTTCGAGAAATTTTGCGTGTTTTCAAGAATTAAGTCCTCAAAAGTAATATTTGTTTTCCTTTAAAATGATATTTTTCATGTCAGTATGTTAAATTAGTCTGAAGGCAAGATAAAATTAAATTATTGAACAAAAAACATATTTAATTTCAAAAAGAATAAAATTCAAACAAAAAATACACAGGGTTTTAATATCGGAATCCATTTTGATTCCCCGAAATAAAATGAAGTAATGAAAAAATTTCAAGCTCTTTTGATCAGAAAAAATAATAAAAGAGCTCAAGCTAACTGAAAAGCATTTAATATTTTTTGAGCCACTTTTGGCTTCGATCACAGTAGAGACTCTGTTAGGCATGGAATCCATAAGGTTTTGTAATACTTTTTACGATATTTCATGATGCCAAACTTTAATTATTGGCTCCTGAAGTTGACATTTTTATCTGGGATGATTCTTAGTTGCTTTCTTTCCCATTATACTCCACAAATTCTCAAAGAAGTTTAAATCTGACGGTATTTATTCCTTTGAGAGAACATTAATACCATGTTTTTTTCAAATGCAGCCTTTACCTAAAACAAAGAATGTTCCGATACAGAAGTCAGAAATGAAATTTAAAATTAACCGTAAAGTCTGTTTTACCTTTTTCCAATGTATGGCAGTTCTAGTACATGCTGAAATATCTTTTTGTGTCTTGGAAACATTTTGAAAGCACTAAAGAACAATTGATTCTTCAGCTCACCAATACACTTCTCACCAATCATAGTTCCCTGTGCAAAATGAAGTCGTCCAGTTGGCTGATATGGCATGCACCACCATACTATTATCCTTTCTGAGTGTTTTGATGTACGAACCAAGCATTCTCATCAGATACTCTCCTTCGCTTTACACCAAGCACTAAGGTTGTCAAACATTAAAGAAAAGCGACATTCGTCGCTAATCATTACTTATCTCCATTTCGATATACTCCAATTTTTGTGTACCTTTGCCCACTTCGATCGTTTTTTTTTTAGTATTTCTTTCATCAGCACTACTATTTTTCTTTGTACTTATGTCTTGCAACTAGCTTTATGGAATCTTCAGCAACTGTTCTAGGTCCGACAATGACAAACATGGACTCATTCCATTCTCTTGTAAATGTGGCAAAACTTGCATATCTAATTTCATTGTATAATCATGTCAATGTAGGCTCAGAAAGTTTAGAAGATAACTTTGGATGACAAATTCTATTCCTTTTCTCTTCTGGTCATTAGATTTTGAATCTCAATGAGGTGTGAAACAGTCGATTCAATGGGATCCTACCGATAAGGAATCCTAACATTTGAAATCTTTTTGTGCATTAAAATAACATCCTAGAACTTCTCACTAGTTAATAAACACACTTTAAAAAGAAATGAAAAGCAATACACAGCGAACGCACTTTAGCAGCGTGAAATGAAATCTTTTGCTATCGGAGTGATTTTATAATAAACTACAGGATGACATAATCGTTGCAGACGATGGCTTCACAATGGATGACTCAATAGCTTGAAGTTTCTCCCACATTTATACAAGAAAATATCACTTTAAATGAAAAAAATCTTTTTGGAGCTTATTATTGAAAACACATGAAATTTCTCAAACTTGTAATACTTTTTACTAGTAGTGTAAGGTTCAGTCCTTTGAATAAAGTCCCGAGTTGAGGTTAATTAGAGTTATCTTTATTTTCAGTTAACACATGGTTTTTCTATGCTCACATCATCTACACGACAATAATATTAATTTTATTGATCTACTTTATGAAACAAGAATAGAAACCATACGCAAACAACTGAAAACTTGCTTTTCTTTTATGCACCAATACATTGAAACTTGGTTCTGAATAATCTATAATTCCCCGAAGTTTACAGCCATGGCATTGCTATCAACATCGTAATACAAAAACAACTTTTTAAAAATAGAATATGTACGATTAAATATTTGTCTATCTATGGAGACAAATATTTGAAAAAGATCTCTAACGAGCTATTTTAATTCATTTTCTGGATCAGTGTGATTGCAAATAGTGAAAAATATTGATCAGGAAATTCTGTACCAATTGAAATTCTGTGGAATATGTCAATTTAAACACACACAAAATTTAAAGTGAAAATTGCAATAAAAAGCAAAACAATCTACAAAAAAAAATTTGTTGCACATATTTCAATTGTTTTTATACATAACATACTTACAGCTATGGTGAAGGGAATGAACAAGAATCTAAGAAATACTTGCATTTTCAAAAGAGCTAGAGCTGATCGAGAACTGAAGCGTTTGCTGCATAAAAGAGGTAGGTCCAATTAGGGGGATTTGTAGTTACATGTAATATCATGTAGTAAAATAAAAACTTGTTCGTTTGGAGCCAGAAAGATACAGCTTCAATAATTAGTTCTTGCATTAACTCGAGCAATGAAGCTGTTTGTCGTATTAGTTTGTTGCAATATAGAGGTAGGTCCTTTTGCTACTGCTGGCTTTCTGCAAACTTGAATGACTGGAGCTACTTCTTTTTTGCAGCAAAGCCTTCAATATCTCTACTGAAAATTTCACAAAATTTGTAGTTTAAAACTTCAAAAAATAAATCTACTGAAACAAAATTAAAACTCTAAAACAAAAACTACTGTGTTAAAGATTACATCCGTAGTTCATTGCCTTTGGAACACTTAACGTATATGAAAAATCTCAAGGTAATATACTGATAAATTTTTAAGATATTATGTTTTGAGTATGCAATATTTTACGAATTCCAAGTTTTCTAAAAAAAATTCATTTAATGTTTTCAGTTGTTTTGCATTAAAAATACTTTGTAAACATAAATAACTTTTAAAAATAGATGTAATGGCCAATAATTGTGGTATAAATGTAGTGGTATCTTAATAAGCCAATAACAGTTACTAAATATTAGTGATCACTTTTGTATAGCGGATATGTTACGTGGCTGCAAATCGTAAGGTCGTGAGCTCGAACCTTGGCGGAATTTAATCTCTCTATTGGCTTTACACCACAATATAAAATCCACCACATTGACAAAATTCCACACAATACAACCCGCCACAGTTGGTGACCTCGGATGATCAACACTCTCTTCGCTCGACCACTAAACATTGTCTAAACACCACTAAACATTAGCGATCACTTTTGTCTAGTGGATATGATTATATATAACTGCAAATAGTAATGTCGCAAGCTTGATCCATGGTGGGAATCAATCTCCGTTGGCACGACTCCACAAATATCACCCACCTCATAAAAACTACTCACAGTATTATAATATCTGTGGCTTGTTAATAGAACATATTATAAATGAAATTACTATTCAGAGAAGCGTGTATTTAATAAAATGTTGGAAAATATTCAACATCCGATTGGTATTTCGGGTTTCGTTTTCAGCTACAGTGATTTGTAAAAATTCACATTTTCGGTTTCTATTTATAGTAAAATTAAAACAACTACAGTTATCGAAACCCGAAAATCTGGGTTTTAAAATAAGATAATTTTTTAAAATGTCAATTTTGATTGAAATCGGTCTTTAAATGCAGGAAAACACCTGAAACAACTCTTGACTATTTCTGCGTATAGTTTTATTTTTTTATTTTTAGTTTTTTAGTTATAGTTTTTAGTTTTATATCACCGGTGTATGTCGACAATCATCGACATGATCTAGTGGACAACAAAATGATGTCCACTGAGAAGCGATACCACAGTGCGGATACAAATCCCTGATGTTAACCGTGATCATACAGACGCCCAAATATGTTGATGATTGTTGTTATAATAGAAGATTCCAACTTTTATAAATTAGCAAATAAAAATGGTACCCTCAAGCAACTTTAAACCCACAATCAGTTTGTAATTTGTAAAGAAAAGCTACTTTCCATAGATGAGATTTCTTCTCAAGAATTGTCGCTGAGATAAACGGCTGCAATTAATTCGAGAAGTGGAGGGCAAGGCTATACACACTGTCAGTGCAAAAAGAATTGTTTCTCCATTGAATGCGATTGTAATGCTCTTGTACATTTTGAAGTGTTATAACAGTTTGAATTGCTGTAAAAAATACTACAGTGCTTAACGTCATTCACGTAATTAAGTTTAATAGTTTAATCACTATAGTTTTTAAAGTTTACTTAATATAAATGTCTCCTATTTTTACATGTATCATTCATAATATGTTTTAAATATAAAGTCTGATTTAAAAACGTACAAAAATATTTTTTCAGTGTTCGGTCACTGACAACATACACCGGTGATGTGACGAATATACAAAAATATAATATAATATCCGGTCTTTCACCGAGGTATTTGAAATAGGTTGGCATTCACCGACAAGTGTCGACATTCTCCAAATTTCTGTTTTTCACGATAACAGTAAAATTAATTTTGATGCTTGCGAACCTTTGTTCATGAAATTTGAAAAACAAAAATGTTTGCAAAATCTTCTTACTTTTTTTTTTCAAAAATATCTACTTTCTTCAACCACATTAACTAATATGGTCGAGATTTTTTATTTTCCATGACGGGTCAGTTTTTTTATTCCACCTTTTCAGTCATCATTTCTACCTCTCGTTTGTAATAAATTCCCTCCTCTTCTGCCCCGGAGTGAGAGTAGCCGATTGGACCTCCTCAACATTCGCCGGAGCGTTAAAAATGTTTGAGATTCCGCGCGGCTGGACTAGCGCGGGGGGCCATTCATCAAATCGAGTTGTCATTGGTCGATGTCTCGTGACATTGGTGCTTTTCCTGACGTTATCCATCACGGTCTGCGTGACGTCATATCGAACTTGGTCTTGAACTCTTCGAATTTTCTGAACGAATGGGCGCCATATTTCATCCGAACGCCTTCTGCTAGACGATAAAGTAAACTCTGCTGCCACTCGATCTAGATAGTCTTGCTCTTTTGTTTTCAAGGGCTGGAGCACTTCCTCTTTCTTTTTCTTTTCAAGAAGAGAGGAGAATATCAAATTTTGGTTGCTTGAAAAGATTCCACAAGCAGTTTTTTTATCGCTTCAACATTGAAATATGAAATATTATCAATATTTTGACTTATTTCTGAAGAATTATTGCGCAGTTCGGTTTTATTTTTATTAATGTCTCATTTTAAAGCAACAATAATGCTTCTTAGGATGGACCTTGTAATTTCTAGCCGAGAATAAATTTTTCTAGCCGCCTAATCCAGTACCCTCCCTACTCCAAGATTTCACGACTCACTAGCTGAAAGAATTTTGGCCCCGGTGGATTTAACGAGAACCACAGCCACTCACTCGACATATCTTCGTTGAAATTGTGTCTTGAGCCTTAAATCTCCCTATTCTATACCCTAGAGATTATCACCAAGCCAATGCAGCTTGCGCAAAATTACTGCAATATCGTCAATATCATGTAGACAGTGCTGATAAGTCGGGTCTTTTAACCGGTTGAATTAATTGCTATCCTCGAAGCTTCCCTTCTTGATATTTTTCCTGTCGTCCGTCCATCGTGATGCCTATTTTTGAATATGGAGTTTCTAGAACACAAATTACTAATATGGAATAGGGCTGCGATTGCCTGGTTTTAAGGTCTTTGTTTTGGAAGTGGAGAGCTTCGGGTTCAAGATCCGATTCCACAGAAGAACCGTCATGCAAGCTAGTCTGGTGCAAGTTAAATCTGTAGGTGTCAAACGTCCTCGGTTGTTGTGGTATGGAAGTTTGGAGGGGAGAGAGGAGGAAGTTGGCACAAGATGCTAGCTCAGGTGTCGTCCTTCTCATCTGACCGTATTTCAAAAATATGAGGTAATCTCCAAAATGACCCTAGTGTTGCTCTAAAAACGAGAAGCTAATATAATTAAACTAAACAAACTGAGAAGCGAAGCAATAAAACTATTAAAAAAGTGAAGTAATCTTGAGACTCCAAGAATGTACCAACGCCGAGGAACTTATTAAAACGTTACCACTAGAAGCAGAAATTCCGGACTTTGATTCTCGTAGTCTGATACAGAGAAGAAGTAGAATCAATGGAATAAAAACCACTTAAATAAATTTATTATTTAAGACTAGATCCTATGACCTCTGATCTTTCTGCAAAAGCATAACAAGAGGACAAAAAAGGCTCTTTAACTCACAGTCAAACTGCGCTCTTAAAAAACGCTGATTATCTAATGACATTTTGTATATTTCAAACATATTTATTCAAAAACATAAAATCTTATTACTTATAAATCAACTCTTAACACTATTTGAGTTTTCTCCCTCAATCTGAAATACAGTTGATATTTTTATGGGTATTTCTTGAATCTCTTTTGATAACTCGTAAACATGAGTGATACCTTATATGTATTATGAACCTACTTTCATACGGTGTACATTAATGAGACTTTATTCAGGTTTTAAGTAACTGGTTTTTATTCGACACTGAATTAAAACGATCAATGATTCTCATAAAGTTCCAGAATGAAACACATTGAAATCTTATTTCGAAAATGAATATAAATAATTAAAATCATGAATTTTTACTCAAATAATTAGAAATTAATTTTGATTGAACATACTAAAATGTATACATTTTTTAAGAATTATTCTTGTAATAATGCAAAAAAAAATAAATGCAGTCCGAATTTTTTAAGAAATAATGAAGTTTTGGTACAGACTGTTATACAGAACGATATCCCTTGTAAAATTGCAAAATTTTTATGAAAAAATGTATATAAATTTTCACAAAACTAAAATTTTACAATGAAAGGGAAAACTAGAAGGAACAAAAGCTCTGGAGTTCAAGGCAAATCTCATTCGGTTGCTTAAAGTTACTTTTAAAGAATGGAAAAAAGGCAGTTTAATATAATATGCGTGTTACAAATTTTACTCCTTCCTAACAAAATTTTGATTAATAAATGCAAACTACGACTAAATATAAAAAAGACAAAAAAGTCTCCGACGGATTTACAATGTATCAGATCCACTTATTAATCTATAGAATTCGGTCTCGGACCTGAAACCCTCAGGTTCCCATCCCCTGAGTACCCGTAGTTCAAAAGGAAATTTTGTCTTGAACTTTTTAAATCGGTTTGAAGCTTTTTTTTCTCTAAAAAAAGCTTGAAAGTCTTTGTAAATCTTTGAATCTGAGATTTTTAAATACATTCAAAAGATCCATCGTTACATCCAGATGGTTTTGTCTAGTCGCAAACTTTATGAGTTTGGTTCCCTGTAGTTGGATGAACAATGATAATTTATTTGGAAATTGTAAATTTTTCCAGTTACCCTCCAATACTTTTTTGATACAGAAATGCTTATATCTTGCACACGTAATCGTCAGCAATTTCATTTCTTATCTTCCATAACAGTCATTTCTGTCCAACGAATGCAAGAAAAACATTAAACCAAGTGATGGAACTAGATTATTAGTCCAGTTGTGGGAAATAAATGACCTCATTGGACACATCCACACACATTGCGTTTAAATAGCGTGTTTACACTTATATTACACCGAGGCAATATTTCCTAACTGGCATTTATGGCGACTAAGAGGCCCCTTTTCGCATTAAAATGGTGCTTTCACAGTTCTCGCAAAAGTATTTTGCAGATGCTTCCATATGTTTTAATGATTCCCTTCTATCTTCAAGCAGTACACATTATTGCCGAAATCTCAGTCATGATGGCGATTAAAAATACGATACCTTGTATATGAAATGAGCTCAGAAAAATTGTCTCTCACTCCCTTGGATAGGAGCTACAAGACAATAGGTGCATTGCACTTTTGCCTTTTCCCGTTAATGGTGTCGCTATAAAAGCTTTGACAGAACAAAATGAACGAAATGCATGTAAGAGCTACAATTTCATCGTTTTAAATAGATGTGGCAAGATGTTGTCACAGTTCAAACACATTAGTTTTATATCACAATGATAACAAGCTAACAACGAGATTCTATCGCAAGATACGCTATCATGGAAGATTGTAAATGTTATGAAGCTATAGCAGAGTTCAATAAAATATATATACATCCATCTCCATTTCTTAGTCTCTTCAATCTAAAATTATTTTTTCAGTTTATTGCAAGAAAAAAAACCCATCAAAATATGGCAATGATCCTTATATAACATCATGATTTTTCTGAAATTAATTTGAAAAAGACAAAACTGAATTTCACATTTCGTGGAGGCAGGGGGGTGTAATAAAATGGAAGTGAACTGTTTTTTTTTTCTCTCTCTCGAATGTGCTCTGATCAAAAGCAAGTTTTCCAAGAATCTGTACCACAGCACAGAATATATATGCTAGATTTTATGCAATTAATATATTATTGTTAATAATTTATAAAAAAGCTTACTTCAATTATTGTATTTAATCGTTATTATTACCTCTAACCATCTACTAAGACCCGTCCGAAGGCACATGGAAAAATCTGATGCCTGGACCATTGAAACAGCAAAATTGGCGGGAACTACATCTGAAATCTAAAGATCATCACCAGCCACGGTATAGCCCTTCTCTTTGAAAGTAAATTCTGTCATCTATGAGAAAAGCCAAAATCCTATCTTTTCGTGTACCTACTAGGGTAGCGAGAACCAACTACCATGTCGGAAGCATCTCATTTGAAATTACCCTCCTAGTTATTATTAACTAGGAGGGTTATTATTATCTAGATATTATTATCTAGACTAGTTATTATTATCTAGACTTGCTGTTTTTGAATTACGGCCTACATAAAATTTTAACTGAAACTTTTGGTTTGAATGGTTTCAACAACAATTTTTAAATTTTAATAGACAAAGTAACTCAAGCTTTTTTAGAAATCTTGTGCAGTTAAATTCATTATGATATATATCTCTTTAATTTTTCTTAATTTGAAGCTTAATTTTGAAAGGGAGCTTTCTTAAGGAAAAGGAACTTAAAACTTTAACTAATCCAATATTATGTTTGTTGAATCGAAGCATGCTCATGAACAACAACAAGGGGAAAAAAATAATTTCAGCATTGAAATTTTGAATGTACCACTTAATATTATGAGTTTCTTAATATATCAAAAGTTTACACAATAAAAAATTATTTGATTCAATAAAAAATTAATGAAAAAGAAAAATATCAAATTAAAATAATTAGGGTATATAAGAGTATTTAGAAACGTGTGATTTTTTCAAAATAAGATATTACTTGCTTCTGAATTCTTAAAAAAATTTATTAAAGTATGTTTCAATCAGAACTAGAGCTACCAAACACTCTTACACATAACAAGTGATAAAATTTGGAAAGTTTTTTTTTCTTATCCATTCCAAATTTGTTGAAATTTTGATTTTTTTCTCCATAATTTTCAAAAATATGTTAGCACAAAAACAATACGTATGTAATTTCTAAATTCAAAAAATTACCTTTTAAATGATAACTTTTTTTGTCCTATGGCTTTCTAATTTTTTATCAATTTAAAAAATATATTTCGTTATTTCGGAAAAATATGTTTCATTTTTTAAGTAAAACCCAAATTGTTTCCATTGTTGACGTCCAAAATATAAATATCCGGCTTATTCTTCCGTATTCAGAAGGTTTCAGTTTTAAAAAAGAAATGAAAACAACCCATATTTATCAAGAATCCACCTGGTGACTTCATCATGGATCACTTTCAAATAAAAATTCCTAATTGGGGTCACTTTTCTGTGAGGGACTAGTAAAAAAACATGCTGGGCTAAGAAAGCATGACTCATATATTTTTCTCTTTGTCATTGGGAATCTTTTTTCAAAGATAACAGTACTGAGGACAAAAAAACTTCATCTTTGCGGATAAATTTGAATAATCGATGGCTATTTTAGAGTGAAGTTTGATGATTATTTCTTTTTAATTCAATGAACATCAGTGTAGTGTATAAATAAAGCCCTAGTATATAGTGAACTATAAAAACTATTACTTTTAAAACTACCAATTCCTTTCAATGCAAGGCAGTAGGTAATGTATAACATACCCTTTTAGGATCCCGCTAGATTATTTAAAGTGAATTTCTTCTTTACATCATTTGTTTTCTGGCCTTGGTAGTGACTTTTTGTCTTCCCTATCATTGGCCTTTCTTAATCCTTAAATGCAGGATTATTTTTAGAACTAAAAAAATCGTTTATTATAAGAGAATAGCGAAAGGTTATTAAAAAAAACCAGATAATGGCATATGTATCTATTTTGAAAAAAGTTATATGTAGGTATTTGGCAACTTACAGTATTTCCCAAAAATCCAGCTTGTATCTAATATAATTGTCAAATACAATATCAAATATTGGTAACCTGACAACAAATGAGAAGTAATATTTTTAACAATTACATAGGTATCAATCCTTTACAGGGAGCTCGATGATGGAAACTATATCTTTAGGTATGAAGGAATAGTTCACTGACATTCACCACCCAACATATTCAAATATAATAAAACGATAAAACTTACCCGCCGAAAGCAATGTCAACTTTTTTTCTTTTCCACATGATTTACTGACTTTGATTATCAACCTTCCTCAGGTTTTTGAATAAAATTAAGTGGAACTGGATGTAGAAAACTGGCAGTAATATGCATTTTGAGGTTAAATCAATGTATGACAATGGATACAAATCTTTTTATGGTGCGTTTTTAACTGTTGCTGTGTTCCATATATGTACTGACAATTTCGAATAGTGTTATGTTTTTATAAACAAAAATAAAGCAAAGCAAGCCATTCTGTTTCTTTAAAAATATTTCAAATGATATTTTTCACCTTGAGAGAGGCGTTTTGAAAAATGATCCCAGCTTAAAATTCCCTCCTTTATACTTTTGCTGTTATTTATATTAAATAATAACAGTTAAAATGAGAGCTGAGTCTTTCGATATGCAAATAAAAGCACATGAAAATTTTCTTTCTAAAAAAATGTAACGTTTTCCTTTTCTTGCCTAAAAAGGATATTTTCCACGAATTCCGACAAGAGATTTGGCTCATTTTGAATATTTGCGAACTGAATAAATCTGATATCCCAGCACTAAGGTATGAATCAATATAAAAGAAAATAGAAGGGGAAATCTACCAGTGAGAACAAAAAAAATGGCATAACGCAATTTTCAATCTTTAGTTTCAACAATATTTATTTCTATTATCAGCCTGTCCGGGATGGGGCAATCACTTCAGAATCTTTCTCAGCTTGGTTGTTGATTTTGGCAAACGAGCACTCATCAGCAGAGGTCGTCTGTTTGCTCAACTCTCACAGATGTTTGCAGCAGCTGAAAGATCCCTGGAGTGAAGGAGGAAGGTCTATTGACAGCCGTGGATATATCCCCGTTGGAAGCACTTGCCAATTCTTGAAAAGGGAGAGAAATTTGCAGGAAAATATGACTGTTTCACGTGACAGTATTGGCAGATTTTTTTTTCTGACAATTGCAAAGATAAGAAGAGAAATGCCCCAAAGCTTTTTTCCGTCTGCTTGCCGTGTTTAGTTTACTCTCAGAAATTGTTCTTTGAAACTGTAAAAGAGTGAAACCAGTCTTTAACTCTTTAAGGAATTCTGTATGAAGGAAGATGTTTTAATGCATTTCTGCGGTTTTCGTAATGGAAAAAAAAATTCTCAAGAAGAATGGAATACTCTATTACAAAGATCTATATGAACATTCCTATAATCACCTCCATGCATTGGCGCTACATCCACTAGACTAAAGAGAGGAAACACTTCTTTAATACATTTAAACCTTTATCAATAGAATATTTTATAACATAACACAATTTTTTTCATCAAATGAATAGGATTTTCTATCTCTTAGATCTGTGTCGGCATTCATAGTGGCACCTCTATGCAATGGCAATTTGTCCATTGGGCTGAAGAGCTGAAACACTTCTTACATTATTTTGTTATCATTTACACTTATTGTTTTATCACACAATTCGTGATTATAAGCAAATAGAGAATAAACTGTTGGTTAGGTCGTATTTTGTGATCGCAATTAAGAAGATGTTCATCATAGTGGCACCAGCTGAACCAGCCCATCTCTAGTCATAGGGATATACTTAAAAACTTAGAGAATATACCTGAAGACACTTTCTTTCAAACTCCACCTCTACCATAAGCAAACGGGAGAAACGATACTTCCATATTACAATAAAATGCAAATAAAGACATAGCTACTTTTCAATTATAGATTTTAAATTTAATGATTTTGTAGGTATCTGTTGGTTACAAAACTTTCGCTATTGTATAACCTTTTAATGATTAATTTATTCCTTCTTATCTTGCTGAAATTTTGAAGAATTTTAGATTTATAGCAATTGATTTCAACAATTATAAAGACATTTAAATGTTTTTAAATTTTTATATTTTTTATTGTACTGTGATATTGTTAATATACCATGTGTTTGTCGCAGCACAGCCAAATATGGCTCTTGTTTTATTAAACCCAATAAACCAATCAACCTAATCAGGGAAAATCACAAATCTTCTCTCTTTCTCTTAACTTATTTTCCTCCTCTTTGTTGTATTTGTTTCGCTTTAATATTCAGGCTCAAGAAATGCTTTTGGTTTAACGCATGTTGCATTAAAATATCATCTTTCATTTTTTCTTTCAGCCATCAGCTGCTCATATAAAATTGCTTTGCATAAAAAATAAGAATAAAAAAATTTTATGTGTTTTATTATTAATCATTGAGAACATGAATAAAAATTTATAAGCATTTGCAAAATCATCAATATTCTAGAGTAAGCAGTATATTTATTATTCAATTGTAAAAGCATTAAATGATTTTGCTGAATTCCATCAAAATGCAAAATTATTCAATACATTCCGCTGAAATTTTCGTTTGATAAAATTTAGCAAATAATTTCTACTAATTTATTTACAAAGGAAAATTTTTGTAATAATAAAAAAAATCAATTTCGAGATTTTGTTAAATTTGTACGTTTTATTGATTTTCCAAACACTTGAAAATTAATTCTTGAAATCAAACATCTGATTCTGAATACTTTTATCCAGAAATGCAGCAAGCTAAGCTTATTAAACTTTGCTTCCTATAAATTAAAACTGTAGATTTCCAGGAAATTTGGAGGAAATCATCAACGGACCAAATTTCATCCAAAGGAAGTCTGTATATTTATCTGCAATGTGCACACAAAAATTCAAAAATGCGACATAAAATTTGGTGTATGGTTTGCAGTATGCCCACTATAATTCAAAAATACAGCATACAATTTAATGTTAAGTTAAATTTTTTTCTAACATTCTAAAACAATATCAACTTTTAATCCAAATCAGCCATGGTGAGGCTAGCCTGATTATTCACAAGTATATCAACGTTATAACTCATGACGGGAAAAGTTCTATGAATGAAATTCAGATATAATGCTAAAATCTTTAATATATCTCTAATTTTTAGCCATACCTATCAACTTTCCTTATTGTGTGAAAGCTTTTAATTCTAAGCCACAATTAGAAAGATAATTGAATTTTGACGGATCAAAGCCATTAACCCTGAATCCAGTGGGCTAAAGAAGCGGATCAATAGCCATAATTGATTTGATCTTCAATATACACTGCGAAGTAAAACATAGATTTTGAACTGAGGATTTATTCACGGGTAATTAGTGGTTTTCAGTTATACATTTGAAATGTCACTTATTTGAAGATGATATTTTTATGATAGATCTATGTACTTCATTTTTCGTTTTGGTTGGCCTAATGTTTTTCAAATTCTTGCTTCTTGAATGAACACCAACAGAGACTCGACAATACCAAATAACCTACTGAGTTACTTTAATAATCCCTTCACTATTCTGGATGCAACTGAAATTGGCCTAATAGACTTTTGCAAAAAATTTCTTCGAAATCTTTCAACCTAATCTGTTCATGTGCAGTAAATAACATCACCATGTAAGTTCTAAAGAAGAAACAAATGATTATAAAAATTACAGCTCAGTTTAGTAATATCAGCTTCCCGTTTTAAAGCAACGCTGTGCCTATTTTAGAACAAATCTCATAATTTTGAAACATAGTCAAATTACGAGGCGGACACTTGAGCTGGTACCCCCTCTACAGTATGCCACACTAACGGGAGAATTTTCGGCCCTGATGGATTTAGCATGCAACAGAATGCTTGCATAATGGCTCTTCAATGTTATAGGGTCTAGAAACATAAACCCTTGGGTTCCGAGGCCGTGACCTTACCGAAATTACAAAATTCTAATTGAAGGTAAACATTTTAATTTTCACCCAATTTAAAATTTGTACACTATAAATGAATATATCTATCTGACTTATGACGTCAAGAAATAGTTCCCAATCTATTGCAGTACTTTAGAAACTGAAAAAAAAGATTTCGTTCTTAAGTTCAATAACAGCTAAGAAAACAATTATAATTAATTGTTCATATTATTATTACCACTATATATAAGATTAATAAGTTTTTTGACAATAAAAGAAATTACAATGCCTTAATTTGGATTGTACGATACATTTCAAAATCAATTGTACAATCTAAATAAAACGCAGTAGTTACAAAGTTTACATTTAAAAATGAATTATTTTCTTTATTTTATGTATTTATTTACTCCACTGCACACCACTGAAAAAAAATCTATCTATTCTATTTTACTAAATATAAGTAAAAAAATTAAAGCAAAATTCACATAAAATTTCAGTTTAGCAGGTTTAAAAGTGAAAATATATTCAGCATAGCCGGAATAAGAAGAAAACAAAAAGCACCACCACCACCCCTTTTCTTCTCTCGACATTAAGGATTGGAATAATGCATTTAACATCAGCTTTCTAGCGAGATCTTAAGTGATAGATTAAAAGGTAGTTGTCGCTAGGGATTTAAAATATAACTTCCGAAAAGCTTTTAGTATAAATCTTGTTTGATACGATAAGACTGTAATTGGCATCATCTTCAAAACTAAGAAAATTATACGGGAGTTTTCAGCCTTTTAACATTACCTTTGAATTGAATGGCCCGAGACATTCTTTTGTCCTAATATTTTCACTTCGGACTAAAAGTTTTCAATATTATTGAAGCATGGAGAGTGAGATTAAATACACAATTCCATTTTACAGTTGTATATTAAGAAGAACATCACTAATTTTGGCTGCGTATTTAGAGTTGATGTTCTACTGAAAAATAAATTTCGACCTTAAACACAGTTTATATATTTTATTAATCCCATACAGGAACTGCCCCTTACTGATGTTTGTGTATAGAATTGGCGATTCGGGAAACTAGTTCTGGAATAGGCTACCACTATCTCCAAAAGCTTTAACTTGATTTTCATCTCTAAATAAAATGTTTGTCGAAAAATTCTTTATGCTTTGGAACGTGCTTTTTGATAAAAAGAAATCTTTTTCCTCGATCGGCTTTAGAAATTGTCTTTTTTTATATATTCCACTATTTTTATTGGCTTATTACCCAGAATACCCTTTTAATTGTTTTTGACGAAACAATTAAAATTTTAAAAGTGATATATTTGTACATGATGATGAAATAATGATATTTAATCTGTGTTAGCATTTATGCATATGTATACTAGGATAATCCAGAAAGTATCACACCGTTTAGTAATACACACAAAAAAAGGAAACAATAACTTGGAGTTAATTTGAATCAAATAATAAATTACAATGATAAAACTATTTTTTGATATAAGTACCACCTATGTTTAGGCATTTATCATAGCGAAGCATGCGTGTTTGTATGCCCTTATCAAAGAAAATTACAGCCTTTGGTTGTAAAGTTTTATTGACAACGAATCTGACCTCGTTGTCTTTTCGGAACAATTTGCAGGAAAGAAAGGTCTTCAGGTTCTTGAAAACATGAGAATCCATTAGCGAGGGATCTGGATTCTATGATGAGTCAAAAACTTCTCATCACAAATTCGTAAAGGATTGTTGAGCGTCATCCTTAGTGTGTAATAGTGCATTATCATGAATGAGCAACTTTCTACTCGAAACATGACATGATGCCTATGCTATAATGCAAGATGCAGTTTTCTGTTTCACAATAATGTAAACCTTTGTTGTCTGTCCTCGTACCATGTAAGCAACCAGCTTACATGGTACGAGGTACATACAGCTTACATGGTACGAGGTACATACAGCTTACATGGTACGAGGTACATACAGCTTACATGGTACGAGGTACATACAGCTTACATGGTACGAGGTACATACAGCTTACATGGTACATAATTTGCGCTTAAGAATTGTAGCTTGGCTTTCGTCTTTGTTAGCGATGATATGTACCCCATTCTATCGACTGCCAATTGGATTCCGGGCATATGTGATACAAGCATGTCTTATCATCAGTAACGATCCGGCATCACACTCTTCATTGTACTACCTCAGAGAGTCTAGAGTGCTAAGCTGACATTTCCATCTCTGCTCTCTATCAGGCTGTGTGATATCCGAACATGCAAAAGAACTTCAGCATAGATTGTTTCTCCTGGATACTCCATTGATTGTTACTTATCGGAAATGAATGGTGAATAAACAGTTGAACTCCAACAGCCATTAAAAATAGTTGAAATCGGCAGTAAGAAAATTTAAAGCTCCATTAAAACAGGATTGGGTTATTTTAAATGATAAATTCGTATTGAATAATGGAATGTGGGTGGAAATTTTCACTAGTAATGTTATTTGTAAATTTTTCATGGAATGCTTCTAACATTATAACGTAATTTTATGAAAATTTAACATAATGATTAAGAATTGGGTTAAAAATTTAAAATTAAATCTTCGTCATTTTTAAATATATTCATCTGCGAATCGTTTCTAAGGGTCCTTTTTAACTAAACAGGGTTTTCTAATTGTTAGAAGATCCACAGCAAAATCTGGACTACCAATATATCTATCTTTGAGGCCATTTAAATACCCAGCTATCCCGTTTAATAACCATATCCCCCCCTGAAATATGTATTTCATTTACTGTCACAGACATCAAATTAAACTGAGTCATTTAATTAAAATTAAAATCTCATAATTCAAGATTTATTTTTTCATTTTGAAACTATGACACCTCGTTTCTTTAAAAATGTAATTCCGTAGAAGTGACTAATTATAATTCTCAAACATTCTCTCTTGTTCGCTCAAACCATGATTGCATGTCTAAACTTTTAAAAAATTAATAAAACTAGGTAAATTTTTTGTATCATACGATACTGAGCTTTTTGCCCTTTAGGTCTTCAAAAAGAAAAAAAGTAAAAGAAAGAAAATTAGAAGTTCGTCAGATACAATTTTAATGATTTCAGATGGACATCCGATGCTACGTCATAAAAGATCAGAAAACATTAGAGTTGCTTATAACAGAGAACGATTCACTTTTAAACTCTCATCTTCTCGAAAATAAGCATTCCATATAGAGATGTATTTGAATAGTAAATCCTGGCCAAAATAGCCAAACAGATGTCCATATTTATCATGTTGTCAAGATAAAAGTTGATCTGGAGATTTGTTTCCATGAAAAAATAGTTGCAACTGAGCCACAGATAAATCCCCTTTCCCACACCAAAAATTGACGCTAGAAAATCTGTATTTCCAAAATGTCGATTTTCGTTCGATATATCGGAAATCAACACACATCCCATTCGCTTACATACCAATTTCTTAAAGAAGAAATTTAAAAAAAAAACTTATTACAAGCGTTGATGGATTTTGACAGTATGAGATTCCTCTTTTTACCCAAATCGCCATCAACTAGCCTTGGTTTTGGGGTGAAGGCCTGTGGGGTAAATATCTCTCGATTAGAAAAGTGGATTGTTTAGAGACAGAGAAAAGGCTTAAGCAGCGGCAGAAAAGCTATTAAAAAGAAGTTCAAACTACGTTTTTGAAATACTAGTAATAATTTTCTGGTAACATTTAGGTGCTATCTTTAATAGCCGCCAAAATGGTACTTAGTTTCTTGTCGCGGATTCTAAACAAATACCAACTAGACATTAAAGAAAGATTTATGCTAGTTCCTTCATTAAAGAAAAGCCAGCGAATTTTGTTTAATTCATAAAGTATCGCCAGAGGAATTTATTCAATATCATTTCTTCACTTCGCTTCGGTGCGGATAGCCCAGATATGATTCTGGAATGTAATTAAACTTTGATTAAAACAAAACGCATTTCCAAGAGCACCCTCTTCCCCCATAGAAATATGCAAATTCTCAGAGGCAAAGTTTTCCAAAATCTATTTCTTTTATTATTTATTTCCAGATCGGAATTTTTCCCGCCTCTTCTTCCTACGATAATAAAAAAATAGTAGTAAAATAATAAAAGAAACACCTTTTCCATTCCAAACGAAATGTCTGGAAAATATTCTAAATACTATTCTACGCTCTTTTTTTATTATTCCCCCCTTTCGTGCTTAATTTCACATTATTCGTCTCAGGAAAATTTCCCACTTTTTTAATGATATTTATTTCGGTTGCCAACTCTAATGGAAAAGTATTTTGTGTTTTCGGCATCAACGATTTTCTTTCGTTAAATATCCTTTCCCTTTTATTATACTATTTTAAGATCGATATTTCGTCCAAACAAAATCCAGGCACGTAGAAAGGTAGGGGGAGGGAGCGAAGCTATATCGATTTTAGATCACATAAAACCACCGCAAAAGAATTCGCTCTTATTCTTGGAATTGTCATTTTTAAGAAAATTCGACAGAAATGCGAAAAAAATTCCTTTTCAATACATACGTATGTAAAGCGACTCTTATTTCCGCAGCAATAAGAGCAACATGCTGTAACCATGGGTTGCTAGTATAGTTTGATTAGGGAACTACAATATGCCTTGGATTTCCTTAGATAATACCCCAGAATTGTGTAGCTTTGATCTCAAATATAGTTATTTCTGCATACAATTTTTAAATCCCTCATCAATCTAATACGATTTAAGCAGAAAATGATGTGCCCGCATGTTTTGCAACGTGAAGAAAAAATACTTGATGTACCGCACCCCCCCCCTTCGAATAATTTCCCCTACTACCCCTATACAATGCGATTTTCTATTCTTTATGGAATATACTGCATTTCGAAATGACAGTGTGAAACAATTAAATTCAATAAATGTTAGAAAAAGAGTTTAAAACATTTTTCGACTTGCAGTAAATTTTAAAAAGAATAAAAGATGAAGAACGATTAACGATAAATTGAAAATTAATTTTAAATCATTTTATTGCAAGCAAAAGTCTTATGCTTTATTGCTCGGGAGAAATCTTTTTTTATTCAATTTACCATCACTCAAAAATTTTGAAGAATTCCGAAAAAGTTGCTTCCAAAACTTTTCATTTCGATTGCATTCTTTGCATCGGAATAAAACGAGGATAGTGGAGTAACTGCGCCATCTAGCGAAGCAAAGAGTCGAGAGGAGTAAGACGATAGACTTCGAGAGAGATGACGGGGCGTCCTCTGCCATGATTCAATCAGATTAATTGTCTAAATATATTTTATTCTTATAATATACGAGTCAGTGTTTTCATATTGGTACCTATGAGTTTAGTCTATGAGAGTACATCCGAAATAAAAAGCATCATACGTCTCGCTATAGTCCTCAATAACTTTAGATACTTGGCAATATGCAAGTTCCACAGAAATAGAAAGGGACATGACGGAAAGGATAAAAAGAATGTTTTGTTTGGTACCATTAACTGTCCTATTAGAATATCTGTAGTGATATCATACGAATAAATTTCGTTTCTCACCCAGATCAAAAGAAAATTGTTCTCGTCCTAAGAATATTTATGTTATGTAATTTAATTTCGTTTCTCATCCAGAGAAAAAGAAAATTATTTTCGCCCCAAGAATATGTATGTTATGTCATTTAATTTCGTTTCTCATCCAGAGAAAAAGAACATTGTTCTCATCCCAAGAATATTGATGTTATGTCATTTAATTTCTTTTCTCATGAAGTGTAAAAGAAGTTTGTTTTCATTCCGAGAATACTGATCAAATTGCTATAATATTTTCGGAAGTTAAAGCGGAAAACCGTGGAAATTTAGCTTAATTTTTAATTAATTAAAAATTTGTAAAAAGGTCACCGAGGTGCAACATTCCGGACCTCCAAGGTATACATGTACCAAATTGGGTAGCTGTAGGTCCAATGGTCTGGCCTTTAGAGCGCCAATGCACACACACACATATTGAGCTTTATTATAAGTATAGATTACAGAATTTAAAATTCCTTACATTTTAAAACTTCAAAAATTCTTTCTTTAAGTTTCAATATTTTTTTCAAATATGTGTTCTAAACTACTTTTTATTTTCAGTAATTTACGAAACCCTAGATTACCAAATTCGCATCTCACCAACATGAAAAAAAAACTTTTAAGAATGTGCTCACTTAAAAAAAATAGTTTAAACACAATTTGTTATTGCTTTTATTAATTTTTTGCAGTTTCCAGCATTTCACAGACTATCTATATTTTTTTTTATTTTCACCAATTAAACTTCATTTGAGACCCCATGCTATATAAGGATCAACCTTTATCATCCTGATGCCTCCTATCAACCCTCTGAATTTGTCGGTAGAATTCAGCAACATCCTGTATATTTCTGACAAATGCCAAAATATATATATTTTTCCCAATTCTCCAAAGAGTAGAGAGAGAATTTTTTTCAAAAAAATGGAAGAGAGAAATTTTTAGATGTGCAATTCACTTTGAATAAGTGAACTCATCTTTAGAATATTCCACAATGCACAATGAGAGCGTTTCAGTTTACTTATGATCCTCTAGCACAAGATAATGAGTATACATATATCAACTTATCTCAGTTTCGCAAATTGTCTTTAAGCACCTTTTTAAACTGATCTATGAAAATCCTTAAAATAACTCAAAATGTTAATTTCAAGCTGACACAAAAAAAACGCAGTTAGCAATATCAGAAATGGTAATTTTTGGTTCACTCGAAGGTGAACCACCCTGATCAGGAAAATGCAGAAACGGTTCGAACCTAATAAATCAATTCAATTAATTAACTTTCAATTAATAGAAATGAACTGTTGCAATGAATTAAATTTCAATAATTGAAAGCTAATTTCCTGGATTCGCCAAACGATCCAAAAACTGTATTCTCAATCATGCTGTTATTTTTAAACAATTCAAAAGTATTATAAGAAGTTTTAAAAAGAAGACCAGTCCTTTAATAGATTTAAAAGATACATTCGATATATATAGTTTTAAAACGTACATTTGAATTTTTTTTAAATTGTTATTACTCTACTCTTATTCTTTGGTAATATAGCTTATCAGTTTTCATGGTCCCTTTTTAGTCACAAATATATTTGCTTTCTTCAGGGGAAGGGTCCTTCACACAACTTACAGATAGAAGACAGGAAAGATAGCAACCCTGCCCGAACCAGGACTTGAACTCGCGACGTCCAGATCACGGGGAAATCACGTTACCCCTAAGCCAGGATGCCTGCATTAAGTATTTAGGGTTATAATAATCGGGAGAATGCATTTACGATTTTTAATTCTCAACTTTTATAAAAAATAGGCATCCTATAATAGTTAGAAACAAAAGTATATACCGATACTGACCTTCCTGAATTTCGATGGTTTATAAAAGGTAGATACATTTTTATTCATAAAGTAGCTTGTTATTTAAGAAAAGTGAAAATATTGATTAAACATTCTGTGATTATGGCTGATAATAAAGAATCTAGTTTAGAATTTAAAGTCAATTAAAGTATGAGCAGTAATGTGCTTGAGCTCATACGAAAGATGAGAATTTCTAGCTGTATAATCTAGTTGTTTGTCAAAGTTTGCAAGTTTTTGAAGGAAGTTGGAATTTTCAGCCAACTTCTCCCGAACAAGTCCTCTTGAATAAATGTCTGAGGTTAAATTTGTTAGTAAATTTGCCACTCGGTTTACTGCAGACTTTTCCATAAAAACGCAGCAGAAAGTACTTTTCTCCCATCATGTAGCGGTTAGCATTGCAATACGATTTAAACAGGGTTTTTTTTTCAGATTTTGTCTATATTTTTATTAAATATTTCTACGCATAAGAGCAGTAGGACATTTAATTCATTGATTAGAATTTTCTCCGTGCTCTTATGACTGCATTATGATTTTTTTTAATGTAGGGAGTTAACCCTTGGCTTCCCTCGCTACTCTTGATTATTTTTCCTTGCAATAATGTGATAAATTAACTCCACGAGAGAGATTCTACATTCATCCGATGATATCTAGCAGCTAGAGGACAGAGTTCAGAGTTCATCAGAAGAGACAGAAACATTAGCCAAGAAGGGGGGGACTGGAACTCGTAAAATCATAATCCCCTGAAAAAGCCAAAACTGGAATTCATGCATAGAAGAATTCATCTGCAAATGGCCAATGTACCAAGAGTAGATGGAAAAGATCATTTGAACAACATCAACGGTTCATTTTCATGTGATATTTATATTGCTTCTTCATCTGGGAATTCTCACTAGCACAAATCATTATAGCTATCCTTTGTTATTCAAATGTAAGGAGTTAACCCTTGGCTTTTCTCGCCAAGTATAATCTTACCAATTGATTGGCGCATTATGACCAAATGTGACTCTTGCACCAAAACCCCAGACAAAACCAAATCAAAAACCAACCTTGTTATTCAAAAAATAAAAGATTAAACTAATCCAAGTGGGCTGATGAATTAAAACCCATCACACCTACAATAACTGCATATCCGTTTGGGGGCGGGGGGTATGTATCTACCATACATATCTTAAAGAAACCACCAAGGTAATTAATATCTTTCTTTGATAAATCCCTATTATTCATACTAGTCAGGCCATTCTTTTTACTGAAAATAGTAATTTCGAGAGAAAAATTTTACAGTAAAAGATCTGATGGCGTTTTACATCCACACATTGCAATGAAATTGTTTAAAGTTGAAATCCAGAGTCTAGTAATCGACACACATCAAACATATTTTGAGGTCCTCTCGAGACGAGCAACTATCTGTACATCAAAAATCACTTTGTCTTCAAAAGCTTCCGAATTCAACGATTATTCGCACTGGCAACCCTAAATCAAGGCAAGAGGATTAAAGCTCATTACGATCTGTTATCCTTCCATCCACCGGGAATAAAATCAAATGTCCGCCCATCAAGAAATACATTAAACCCTTCTCCTCACTGCTGTGGGTTGCAGAAATCCGATAAGAAGTACTCGATTTTAATTCCAGAAAGGACTACAGCTCCGCATGTGACACATGGGAATAGTATGTTTTCCAAATTCGAAACCGAAGATTTCGCAGCAGACAATGGATGCGTCTGTCGATCCACTTCTGACAGTTCCAAGACGAGGAATCCGCCTTCTTATCTTTTGGTTGGGGAGCATTCAGATTAATTTAATGTACATGATAATTACTCTCTTTTCCAATTTGGAGTCTTCTTAAACAACTACACATGTGTAACCGCCGATAAGAACCATTAAAGCACTCCAAAACAGGAATAATGAAGATGTCTTCTTTTAATTTTTTTAATGAATTAAACCGAATTTAAAGCAGGTACTTTGGTATTACCAACTTCTTATTTGGTATAAATCAAACTTAAAATTTATAGAAAAATCGGCACTCAAAGTACAATTTTAGGAAATAAATTAAATCAAGCAAGAATTTTAATTAAAAAAATAATGAAATGTTTTAAATAAATATTTTATATAATATATTGAAATGAAAGAATATATAAATGAAACAATAAATATATATAATGCTGATTTTATAAATTACTAAGCCTTATTTAATTTTGTATTCTATTTTCTTTTTAAAATAATCGAAAATCGATCGTAGATAAGATGTTTTAGTAGTAGTCGAAACGGGACGCCGATTCCAAGAAGTTTAAGAGGCTTGGATTACGAGAATTTATGATGATTTCTATAGACGAAAACTGAAACATTTAGAAAAAGCAATAAGAACAATAATCAGCGACATTTCAATTGATAATGCGTATAGTACATGATGTATACACCCACGGTTGATAAAATGGTTTCATGCATTCAAACTTATTCATAAATTCAGGAAACGTCAATTACCGATCTTTTTTGACAGTTTTCCCCAATAATTTAAATTCACAAATTATATTTCGAATTTGAAGTTGATTTGATACCGCCATGTGGTGGCATTCGCTCTTTTAAGAAGTCTACTCTAACTTTTGTCATTAAAAAATGACTTTCTTTTTGTGACTAAAAAGTAACACTTTTATCAGATAATCAAATAAATTATCGTTTTTGTTCAAAAAACACATATAAAAATATACAGAAAATAACATAATTTATTCATCAAAATAATTATCCTCACATTCAATTACATTTCCCAATAGGAAATAAACTTATAAACTCCATTCTTAAAAAAGTCTCCATCTTTAGACTTGAAAATGTTCTCTAATTTGCTGGGCTTAAAAATAGGTATTATCTGGGCTAAAATTATCTGGGCTTAAAAATAGGTAATATATAGAAGGGCTATTGTCAGGACAATAAGGAAGGTGCAAAAGAAGTTCCCATCTAAGGATTTTAAGGTCAGAAGTCACGTGAACGGCAAGAGCATAGCATTATCATGCAGGAAAAAAATAATTTTACAATTCAATAAAGCTGGATGATTTTAATTTAAGCTGGCTGCTCTGAAACTAATAAGTGACTGGTTTCAGAGTGAAGTAATGTACGAAGTTGGTCACTGCAGACCTTAGCAGTAATAGTCTGGTCAAATGGTAAAAGTACATATTGAACAATTCAGTTTGCAGGTCACCATACTGATAATAAAATGTTTTGCTAGTGGACATTTCATTAGATGTTCATTACCTTGAAAAATATACAAACAAGTACGGAAGCTCGTGTCGTCTTGGTCACTTGGAAATCATGAGTTAAATTTCTTTCTTTGGTGCAATCAGCAAATGGGTTGGATATAAACTAAGCAATTATTTGTGGCTTTGATAGTGCATGTGGGTCTCTAACTGATTTTTTTTTTTTTTTGACAATTTCAAGAATCTCTTGAATGATACTTGTTGACTTCGAATTTACGCGCGCACCCTGAGATTACCTCTATTTGCCTAACATTTTTGTCCAAGTTTTCTGCCGTAAAATGTATATTGTTATGAAAGGGAATGCAAAACATTTTTTATTATTTATAATTTTATATGTATGTAAATATTTTTTTCTCTTTTGAGCCTAAATTGCGTTGACAGAAAGTCTGTATAACTGATAATTTGACCTGCACTTATGGACTTACAAATTCCGACCACTAGCAGTGTTGCGCAATCAATCAAATCAAAGTGCGAAAAGGAACTGGAGTGAATTGAACACTGAATGACCTATGCACTTCGACAGAATTCGAATTTATGGATGATTTAAAAATAGATGTAACGGTTATTATGATGTAGTGTCTTTTTTGTTTATCCTCATATTTTATGTCTGTGTTCAATAAATTAAATATTTTAATGGAAGAGTCTGCTTCAACTGATTCAAAGTGCTAGAGCAACTGGTAACTGATAATAATCTTTACATAACGTGATGTCGTCCGTGACAGGACAGGAGCTTTGAAACGAAACTTCTGATACTAAGAAACCAAGAATTTGCAAATCGTCAACGGTCACGCAGCAAGTCTAGAAACTTCAGAGAGCGAAACAACAGATCCAAATCTAGTTCAACTCATAAATACTGCTGGTACCAACTCATAAATACTGCTGCAACTCATAAATACTGTTCTTCATAAATACTGCTGGTACCATTTTAAATTTGGCTTAAACGCTAAAAAGTGCATCTCATCTTGCGAATTTAGACATCTTAACTCATCATCAGTCTCGGAAAATTAAATGGCAGGTTGCTTGAGGAGTTCTAAGGACCATGTCCATTTAAATTATCACCTCTTTATATTTGATAATTCGAGCCATAAAAGTTATTTGATTGATACAGGAGATGAAGTGTCAGTCATACCTTTATCGAAATTAAGTAATCGGACGTTCAGAATTTAAACTGTTTGCAGCTAATTCAACGCTTTCAAGACTTATGGAACACAATTAGTTAAAACTCTATCTTGGTTTAAGAAGAAAATTCAAGTGACAGTTCATAGTCCCTGACATTTCAAAACCTATCATTGACGCTGACTTTTTACAGATTTATGGTGTTCTAGTTGACTTAAAGCGAAAACGGTTGACTGATTCTCTAACTTCGCCTTGAGCGCCAGCTAAAGTAATGAGAGGTCCATCCTTATCTTTAACGCCATTCGATTGTAGTAGCCTGGATCCCGACATTGGTGTACTTTTGAAAGAGTTCAACAATATCACATCGGAAAATTTTAAAGAAAAGCTAAACCAAACATCATGTTACGCATTCTATTATTACAAGAGGTCCTTCTGTCATGTCAAAAGTTCATCGCCTGGCACCAGACAAGCTCAAGATAGCAAAAGTAGAATTCTCATATATGTTGGAGCGTGGAATTCGCAGACCTTCAAGCAGTCCTTGGTCAAGTCCGTGACATTTTGTACCATAGAAAACAGGTGGCCGGAGACCTTGTGACTATTACAGAGCTCTTAATACTGCAACCCAACCTAACATATACCCCATTCCTCTTTTACATGATTTTACTCAAAATTTATATGGATGTAAATATTTTTCCACTCTTGATTTATAAAGAGCTTACCATCAGATTCCAGTTGAATCATCTGATATAGAAAAAAAACAGCCATTTGTACACCTTTCAGTTTATTTGAGTTCACAAGAATGACTTTCAATTTGCGCAATGCAACTCAAACTTTTCAACGATTTCTTCATTCAGTGTTACGAGGCTTAGATTTTTGCTTCAGCTGTATTGATGATATTCTCATCGCATCGAAGGATGAAGGTCAGCACCTTAATCATCTTAGGCAAGTTTTTCAACGCCTTCAAGATACTCCTCTGATATTAAAGGTTTCAAAATGCAAATTCTCCCAAACTGAAGTAAATTTTTTAGGCCATCGAATTTCTGGACATGGTGTCGAACCAGCAAAAGAAAGAGTAAAAGTTATTGAAGATTTTCAGCATCCTGAAGCAGTCAAACAATTAAGGAGATTTTTGGGAATTATTAATTTTAATAGAAGATTTATTCCTCAAGCAGCTCAACCTCAAGCGAATGATAATTGAATCCTCAATTGGACTGACAAATCAACACAAGCCTTTGAGCAATGCAAATAGCAACTGCGTCCAGCAAGTACACCCTTCACCAATAGCAAAATTTTGCCTGATAATAGATACCTCAAATAAAGTTTTGAGATCCGTTGTTCAGCAACATGTTAACGGACAATGGCAACTATTAGAATTCTTTTCAGTTCGCTTAACTCCAGCTCAACAAAATTACTCAACATATGACAATGAACTCTTGGCAGCATGCTCTTCAATCAAACATTTCCGCTACTTATTGGAAGGTCGTGAATTCACACTTTTCATGGACCACAAGCGCCTCACTTTTTTCCCCAAAAATTAGAAAAAGCATCACCTTGATAACAAAGGCAACTTGAATATATCGGACAATTCACAACAGATATCCAACATTTCTGGTAAAGGCAATGTAATCGTGGATGCTATGTCAAGAATGGATGAAATTCATATTCCTACCCAAATTGATAGTGAAGCCGTATCCAAATCTCAAGAGACAGATACGGAATTGAAAGAAATTCCTTCTTCCCCATATTCTTCCTTGAAAATGCAAAAATTACCAGTTGTCGGAACAAAATTTTTTATTTACTGTGACACTTCTCGAAATTCCCCACAACCATATATACCACCAGATTTCCGAAAATCAATATTTCACAATGCTTATAGTTCCTCACATCCGGGAATCAAATCTACAATCAAACTTCTGACATCAAAATTCGTTTGGCCATCAATTAAAAAATGACGCCAGATATTGGTCTAGATTCTATATACAGTGCCAAAAATCGAAAATTACTAGACATGTCCATTGTCCAAATCAGCAATATAAAACTGTCAGCCAACGATTCAGCGAAATAAACTTAGATGTAATTGGAGCATTACCATCTTCAGATGGTTTCCGTCACTGCTTAACCATCATCAATAGATACTCCCGTTGGACTGAGACTATTCCGATTTCGAACATCACGGCCGATACAGTTGCTGATACACTGGTTGAAAATTGGATTTCATGCTTTGGATCGCTTACGATCATTACAACCGATCAAGGAACACAATTCGAATCGCAGCTATTTTTTGAATTATCAAAGCTCATTGGATATAATAGGAATCGAACAACAGCATACCATCCACAAGCCAAAAGCTGCATCGAACACTCAAATCTGCCAAAATGTGTCATGCAAATCCAAGGTGGACAGGATCACTTCCGATCTTTCCCCTAGGACTACGCACAACTTGGCATTCGGATTTCAACTCTACGCCATCTGAACTACTTTATGGGGAAAGCATCAGACTACCATGTGATTTCTTTAAAATACAAGATATAAACCTCAGTCTAAGTTCGTCAGAACGGCTAAAAGAACACTAAAATAAACTAAAACCTGTCCCTTTTACAAACCATTCAAAGCAAAGCCATTCATTTTTCGAGACTTGAAAATTTATACACACGTCTTCGTATGAGCCGACAGCGTTCGTCATAGTCTTCAACCACTTTACCAAGGACCATTTGAGGTGCTAAACATAACTAACAAAAATTTCATCATCTAAATGAAGGATAAAACAGTCGACGTGTCAATCGATAAAGTAAAACCCTGCTTTTTAGATAACTCTGACAATAGAGTCACATCAAATTATCAAACCAATGGGGACTTTCAAACAAGATAAGCAAGCCAAAAGAGCATCTGCAAAAAACTCCTTCAATGGGATTTAAATCCAAATCTGAATAGCGCTCACGTCTTCGACTACCAAACCAAAATGCTCCAAAAGTCATCAACAAAGTTAAGTTTGCACAGAGTCATTTTCCACATTCAACCAGAACTGGACGCATACTTCGACGCCCTGCTCGTTACCTTTAAAGACTTTTTATCGTTCGGTACCTCATTCGGCCGGGAAGAGATGTGGTGCCTGAATCCTGATCGCATTCATTCATTGAAGTATTATTTTTCCATCACGTGTATCAGCGGAAATGCAAGATTTATTTGTAGAGATTTTAAAAAGATTATCTTCACTGACTCACTGTATTCTCACACTTTTTCTTATCATGTATCTAAATAATTTTACGTATATGTTTTTCTGAGTTGGCAACCAGAAATTGCTTTTTAAATTAATGTTTACTTTTTTCCGTTTTAAAGCTGTTGTGCTAATAGAGTCGATGTAAAGTATAGTTCTGATTTACCTGGCATATCTAAGACCAATCCTCACATATGCCTGCCCTGTCTGGGCAGCAACTGCTAAAACCAATCTCCAAAGAGTCATCTCCCTTGAGAACAAAACTGTTCGTATGATTACAAAAGCTAGATGGTTTCATAGAAATGAAGATATTCTTAAAGCCCTCAGTATCCCACCTATAAAACAATTCATGATAAAACTTGCACAAAACTTCTATGGCAATATTATTCATATTGACAACTCCACCTTGCAAAATCTCCCAAATTATGATCACTACGAAAATTCAAATAAACGCAGACCACGCTATTCACTTGCCCCTTAATTCCCCCCAAGTACTCTTCATTACACTTTTTTTTTTCTTATTTATTTTTTTTTCTCTCAATTTACTCAGTACCAGTTAATCTCTTTCCATGATTCAAATCATTTTATGATGCACACATTAAACATATAAGGTCAGTTCCATTTTCACTAAAGTCCTATATCACAAGATTTACAGATGGCTGGGCCTACGGCCCCAATGAGCTGTAAAACACTTTACAAATAAGAGAGTCGATGTTATAATGATGATTTAACTTGCTTACTTCTGTCATATGCATTGCATAACATCAAATATCTCTACAGATATATCCAGAGAATTTTACTTCATTAAAACAAATATTTTCAAATACTGTTCTAAATTATTTAGCAGAAATTATTATTTATTAAATAAAGTAAAACCTTTTTTTTTAAACACACAAACGATATTGTTGATCAAATAAATTACTTTTTAAACTTTTTTTTTTCTTAAGTCACCATTGCTCAACATGATAAACCCCCATTTATGTTTTTATAAGAATGAATTTTTTTATATTCACACTGGAAAAAAGCTTTTTTCCCCCTCTTCTAACTATGTTAAAAATTCTTTCAGTACCAGTACTGCTGTGAGCGAGGTTTCAAGAAGAGGATGGACATTGCAACAAAAACAGTAGTTTTCCGACGTGTTTTGAAATTTTTTGTACATCGTTTTTTGGTTTCTCACTGTATAATATTCAAATAATTTCCATAGCTGTTGGGGGATATGAAAAAGTAAAGTTATAATCTCATAACAAATTTTTATTTGTGCTAATCTAAGCTTTATTCACACTTATAAATCAATTAATTTAAAAGTTCAAATAAAACACGTCTGAGCTGTATGACAAACAAAACAGAAATTAAGATTTCCGCATCCGTAAATAAGGCCTACCAAGGGAGCTCTTTTAACAGTTTGTTGGAATTTTCTATTATCAATCATTTATGACGTTACATTGGATTTTAAAAAAATTCTAAAGTCATCAAAACAAATAATTAAAAATAGATTTCATTTTTAATATCATTATTATTGTGAATTTAGTTTGAGTGCTTAAAAAAATGAGTATAAATTGTTGAAATGCTTTAAATGCTCATAATTCATAAAAAATCGTATAGAAATGACTAAACAAGTGCCTTCTGTCAAAATAAATAAATAAAATTAACATGAAGCAACTTTTAAATACTTTATTAAGAAAATCTGCTTTGAAATTCATTATTTACTAAATTATGAATTATAATTCTCATAATTACTAAATTATGAAAAAAATTTAATAATAATAACATCTTTCGTTAATAGTAAAAAGATTAAAAGGTCTCCAAAGTTTTGTTTTTGATATTCAAGATGTTGCTTGATTTTAAATATAGTATCTAAATTAAACTTTTTAAATCAGTCAGTCAAGCATTTTAATAGAGTAAATCATGGCAAAGTTATTACAGTAAATTGAAAAATAATTTCAAAAAAGTGGGAGAAAGGGGAAATACTGGGCGATCAAGAATGATTAAATATGCAAATATTCCTTTTCTTTGCATACCATCTTTTCTCAGTAGTCAAATAATCACCTTCAAAAAGCAGAGACAACAAAAATAAATATTTAAATGTTCATCAAATTCTGTCTTTAGACTTGCTTATCTTGTTTTCGAAAGGTGAATTTTTATGCAAATGCACCACAGAAAAAAATTTTAAACTATGTTTTTAAGTATTAAAAAAATAATTAATCATCCCCATCAATTTGCTGGATTGGATTCATGTTATACTATCAATTTCTTTCAATGAATTAATTCCATTCTAACTCAAAGATGCATACAAATAACATGTTTTTTACTGATGACGAAGTTGAATAGTAGAAACAGAAAAAAACGCCCTGGAATCTAGCATCAGGAAATAAAGAAGAAATGTTATCCTTGTAGATTCTTAAACTGATAAAAGTGTTCTTTGTTTAGATTCTATTGAAACATTGGCTCAAATTCTAAAGCATGAGGATGCTATCCTACAAAGTGAAGGCTCTATATTAATGTATCTAATTTTGTAATAACATTTATAGTTGTTAGCTCACAATTAATATGCATTTAAGTTCCAATTTTTGAAAAATTTTAATATTCCAATTTAAAAACGAATCTGTAATTATTTTTATTTTTTATAGCATGAATATGCCATTTTTTTTTCTTCTCAAGTCTGAATTTGCTCTGAAGTATAAAATAAATTAAAAGTTTAAATATCTTTTATTACTTTTTTTAAAATAATTTTATTTAACATATATAATTAATCACTAAAAATTTGCATATAGGGGGGACAAAAGAAATTTTTAAAATGAGAATGGAAAAATTAAAGCAAAACTTTCTTTAAATAAACATAAAAGACTAAGTTAGAAATACAGAAAAATATTTAGAATACATGGTTAGGAAAGAGAGACAATTTAAGCAAAAAATTATAAACATGTAAATAAAAATAGTACGTAAGAAACCTTTTAATATGTATAGATATTATATATATATAATGCAATGTAAGCATGAAACATCTCTGAAATGCATGAAAATCGCAAATAAGAACACAGATGTTTGATTTTCACATTCACAAAATAGCATGAAGAAAATATGACTTTTATGCACTTAGAAATTTTATTTTACAATAATAAGAATCAACTTTGCTTGTGTAACTTAGAAACATCTTCATATTTAACAAAATCCAAAACTTTTCCTTTGAATGAACCTCCTGAGATTTTAACACTGACAGAAAATGTTTCATAATTAACATTTAAAAGGACTGCTTCACACCCTCGATAAGGTCCATTAAGAATTAGAAGTTTTCTACCAACATTAGGAATAACAGTTTCCAGTTGCTTCTGATGTGCAACAGTCTTTTCACCAGAATTGAGAGTCTCTATAATAGCATAATAATTGTCTTGAACTTCTGTTACAAGCACTTTCTTATTATAGAATTCTTTCCCCAACTTTTTAGACACAGCTTTAACAATAATTCCAGAAACAAGCCAATAGTCTTTCCGACTTTTCTTTTCTTGAATCGCCTTTTCTTGCTCTATTATTTCCTCCAGAGCTAATTTCCTTTTTTTATCTTCAGCTTTCTTATCTTTTGAGCTATTTAAATTATCAACTCTTGAGGCAGTGATCAAAGGATTCTGTTTTATATCAATTGCAGATTTTTTACTTGTGTCAATAGATTTCATAGCAAATGCAATTTTTTCATCTTCATCAGTTTTTTTAAGTTCTGTAAAAACTGATTCTGGTTTAGGTTTGGATTTTTCTTTATCTCTCTCCATTTGGCGCTGAAAAAGTTTTGCCATTCTTTCTTCGTCATCAAGTTTCATTTTTTCATGCTTCATTAGGGCTTCCTGGCGTTTAATTGTTTCAGAGTCTCGGTCAATATAACTTATGAACCACCCTTTTTCAGTCTCATCAACATTACAATGACCTTCACGACCAAGCCACTTAACGAAATCAGTCAGGGTCTCCCACTGAGTGGCATTCATGTGGAGATGGTTACGATCAGCAATGTATTCCTGGTACACCTGATTAGCATGGACCCTTCTGGTTCCAAATCGCCGTTTCAGCAGTTGCATAAAATCATCTAAGAACTCTTGTGAGAATTGATCTATATACTTGTCAGGATTTTCAGCAAACAACAGGAGTTGTCGCTGGTGAGATTCTGAGCTTGTGTGACATTTGAAACCATTTTCATCTCGACACTGTTTTTGACACATTTGGCAGTACCATCGTAACTTCTGTAAACCTTTGGCCTTGATTCTATTTGCAATAGCTTTAGGAGTTAGAAATCCATGCTTAGGCATTGTTTCTCTGAAAAAGACAATTCTATTAACTAACAAGATCAAAATTATAGAATATTTTAAATACAGCAATGTTGCTAATAATAAGCTTACACTTTTTTATATATTATTTTACACTTATGTAATACATATATAAACAAAAGGAAGGATTATGAGCAAAAATTATTTTTGAACTTAATTCTTAAATTCACACATAGAGGATTATATAAAGGTTAGTTCAATCAAGAATAAGTTTCCCAATCTGGAGAGCCCCAGAATGCATTCTAATGGTTCTAATGATATAAAATGTGAATAAAAGATAATTCTCATAAGACATTGGATATTTATTAACAGAAAATATTAAACATAAAAATCCATCGACACATGGCACTATAAAAATATAAAACATTTAATATGCTTTATAAATAGCAGAAACTCATCCTAGTTTAATAGTAACAACATAAAAATTAGTTCAATATATCCCTTTCTGCTTCATATTCAACAATATGTTCTAATCACAGCACCATATATTTCACAGCTGACTGGTGTCCAGTCAGCCAGAATATTAAGAACATGGCTTTGAATGCTGTTCTTTAGATCTGGCACGCTTACTCATCTTTACAGGTAGATACTGTCCTTCAAGAGATCTCATAACCAAATCATAAGAGTATATGTTCTATTGGAAAATGGTGGCTGATCCCCCATGTATTTGCAAAATGCTGTATCAACAATCATTTTATATGAAGATATGTTTTGTTT
The DNA here is from genome assembly GCA_026543055.1 of Argiope trifasciata. Classification (NCBI taxonomy): domain Eukaryota; kingdom Metazoa; phylum Arthropoda; class Arachnida; order Araneae; family Araneidae; genus Argiope; species Argiope trifasciata. The sequence continues at coordinate 99,603 of JAPMOQ010060643.1, forward strand.
ATATTTGTTGTATGTGAAGAGATGTGTTATCCCTGCATGGAAATGATGCCCTAAAGGCCTCCAAACTATTATAGTTGTGGGATTATAAAATCCTTCACAGTAGCACTGTTCCATTGTTTTGACATTGATTAGGCTTGAATTTCATTTGCAGTAATCCCTTCAAAAAAGTATGATCCAATAATAATAGCCATAAAACCACACCTATTATCACTTTTTCAAGATGGTAGCAAGACGGTTTTCTGCAGCCTGAATCGAACAGTTGTGGAAGTTAACTTGTCCACTGAAGGGAAAGAAAAGGTCTCAATATTCTATAAAAAGTTTCATGGTCATAAAAAGTTTCACCACAATTCCAGGAAAAACTAAAATGTAAGTTAATGCTAAAATTTATGAATCTATAAGTCTTCATCCTGCAAAAAATGCATAGATTAGATTCTATAGGGATACAAAATTCAATCTACAATTTCCCATATAATGGAATACCAGACACTCAATATGTGGGAATAACTGGTGCAGCTACACTACCATGCAGAGACTAATTATTATTTCAATCACCATAATACCCGCAGTTTTGCCACATAAAGATAGGATTTGGTTTCGTCTTATACAAGGGAGAATTCCAAGTTGCTCAGATATTTTTTATATCATTTTGCATTGGGCACACAGAGACACTGAACTTTTTTGTGCCTACTGATACTATTTTACAGGCCCTGCTGATACTGGTAGAACAATTTTACAACATAGGCATAATGAGCAAAATTCATCTGCCCCATCCACCCCACACACACAAAGAATAAGGCCAATAGACATGCACTGATACAAAAGATGTTTCACATTTTCAATATATACAAATAACTACCATTTGTGTTATAGTACCATTTACTGATTACTTTTTTTACTAACCTAGTAGTTAACCAAACATATTATATCTTAAAATTAAACTAAAATGTCTTATTATTTATCAAAGTAATGATCAAATTATTCAATGGTAATTTAAAAGAGCAAAAATGTAAGTGACATATCCCTATGCTACTACAATTAACAGATTGATGATGTAAAATAAGGTCATTCATTCCAAATTATTGAAAGTACTGTCATTTAACTCAGCTATTAATAATTTAATGTTCTTTTACAATAACCTTACATAATAATGTCTTATTATATATTTAATGGTAAAAAAAGTCGATGTATAAAAATTGTAATAAACATGGAAAGCACCAAAAAATAATTTAACAGAAAAAATATGTTCTCAAATAAAAATAATAATTACTCAAACATAGTTTAAATTGCTTTTCTTCATAATACAAGAGCTTCATCAAATTAAGATTTACCAACTTTTTGCATTATAAAGTTCTAAACACTAATGATTATAAATTTTCCACTTTTTATCATGGCTAGTATTCAAAGCTGATCAAGTTTAACCAAAATTTTCACTCTCATTGAATTTTCATAGTCATGAAGAATCAGTCAATATTTTTAATATATCACTTGATATATTCCCACCAATATTTTATGACTGGGCATTTGAAAGAATTGATTTTGAACTGCTTTAGGAAGGAACATATTTGTTGATGAAATGGTAGACATTTTTTTTTTTTTTTTTTTTTTGGAATTTTTTTCCAAATATATATAAATAGAAATTATGTTGTTATATTTTTTCTTTTTACTTAAAAAAAATCTTGCATTTAAATTACTTGGCATTGTAAAAATATTTTATTTTGTTTTTAAGAGAAGGATTAATATTATGGTGGTTCTCCAATCATTAATTATTTTTTATGAAGTTCTTCCACATTTTAATTACATAATTTGCTAGATATTCATCAAACAATCAGAAATGGTATAAAAACAGGGAAACACAAACTTCAATTGAGAATTATTTTTTATGAGTTTATAATAATATTAATATATAAAAGCATATTTTTACTTTTATTTGTATAAGTAGAGGTCTAAAAACTTATAAATTTGGATAACTTTCTTAAAAATTGAAATGTATTGGATTACTCTGACATAAATATGCTTACACTCTATAAACAGTTATGTTATATGCATTACCATCATATATCAATTTAAAATCTTGTTATACAAGATTTCACACGATCAAATAACATAATTACATGCCACAATTAATTACAATCTGATAAAGCACAAAAAAACCTCTTTAATAGATCATTCAAAAGTTGTTCCAAAACAGCATATTAATGAGATAGGTGATCGAATATGTAATACACTATAAATCTACTTCACAGTAAATATTTATAGAACTTTTCCCATGTTCTCTTTGGTGCATCAATCTTATTTTTATTATCCTTTAACTAAGCCAATATGTTTATTCTTCTTTAACAATACTTTTTAAATATCATTAAAGGAGAATACACAAGCATAACTCAAATAAATACTTCAGCATCTAAAACACAAAAAATTGAGGTTTGAACAATTTCCATATTACATCCATTTTGACAAAATACATACTTTTTATTACCTCATCCGGATAACTATTTCAGCATTTTAATTACCAGCAATAAAAATGGTTGAAAAAAAAAGAGGGAGCAAAAGAACATAAACAGATTAATTGGAACACCTTCTCTTTTGCTGTTGTTGTTTTTATTCATACATCTGGTAAATAAGCCTTTGTCCATATACATTCGAATTATTGCATTCGACATATGGAGAACAAAACAAAAAAATCTTTCTTTGCACTTCTCAAAAAAATTAAGTACTTTAAGTGGTTTTCAATTTAAAACATTAATCATGATTCTATGCACCATGTTTAAGCAATCAATTAATGCAATTCGACACCATCATGAATTACAATTCAATATACACTAAAATTCTTTTAAAAGATATTCAAGGTAGTTCCCAAAGCAAGATATTAATGTGAATGTTATAACATACTACAGAAGATTTACAATGTCTTTTTAGAACAACTTCTTCCATGTTCAATATGCTCTATTGAATGGACTAATTTGCATACTCCACTTTCAAAACACATAAAAGTTTATTCTGATATTTATCAGTATAATTATAATGAAAGCATCATCTAAAATACTCAAAATTGAATTCAATTCTTTTCAAGTTTCAACAAGTATGACACAATGTTTTTACAGCCTCTTTGAAATAATGCTCCAGCATTTCAACAATTAGTGATGCACATGATTGAAGAAAAGGGGAGGAAGTGGAAAAAAAGTCATTTAGCACAATCTTAATACATGTTGGTACCACTTTATTTATTTCCCTCAGGATAACTTCTTCAAATTCTTTCTCTTTACTGATTTTCTTTCTTAATATATATTTAAAAAAAAACCCTATTCATTTATCATCATTTTAATAAGGAAGCAAACCAAAAACAAGTTTTTATTCACTTCAAGAAAATTAAGCCTTTTATGAGGGCCCTTTTCCAAAATTACTTTTCCTGACATTATACACTCTGTTAAATAAATAAATAATAATAACTGCAAACAAATAGAAAACATGGTTTGACTTAAATACTGTATTCCCGAAACATGATTTAAGTCATATTGCATTTCTGAAATTTACATTACAAGCTACATTACATAGGTAGTTTGTATATCTTGAAATTTTTAATTCTGAAATAAAACATTCCAATAAAAATTTCAAATAATACTTACTATTTATGTCGATGAACAGATGAATAAAATCCTACAAATGAACCTAAAATTTGGATGAACAAACAATATAAGAAACTTTTATTTATTAAAAATAAGACAAATTTATTAATAAGATAAAATAAGTCAAAGTCAAAAGTTATCATCTTTTTCTTCATGTGGTAGCACATCTAAAATTTTAATCACCAAAATAATACTTATGTATATAGTTGGAAATTAAGTCCTAAATTTGCATTAACACATTCTTCTAATATATTTTTGTTAATGTAATCATCTTAAGTTTAGAAATCAGCAAAATTGTTCCTATGCTACAAATATTCTTCAGAAATCATGGATGGTTACCAAGTAATAAACAAAACAAACTATTACCCATTGATGTCAGACACTCATTTCTTTCTTCTCGGCATGCAGATCGATCGATTGACCAGTTAGTTATTCAGTTTGGAACTCATGGACAGTCACCAAATAATAGACAAATCAAACTATAACTCTTTGATATCAGACACTCATTTCTTTCTTCTGTGCATGCATTACAATTCTTAGACCAATTAGTTATTCAGTAGCTGATGTATCCACTTCAGTAAATAATAATTCTAAAATGCTATTGTGTGCTCATTTTAAACAAAAATAAAGTTCCCTACACTCATACATAGTGTGTTTTATAGATAAACCTTCTCATAGTTAGCTTTGTCTCAAATTAGTTATTTGACTATGTGCATTATGCCACTTTTATTTATATAAATCAGATATACATGAATATAAATTTGATATAATAAATATTTAGGTAAAGTCACACCTTTTTATAGTAATATATTATTTTTAATCAACTCTTACATTGACATTTTTTACAGCAAGGAATGTATGAAAACAGCTTTTTTTATTATTTATGGCAGCAATCTACGGCATCAGTTTGCATGAGTAACGAAAAACCTCTAATTACAAGATAAACATCTTTCCTTTTTTTTTTTTCTTTTTTGTAAAGTATTACACGGGACACACACACATAAACAGTGGGTAAAAAAAGTCTCCGTACGCAGATACGAATGCAAATCAAAGTTTAATTTGTCAACCAAAATTCATAATGATAAAAATAAAAACTTAAAAATGAGTTTAAACTTATATTATTTAATATTTATTCAGATTAAAAGTATGATAATACTGACAAAATTAAATAATAAATCTTAAAAACTCAAAAATTTCCGTAAACATCTAACAAAAAAGTCTCTGTACAGTGCCCTAGTACACGAAAAAAGTTTACAAAAAAGCAAAATACATTTAATGATCAGTGGACCCTCCTTTGATCTTTATCAGCTCTCTTAGACGTTGTGGCATTATCCCTACAAGTTTTTGTTGTTGTTGTTGTTTCTGGAGAAATATCACACCAACTGCTACTAATAGCACTTTTGAGTTCAACTTTGTTTTTTATGTCATATTTTTTAAATTATCGGCCAATGTCTTCCTACAAATGTTCGATGGGGTTTAATTCAGGTGACTTGGGAGGGCTATGAAGTTGTTGTTAAAATGGTAAAGGCACCGCTCTTGGCAAATCTTAGGGGAGTGTTTAGGACCGTTGTCCTGCTAAAAAGTAAATCCAGTTCCAAGAGATAGTTTCTATGCACTGGATAACACATTTTGTTTAAGAATATCCAGATATCCACATCGATCCATATTTTCCTCGATGAATTGCAAATATCTTACTCCAGAAGCACTCATACAGCCCACACCATAACACCAACACCACCGTGCTTCACAGTTCCGTATAAATTCTTAGTTAGCATTTGTTCGTTTGGTTTACTCCACACCGTAACTTGGCCATCTGACCCAGGAATGTTAATTTTTGATTCATTGCTAAAAAGAATGGATTCCCGAAAAGATAACGGCTTGCTTACATGCTTCTTTGCAAACGCGAGGCGCTTTTTCCTGTTGCACAAACTTATATAGGGTTTCTTCCGGGCCGCACGTCCATGGTAACCACTTATTTTAATGACATTTCACACGATTTGAGTTGAGACTTTAATGTTGTAAATAACTAATAAATCAGACACCAACTGCGGTGCACTAATTAGTGGATTTTCTTGAACTTGGCGTATGATGTTTCTTTTATGCATGCGATTTAATTTTGATGGCCTCCGGGATCGATCTCTATCCTCAAGTGAATGAAGTTTACGATATCTTTCAATGATATATTGCACAGTAGACTTCGATTATTTAGTCATTTCACTAATCCATTTCATAGATAAACCATCTTTCCGTAGTTTAATCACTAATTCCCGAATAGCTCTGGGAACTTCCATTTTGAGTCAATCAAGAACAAGCTTGAACTCAACAACTGTCTATATGATGTTTTCTTATCAGTGATTAACTTTCTAACGTTAAAGATTTACTGTGGGCCTTTTTAAACACATTAGAAAGAATTTGCATAACACATACGGAAATTGTTTTTGCACTGCAATTTTCAGTTTACTTTAGATATTGCAAATAATATGCTTTTCTCGTTTTGTAAAAATGAAAATTTATAAAAATCTCTTTCTATAGACTTATACTAAACACATATATATTTCAAGAAAAAATGCAATACTTTACAAATTAGGCTCATTTATTCTTAAATTTAGTAACCGTACGGTAACCCACTGTACATTTAGTTAATAGCAATGCACACAAGCACATACATATAGTTAAAAGTCATAAATGTGATTCATTTACTCATATATCAAATATATGAATACGATAAAATTTTCGCCTTTATATACTTACGTTTATTTGAATTAGAATAACGCTTTGAGCGAAATTTTCCGACCATTAAAGAAGTGTTTCCGCCAAGCTCGCTTCTATACATAAAGAAAAAACCCAGTAACATATGAATTAGGTCCAATCTGAATAAGGGTTATATTAATTGTCGTTATTTTAGAGCCTACTTCTTCATATCTAATATAAGCATCATTTAGGAATAGTAATCTTACCTTGTTGTGTATGGTCAGGATGTTGCCAACTTGTTTATCTTTCGTATCGCCAAATCTAACTACTGTTAACCTCCGTACGGCTCTCTTTGGTAAACCCTGCGTGGAAATGTATGCGCAGTAACGTATTTTTTTATGGCGTACTGATACACATGCATTTACTATGGGATGTTAACGATAGAACAGAGACAAGCAAACAATTTTTGTTTTTAAAATGTTCTGTTTTGTTTCTATTTTCTGTCTATATTTTGTTTAACATTAATTTTATGTCTAGATGGCAACAAAAGTAACTAGAAAAATGCATGGTAAACAAATTCATTAATTAAAATAAACTAAGAAGAAAAGGTATTTCTTATGCACTGCTTGCTTATAATTCTAAAGCTTTTTTTAGAAGCAATTTTGAGTGAAAGAATGAAATAAAGGAATAAATAGTGAAAAAAATTATAATTGAAAAATGTATAGAAAAAAAGGTTGTGTACAAAATTACATTAACAATTAAGGAAAAAGATATAAAATTAAAAGTAAAATATTAAAAATTATTACTTACTCTTTATTCCCATATATTACTGCTTGTAAAAAAAATTCTTGAACTGCGTATTTTTCTAGAAATCGTAAAATAATCGATATAATTCTATGTTACTTTGAACATAATGGTCGTGACATAATACTGCAATCTTATTGATTAACAGAATTTGCAGTGCTAATAACATCCCTAATTCAATTGAAAGGTTTGCTACAAAAAAGAGATAGCTCCAATTATTGAAGTTTGCAGAAATCCTGAAAATTCTAAATTCCAATGAGACAGATAGCTCCATCTGTTAAGAAACGCAAGAACTAAGAATTGACACTACATCTCTTTGGCATCAAATGAAAAAATATTTTTTTATCTAATGATATTGCATGTAACCCTAAATTTTCCCAAGTTGGAGTTACATCCTTTTTGCATCAAACCCTTCAATTATCAATAATCTAAAAATGCTTATTGGTGTAGGCATTCTTTCCAATTAAATTTAAGAAATACTCCATTAAAAAGTTCTAAATGTGAAAAAATCGTTTTTTTTAAGTACATCAGTTCATATCGAAAAATAATGATGTCCTTTAAAAATCTCCTTTCCTCCCATTTCTATCAATAGATCCTGAAAAGATTCTTAACAAAAGATAATGCGACAATTAATAAATTTCTAAATTGTTCTCTTTCTTTATGTTGTTGTATAAGGATAACACTGAGCATTTAAAATTCTTTCTTCCAATTCAGAAAAATAATATATATTATAAATTGATTGGAATTATAAATCAATTTATATATTATAAATTGATTTATAATTGAAGGAACTCTCTCCAACCTCCCTTACCAAATCGAAGATTATATTCTACTTTCGTGAAAAGGTTGGGAAGTATAATTTTCAGATGATTTTTCTAGAAAACAAAAATCTAATAAATACATTATCCATTACCTTTTACTGTTAAATTTAAAAAATGGCTTTTCATTTAATTTTTTTTACAGATCTAATGTAGACGTAATTATACAACCACCAATTCGGTGAATCTCATAACTCCCAGGAGATATCCCGAGGGACAAAATAGAACGTGACTAAACTAACAATGCTAAATATTTAGAATATAAGGAAAAATTTATATAATTAAAAAATAACATTTCCCAGGTAGCTCAGCCAATATTGCACAATACTGTGCGATATCATATGATATTAAATATTCCCCAATATTAAACATTATTGCGAATATTGATCAAATATTGTTATACAACATTGTACAATATTTGCTTGCTACTAGGGTTTTGAATTAAATATGTATTATTACAGGGAATAATTTATGATTTAAAAGGTTTGTCTTATTATTAATGTAATTAATTTGCTAATTCACATACAATTGTAGTCATTCAGTTTCAGTACAATTATTAACTGAAAGTTGTCTCAAAGCGGAAAACTGCATTACAGAGAGGCAAAAAATTCAAGAACTATTTACTAAAGTGGATGCACAAGAGCTATTTCATACCTAATAGATCAACGAATCACAACAGTCGAAAGGACTAGTTTGGGTTACCGATGTCAGTGAGCTATCGCTCGCATTGTTTACTTCTTGGCGATAATATAGTAAACAGTAAGGTATGGGGAAACTGTCACGGAAAGCACTTCTACTGCTATTGAGACAGCTAAACTCCAGCGATTCCTGAAAACGAAATTGGAACTTTTTCAGCTCACTAAGCGATGAGTGTGTTACAGCTCCATCGCAAACTAAAATTCCTGTATGTAATTCTGTCAATAATTTCAACTAATTAAATGTTTATTATTTTTTTCAGATTGGCTCTCTTCTATGTTGATGTCTGAAACGATCAATTTTAATAACAACTTGCATTAATGTCAATTTTATACGTTCGATATGACTTCATTTCGGCGGGAAAAGAGCAATCGCAGGCGAGGTGAGTTAAGCATGTTTATTATTGTTACTCAAGTACTTTTGATTGCCTCAGATACGTCTGGATGTTTTGGAGTTCTGTGGTTAAAGTTAATTTAAACTAGTTAAGACTAGAACGTAAAGCTATAATATCATGAAATTCGGTGTAATTAAATTAACATTTTTATGGATTTAATTATTAATAGAAAAATATTGTGATTATTTATAGAACATTAGAGAATTTAGAGTAATTGCATCGCACATGCCTTTAACTTCGGAAAATAGTGTTATTATTTTTATTCGGTAGTTTTGAAATAACCCAGAAATTTTTACGCATGTAGCTCATCGTAGATATCCAAGGCCGAAACAAAAATAATTTAGAAAACACTTTTAATCTACCAGATTGGCAATGGAGTAAAAAAACTTCTCCGTCTTTTTACTTACTGTGCCTGTGGTTTCGGACTTCACAAAGCCATCATGATTCAATATTGTTACGTAAATAAGCTGATAATTCATCGGAAATTTTTTTCTAAATCCGAATTGTTTCTTTATTATATTATTGTCGCTGAAACATTGATTCAGGCGTTTGAGAAGCTACGCAAGACGCAACAGCAATGAACTCTTCTGTTCCACTAGACCAGTGGTGGGGAAACTTTTTTTAAGACGGGCCATTTGTAATAACTAGACGATCGTAGCGGGCCAAAGAATAATGCTTAATCGTTAAAAAATTTATGTGTTCTATAAACATATATTATTACATACACTTATTATCTTAATAGTAAAAAAGCAAAAGGTAAGAAAATTATAAGCACAAAATATAAAATGAATTTAGTGTAGTTCTTGATGTTAAGTATTATCACTTTATTTTCTGGTGTCATTACTGGTTGATAGTGCATGAGAAAAATGAAATTGATACTGTTTTATCAAAATTTCATCATAGTCCGGCTCCATTTGCGAAGCAGAAATTCTTAAAACTGATGAAAGGTGCTCATCTGTAATTCTGTATCTTAAAGAAGTTTTCCTAAGCTTCATTGTTGAAAAGATTTGTTCGCATATATAAGATGATCCGAACATTGTCATTATCTTCAATGCATGAGTAATTAGATTCGGGAAATTATCTTGACTTAAATTTTTATAAAATTCTAGTAATGGCACTGTATGAAAAGTTTGTTTCAGGAGAGAATTACAGTTCAGATCTATTAACTCAAGTTGAAATTTTGCATCAACTTCTTCGTAATTAACATTGAATGGGGTCGCAAAAATACTAAACTCTGGTTCCATTTTTTCCAGTCCTGAAATCCCCTTTCAAATTCTAAAGATAGTTTTCTCAAATTAATTTCGTATTTTTTAATCTTATTGCTTGATATAGTGAATTTTAAAGATTGTATTCTTGGAAAATTCTCACATTCACACTCAAGAACATTCTCACGACGGCACTCTTAAACGGGCCGGATTAAACCTTTCCGCGGGCCGTAGTTTCCCCATCACTGCACTAGACACTACCGAATAGCGTCTACATAATTACGGCATTTTCGCCATCAGGAATAACATGCCCATTTTTTTTATCATAAAAGCATTAGATTGTACGTTTCATTATGATTTGAGAGCAGAGAGTTTCTATTTACGAAGACTACGAGAAAAAGTAAAATGGAACAGACTTAAACACTTCAATCGATTAATTGGTTTTCTTACTTCTAATTTCAGATTTTTCCAAAACATGGTAGGAAATTAGCACACATTCGACATTGTATCCTTCACAAACCTGTATAATTACCAAATTGGCGGGATCCCAAATCAAAAGTATTATTAAAGTAAGTAAGTAAGTAAAAGTTTATTACCAAAATTTTTAAAATCGTCTTCAAAAGTACTTATATACTCTAACCATTATTTTCCCGTTTCAAATTTTTCGCTGCCCTATATTTCCGAAACATCAACTATTGATAGCCAGGAAAAACTTAGTAGATTTAATTACCCTGGGCAGGTTTATAAAGTCCGCATACAGTAAATATGGCCCCACTACATTACCACCACAATAATTATTACCCATGCCATTGACACTAACACAAATTCACAATTCAGCCGCACATTTTCCAAGCCACCGAAATCATATTTCCACATTACCTCTCATTACTCTCACAGTAAACACCGAATTTCAAGTTCACAGAACTCGCATTCATTATCTAAGCCACTCAGGATTCCAGGAATCCTGGGTGGATTCATGGATTCTCAACAAATCCAGGATTCTCAACATTGTATTAAATATAAAATATCTCGCTTATTTTATATTGAATATACACATTACTTTTCGATAGTCACTCGCTCATTACCCACGCCACCGCCACCAACATCAATCCAATGTTCGCACTCACTCATTACCCACGCCGCCACTACCAACACAAATCTAGGGTTCGCACTCATTACCCACGCTATAGGATAATCTGTTTAATATTCGCAGATAGTGGATATTTTTTCTCTGCTCATTAAGGCTTACATTTTAATTCATTCAATTAGGTTTTAAATATTTCTAAGTATTTAATAAATAGCACTCGACTCAAAATTGAAGAGTAAGGATGAACCAACGGAATTCCTCTGGAATTAAAAACAAATTTGGTGCAATTTTCATTCAAATAATTTTCTAAAATGCACCTCATTTTAAAATTGCTATTCTCCATCTTTTCGTTTCGTTAATCGAAATAATTGATAGTTTTTGATATTCTCTAAATGTGGATTCTAATTGATTTCTATATCATACCTTATCTATCTTGCATCTTAAATGCCCCATCCAAATTGTTCACAGATCTAGGAAATTCTTCATAATCCTATTTTTAACAAATTAAGTTTATTTAAACTTAAGAGATTATTACAATCGATCATCATATTTTGGCTAGCAAATTATGATATGGGGAATTACGGATGTTTGCACAAAGTAAATTTTTTCCTGTAAAATGGTGAAAATATTTTCAGAGTAGTTTCAATATTATTTCATCAAGACGATTGCAGGAATTAAACCTCAATTTAAGTTTTTCTAACTGAATGATATTTAAATATAAGAAGATTGTTTGTGCAACACACAAACTATTTTACCTGACAAGAAATAAATTTTTGGGCATGGGTGTAAATATCAAAGACTTGTAAATACTTTTTATATAAATGAAAGAATTAATCCTTTTTATACATTCTGAAAATTATGTTGCTTGCTGGGGAACATTTCGGAAATCGATGTTAAAATATACAAGGGAACGAAAGATTTCGTGTTTCAGAATGGCGGGAAATGAAAAAGAATTGGAAAGATAAATTTAACCGATTAAGATTACAGTAATTTCGAGTAAATCGTCATTTTATTTCAAAATGAATGGCAAAGTGACTTTTCATTGCCCATTAGAAGAGAAATTGAGAAAACACACGAAAATATTTAGAATTCAAACCAATTTTGTTGTATAGAAAGTTAGACTTTCTCCTTTCTTATGATATGCATTAGTGTCTGTTGTCAAGTTATATTCGAAATCCATTGCTCATTTCGAAATTCCGCTATTACCCTTACAAATACTTTCCTGATGAAATAATTCGTTAGCATTTGGTTTAAATTTTCTTTAGAAACGTAATCTTATTTTTAAAATAAAATATTAGTTGCTTTTTATTTGTATTGTAATTTCGTGTAACTAATCTTCCAACCTCCTTTTTACATTAATTCCATGTATTTTGTTTGAATTAATCAAATAAATCAGATTCTTGTCATTTTATCAGCATCTGTATTTTGATTTCAGCATTTAGTCTTATTTAGTTATTAACATTCATTTTGTTTAAATAATGAGTTCTAGGAGCATACTATTACATTAAATTAATTCACGAAACGATTTAATCGAGAAATGTTGCGTCTTTTTTAACAATTTTTTTTAACTAACGTAGAATTTCGTTATTTTAATACCTAACATTTTTCTGAAGTATTTGATCTGATTATTTTACTAATATCTACAGTATAAAAACTTAAATAATCAGATTCCTATCTTTTAAAGAATGGCAAGTTATAGAAATGAGAAGGAAACTTAGCATATAACGCGTTGCCTTCAGCCATAGACGCATAAACAAACTTTAAAATTTCAAAGAAATTAAATTATCGGTAGATTATTCAATATAAAGAGTGCTGCACTTAACTTTTACAAGTGAACGATTTTGGTAATCAAAACGTAATGGGGTTAAAATCGGTTCTCGATCCTGAGTCATTTTGACACAGAATTTGAAATAAAAGTGAATTTTTAAATTGTCAAGTTGGAAAAATTTGTACAAAATATAGAAAATACTTTAAATAAAATAAAAGTTAATTTTGGACAAATTGCAAGTCTTTCCTATCATCCTGATTTACCTTAAATTTGTTTTCGTACGAATTAGGCTAAATGGTAGAGTATAGTATAAAAATATTAAAATTGATTGTAGAAACGTGAACGCAAAATATTTGGTTTACAAAGAATGTATTCCGATTCCTCGGTTTTCCATCCAATTGAGGTGCTTTATATAAATGTGGAAGCTATAGCCTTTTGGTGAAAGCCTTTACAAATGCTCTATCGTATGATGCATGAATTCGGTGAATGAGGCATATCAATAGAGGGTAGTAGAGGTAGGAATGTGTGTAGAGCGTTATCTGTACAACCAGAAAGAAGCAGTGAATTTAGTGAACAAGAATGGAATGAGGTACGAATTATGCGACTATTGAAAAGATATAATGCTAATCTTTATAGTCAAATACTCGATAATCCAGGATTTGTGGTTTTGGAGGCATGGGTAATAAGTGCGGTTACTATGGACTTGAGGCTTGCGGCATGGGTGATGTGTGGGAGAATCGGATTTACGGTGGCTGTCTCTTGGTTAATGTGAGAGATGGCTTAGTGCTGTTTTTTTCTGCAGTCGTGGGTAATGAATGCAAGAATTATGGATGTGGGGTGGTTTTCTTGGAGGCGTAGGTAACGAACGCTAGGAGTGTGGCCTTATATTGTGTAAATGAAAATTTCTAAGTGAAAGAATATTGAATGTGCGTTCAGACTGTAATTTTAAATTCCTTGTTTGCATAAAATTAAAGGGCCCCAAAACATTAGTCAAAATCAATTGTATCATTTGTATGAGAATTCTCATTTTAATCATGTAGCTGAGAGAATTTTATCCTCGGTAAGAGTACTTTGTAATTATAAAGTAGAAATTATGAAGGAGTATAGGATTTTTGAACACTGATTTAGAAAGTGGATAAATGATCAAGCCAGTAGTTAAAAAGGAAACAAGATTAAACGTTTTAAGAATTTTAGTTGATAATTCCAAAATTTTCATATTTGATATCTATAATGGGCGCTTTACCTATTGAATACATAATGGAATAATTCTGCCAAGTTTACTCTTTGCATTGAAATAATTTCAAATTTGTAGGTTTAGCTAATAATCGATTAATAATTGACATTCTATTTGAGATTATATTTTAAAGGATACCGTGCAATTAATATTCCTATTCTAATCAATATTGCAATTCATAATTATTATAAAGAAAAATTAAAATTAATATAAAATGAATCGGCACGTTTACCGACAGTGATAATGAAAGTAGACTAGACCCCCTTATTTAGTATAATATTTTATTTCTCTTGCAAACACATTTTGAATTAGTTTTCTCTTTGCTGGACTCCTGTAAAAATGATTCATAAGCGGTAAAATTAATTTTCCTCTAAATAATTAGATGTCCTCACATTTTCCAACTTCATTGAATTGGCTACACTTTACTCCTATTTAATATTGTATTGAAAAATATATGGAAGCGATTATTAAAAGCAAACATCTCAGAAAATGCATATTTTAACTATTTATATTCTTGAAATTTTCAATGTCTAGAATTGCAATGGTCCCATTTCCCTTGCCTTTATTTTCTTTCCAAAATGTTCCAGAGCATTTCATTCTTTTTTTTTTTTTTCATAATATTAGAATCGAAAGCATCAGCCCTTAATGCAACGATTAATCTTATTGACGAAGCATTAGACATTCTTTAGAAACCTCAGTTTGGCTCGCCATGGAATATCAATCGACAATGGAGAGGACAAATTTGTTTGAGAAGCTATACATAAAAATTCTTTCATAATAAAGTACCTCAAATTATTCGAACCTTTACACTTATCGAATCTTGAAATTTAAGCTGCGTAACCTAAAATTTCCCCATATAAATTTAAACAAAAGTTTGATAGTTACTTATTGCATGCAAAAGAATTTAAAATGGAAATTTAATGCAAGTCGGAAAGGTTTAGGAATTTAAAAAAAATCCAACATTGAAGCATTCTGGATAAATTACCCCAAATTACGATAACCTTGATTGAAGTGAAATAAACAACAAATAAAAGCTTAATGAAAATATTGAAGTATTTGAAAAATTAATGTTTTTCTTTTTAGTCTTAAAATTTACTTCCAAATATATTAATTTTATCATAATAAACTAATTCATAATGGAATGTAAAATATTTTTCTGAGACGCATCGATAATAAAATCCTTCTAAAATTGTTTTAAGATGAAAAAATCTTTGAATTAAATTTTAAACCAATTGAAAGTCATAAAATTCGCCTTAATTATTTTCAATAGAAATACCACTGGGGGGATTCTTAACTGTAGGGAAATTCATTTATTGCAAAGAGACTATTTATTCTTTAGATTGAGGAGGCTTTTTACTTTGAGTGTTTTTAAACCATTTGAAAGTTTTCAAATTGCATTGGGAAAACATCTTGTAAACTGTGAGTATGCGAAAAATATCCTTTATCTTTGCATATTTCATACAAGCAATCTATAAACGACGAGGATACTGACATTATGTAGACTTACGGGAAATAGGCGTATACTATACAATCTAATAAGTTGTAATGCATCTATCTGCAGAGGAAGGTTGCTTCTTGAACTGTCTATTAATGAACAGAAAGAATAACTGAATCGGAAAAGTTTTTGTTACTCACTTTAGTCTTTTTTTTTTTTTTTTTTTTTTTTTTACCAAAAAGCTTCTATTTTCATTTGTTTTCACTCATTAAAAGAAAATTTAATGTCATATGAATGATTAAAGATGCTATGCCTGAAGTTTCTACAAAAGCAGAAAACAGTACATAATTTTTAAAACTGTTTACTACAAGTGTTACAGCACCATTTCTTTTGTGCTAGAGTGTTTGCTTTTTCAGCTGTAGATACAAATTCCAGGGTTTTCAATATCGGGATTGCCTTGAATCTTTTTCTCATGATGGTACCGAAGCGACATCGGTAAGTTGAAAGAATTTTGATAATTGACATATTTTAATTTGATTATTAAGTTGCTGAATGGATTAGAATACATCCTTTTTATTTCGTTAGGTATTCATAGGTTGGACAATTTACACTGATGCTATTTCCTGGATAAGTTTAACATCATCAGTATTAAAACTGCTTTCTTGGTTCCAAATAATTTAGCGTCAGTTATCATGGATGCAGTGAAGTATTCCTTAAGATGACTTTGAAGTAAAGAAAATGGTCGGGTGAATTTCTGAATTTTAATATTTAAAACGGCAAGATGTGAAATTTCAAATCACTATTTGTTCTTGCAGAAAGAAAACATCCCGTAATGTAAAAAAAGGGGAAACCATAATTGCCTGGAAATATTTATCGAAAGAGATGCAACATGTTAGACTACCTTTCAACATATCCTTTGAAATTGAAGATGGCGTTCTGAGACTGATTTGTTTATACATGGGTGCCAAAGTAATCGACCACACGAAATTGGAACCAGCATGTGATGGAAATCTACGCATCTCTAGGAAAATGCTGTTTGAGATATAACCGTTTTATCATCTGCAGATAAAGAAAGAAACGTTTACAGGTAATTTTCATCTCTGTACCAATCCTGAGAAACCAACTTTCAGGACGAATAGAATATTTTGCTAGTATTAAATATTTTTCAACACTTCATTTGTTAGAACATTAAATAAGGTGTTTTATAAAGGTTATCTACAATTTTCTCCAAACATTTTAATGCCACAAGCAAGAAAATTGAAATTAAATGACCAGGTATTTGAAATGCAATACATACTGTCCCTTTTCAATAGAGCAGCTGAATGTAGTTAAACTTTTCGTTTCCGAATTAATAAGTTCATTCAATATAATCTGGGATTCGCCATATCACAGCTTGAAAAAATGGGAATGTAGATTGGTGATGAATGATTAAATTAACCGTTATTTCATACGTAGAGATGCAAAAGAGTACATTCTCTGAAAGCAAATTTGTTTAATAGTTATTATAAAAGTTTGAATTTATAAATTTTCGAAAGATATGAGCTGATAAGTCGGTGATATGAACTGGCAACGACTTTTTATTGGGTCGAAAAACAAAGTTACTAAATTTTTTGAAGTTTCTATGATGCTATCTGAATTTAACTTTTCGAAATTCACCATAGCATCAAGAACATGCGCCATATCAGTTACAGTGGGTCCCAAAATTGAGTATACACTTCGAAAGTCTGAAATATTTTATGAAAAATAAGCCAAATGTTACTGTGAAATAAACGAATTTTTCTGTGACGATCCTCCAATATTGTGTCTCCTGCTTTTTGAGCAAATAAAGTAGTTTCTTCCTTTTTTTTTTTTTTTTGAAAAAGCGATGAATATGAGTGTTTCCCGAAAAACAATGTCAGAAAATTGAGTATACACTCAATGATATTGTCAGTTTACTACCAATTTTTTTTAAAAAATGAATTCGTTAAACTATTATTGCCTTTGTACATGACAAATGTAAACTTTTTAATAGTTTTTCACTGACATAATTAACTTTTTTTGCAATCTTAAAATCGCGAAATGAGCTCTAGGAAGGAAACTTCAGAAAGTGAACATTGTTTAGTCATTAAATGGTCAGAAGATGGCGAATCTCTCCCAGAAATTGCTTCGTTAATTGGAAAAAGTCATGGTTGTATTAAAAAATAATTCAAAAGTATCGAAAAACTAGATATGTGGCCAATATTCCAGGAAGAGGACGTAAGGGCATTTTAAGCGCTACTGCAAAGAGGAAGATCATACGTTCCGTAAAGAAAAATCCAAAGTTAAGCGTCCCCAAGCTAGCATTGTTGATATCCTCAGAGATTGGAAGAACCATTTCAGCTGAAACTGTTAGATGTGTTCTTCATAATGCAGGATTTCATGGCCGTACTCCAAGACGAAAACCTCTCATTATTCACACCAATAATAAAAAAAAAGGCTTTCTTTCGCAAAAAATCATATTTCAAAACTGGAATCATTCTGGAACACTGTTCTGTTATCCGATGAGAGCAAATTTAATCTGTACGGAAGTGACGGACGATATAAAGTATGGAGACAAGTTGGGAAAGAAGTAGACCCTGTGAACACCATAAAGATGGTTAAGTATGGAGGTGGATCTGTCCTCGTTTGAGGCTATATGGCAGCATGAGGAATTGGAGATCTTGTCTTTATTGATGGCATTATGGAGAGAATGGTATATCTTGACATCTTAAAGAATAATTTACATAAAAGTGACAACAAAGTAGGACTTGGGTCAAACTTCGTTTTCCAGTAAGACAATGATCCAAAACATACGGCGAAGATAGTCAAGTTATATTTGTTTTACCATTGCAAGCAGCAAATTCATACTCCACCACAATCTCCAGATCTAAATGTTATAGAAAATTTATGTTCTCAGTTAGAAAAATCCGTCCGTGAACATGATGTGACAAGTAAAGAAGATCTAAAGAAGGTCTCACGAGAAGAGTGAGCAAAAATTTCGGTTGAAACAACAAAAAGGCTGGTGGAATCCAAGCCTAAAAGATTTCGAGATGTGATCCAGGCAAAAGGATATGCAACGAAATATTAATTTGCTTTTATAATGAAAATTAATAACGATGTATACTCAATTTTGTGGTGTATTTTTTTTTAAATCCAAGTCTCATATTTATTCTTTTTTTTAAAAAAATATCTTTGATTTTGTAATTTTTTTTGTACATATTGGAAGGGGAGGGAAATTAGTATTAACAGTAAAACACACGATTTCCTTTTTGCAAAATTTAGGTTGTTAGATAAAAACATACCTTACACGTCAAGCTGTATACTCAATTTTGAGGCTCACTGTATATTCTATTTAACCTCAGAGGATTTATTTGTTATACAATCAATCCTCTTACTGAGTCAAAAGTTCACTTCTGTGATAACCTTATTTTAAGATGCCTATTGCATTTTAAATCATTTGAAAACTTTTCAAAATGCATTTTAAGCCACAATTCTTTTACGCTGTTTCCATACTGTGTAGATATTCGTAATCTCTTGCTATGCTTCCTATGATCTCCAAGTGGCGAAAGTGCTTAATTATGTAGATTTGATTTGGTAGTATCTAGTGCAACAAAAGATTCCATTGGATTTGCGTCTTCTATTAATGAACAGATAAATGCAAATTTAAAAAGTTTTGGGAATAAGAATAGAATCTTAGACATCTTTATTTTAAACTATTTTACTTATACCAGAGTACGCTCATTTCGTTTTCATTCATTTAAGAGAAATTGAAAGCGTAATTAAATAAATCATTAGAGGCAGCAGCACTTGAAGTTTTTACTGAACCACAATGTATACAGTGGGACAAAAAATTGAGAAAACACCTTACTTTTTCTTGATAATTCCGACTTCCAATATAAATAGCACATAGACAAGAAGAGCAAACATGTTTTTATTTTTACACGTGAAAAATGGTTTAATTTAAAGTAAAAATAAAGTACGATCAACGAAATACTTCTAAACTGAAAAATTTCAGAAGCATTTTAGGTAAACTGTGTCAGATTACCTAAAATGCTGGTGTCAGATGTTTACCTCAAAATATTCTAATTTTTTGGTTTTGAACCACGTTTTCGAGTATGGTCCACACTATAGGTTGATATTCAATGGCAATGACGTAGAGGTACTATGTTGATGTGTGTAACTGCTGTTTTTTATGAAAAAGACACCATATTTTGACATTACGTGCACTCTGCTTGGGGCAGTTGTACTGCTGAAAAATGGATTTCCCATCTATACCCAAATTTTTAACAATTTCTTTTAGATTGCTGTGAATTATGTCCCCATAAATCATATGGTTTATAACAACATCTATAAGAATTAAATTTCCTACCTCGGATGAAGCCATGCAACCTCAAATCATGATGGAGTCATCACCATGCGGGAAGTAAATTATTTTGATTCAAAACGGTATTAGGCTTTCTCCATATAGCACGACAGCTGTCATAGTAAAAAATAGTGAGTTTTATTTCATTGTTAAACATAACTTCATTTCAAAAGTTAAGGATCTTCAATTATGAGATTTTTGCAAACTTCAACTGCTTCATTTGAATTTGCAAGCTGATGAACGGTTTCTCTCTAACATTGCGACTTTTATATCCAGCTTGTATAATAACATTTTGCGTAATTTCAGCACTTATATTTTTGCATATGATTTAAGAAATTTCTGCTGTAAGTTGGATGAACCAGATGGTTGCAGTAATCTTAAGAAATGTGTTAAAAACTTGGCTTTAAATCGAAATTCCATTTTTCAGCAGTACAACGAACCCAAACAGAATGTACGTAACATCAAAATATGGCATCTTTTTCCTTATAAACAGCAGTTATACACACCAACACAGTATCCCGAAATCTTTGCCATTGAATATTACTAGATATTGAGGGCTATACTCAAAAAAGATGTTCAAAAATGAAAAATTATAAACAAAAACCATTGAAAACAAGTGTTGGAAGATAAACGGGGTAAAATATCGTCCGTTTTCATCAAAAATTGGTGAAATCGATACAAAGACGTTTAGAGGTCATTATAAAAGTCAAGACATGAAACTTAGCCGTGAAACTTTCTTTTTATGCGAGCTATTGCAAAAATTTCATAGGTGTACTCTCAATTTTTTGAGGCAAGAATCTGAGTATGTTTATTTAAAATGCTTCTGAAATTTTTCAGTTTAGAAGTTTTTGTTGATTGTATTTTATTTTTACTTTAAGTTACACCATTTGTTACGTGTAAAAATAAAATAAAAATGTTTGTACTTCTCGGTAATGTGCTATTTATATTGGAAGTCAGATTTATCAAATAAAAGAAAGGTGTACTCTCAATTTTTTGATCCACTGTATGTGCTATTTACTAGAACAATAACATAGCGTCATGCCCTGTCTGATTGCGTTTTCAGATCCATGTAAGCTTTCAAGATAGCAGCAGTCTAAACATTGGTGAATATCTCCTTAAAATTGCACCTAATGAATATCGGCAAGTTATAAAACTTTTGATAATTATCGTACAGAAATTAGAAGAAATATTTATTTCATTAGGAGAGGAATAATTTAAAAGGCCTAGTTTTTATTTTATCAGGTATTCATTGGTCAATTTCCTTTGTCATTATTTGGATAAGTTATAATACTGTCATCAACAGTAAGACTGCTTTCCATGTTCTGCATAACTTAAGCACTAATTATGCTGGTGCTGGGAAATACTTACTTAAGATGGCAATGAAATATTGAAAATTCAACACTAAATTTTGATATTGGAACTATTTATATGACACCATTTTCATATCGCTTTATTTTTTCTTCCTGAAAAATTTCCTTCAAGGAGAGAAAAATCATAATTTGCCTGGAAGCAATTATCGAAAGATTTGCAACTAGTTCAGCTGTCTCTCAGCATTAGAGTCCTCGGAATTGGGGAACTTGGTATTTTGATACCAGTTTCTGTGCCTAGTAGCTGAAGCAATTGGGAGCCTGAGAATGGAGCCAGCATATGACAGTCTTCTGCACGTCGTCGCGCCTAATTACGAGTGAAAAACTGCTTCAACAGCAGAAAAGAAAAGGATTTTTACATCGTATCGTAACTGACGATGAAAAATGTGGAGTAAATCCAGCCATGCATTAACATCTTCAGCAAAGCCAAACATCCATGCTTCCAAGCTTCTGCTCTGAATTTGATGGGATCAGCTGGGAATAATTTAAGCTGCTCAAACAAAATGAAACAAATCACTGGAGATCGCTAAAGACTACTATTGGCACGATTTAGCCGAGCATTGAAGGAAAAACGGCCTCTATACGAGGATAAACACGACAATGTCATTTTGCTGCATGAGAATGCTTGGCCACATGTTGCAAAACCGGTAAAAACTTGCTTGGAAAAGCTTAAATGCAAAGTCATTCCCCATCCGCCGTATTTGCCGGATATTGCCCCTTCCGACTACCAATTGTTCCGGTCGATAACACATAACCTTGATCAGTAACACTTCCGTTCTCATGAAGATGCCAAAAATTGGGTTGACTCTTGGATAGCCTCAAAAGACGTGTCGTTTTCCCGACGTGGAATTCAAAGAAAGATGGGCAAAAGTAGTGGCTAGCGGTCGACAATACTTTCCACAACAAGTTTTTTAAGGATTTTATTTAAATAAAACATTACTTTTCACTAAAAAATGGCGAAAACTTATTCAACATCCCAATGATTTGCTTTTTTTTTTGGTTATTGGTCTGTGCTTATTTTTGTTGCTCTTCATTTTTTTCTCAACTTCATTCCTAACTTAAGTTATTTCTGTAAAATCCGGCATGCTCTAATATGTAAAAATATTTGTTTTAAGGGTGTCATTTTGGAATAAATTGTTTTATGCTTCCTGAATGAATGATACCATTGTGGAAAAATAATTGCAGTTGTCAGAAGGCAGTTTACTATCCTTTGTTTAATCATTAAATATTAATCATCAAAATAAAAAGCTCAAAGGATTAATTCAGATTCTATCCACAATTTTATTCACAGCTAGCGTTTTTCACACTCAAATGTAGTCGCATAAAAAATGAACTCTAATTAACTTTTCATGCAGCTAAAATTTATTTTTCAAGATATCAGATTCTGAATTCATAATTTATTAATTCAACTTCATTTTACTTCTTAAAATCATTATTATGTCGTTTTTCTTTTCTTTTTTTTAATGAAAATAAACTGAGGTTTTTTTAAAGTCTGCAATTAAAAGAGAAGTACAATTAACTTGCAGTATAAAAAAATTATTAAATTGGGAAAACGCAATGTTTTAAATTGTAACATGCAGCCATTAAATTGGAACTGATACTTTATTAAAGGGATTTTAACTGATACTTTATTAAAGGGATTTTAACTGATACTTTATTAAAGGGATTTTAAAATAATTAAAAAATAAATATTTTTTAATTATTTTTATTTTAAAGAAAGAATGTTTTTATTATATAAACTGAAACGTATTTAGAGTCGTTCTGTTCAGTCAATAGGTAAAGAGATTTTTATTTATAACTTAGGATTACTATAAATAAATAATGATACCAAGATGTATCGAAAAATATCTATATGCGTTGGACGATATATCGCGATAATGAGTTGTGTAGTGATTTAATTATGGATTTTTGTGCAATAGTTTATCCAGAAATCGAAGTTACATCTCAAATATTTATCAGAAATTAAATTTCACAGTGCTCCGTCTATTGAAATGATTAATTTAAAATAGTAATGAAAACTAATGAAAAAGATTCAATCTGACCACAGTTTTCATTTCACCAAATTTTATTTTATAAGAAGTCTTATGACCTCCATCTTTGGTAAAAGTGTTCGCCCTCAGCAATATTTACAACTATTTTAGATTATGCAGTTTACAATATAGTTAAAAACCTTAAAAAAAGCAGTTTAATATAAATAATGTATGTTGAAGTTCATAGCATTTGTTTAGTGTGTCCTTTGTATAGTTACACTTTAACTAAGCATTATCTAAAATTAAAATTAGCAAATAATAAAAGGATTTAATAAATTCTGAAATATATGTTAATTGTTTGATTTTTTTATAAATAAAGCATTTCATGAATGAAATTTATTACGTTTCATTTTTATGACATGTAAACTCTTTAAAACTTCCAGTGAAAAAAAAATCAATAGCACTTTTATATAATTATAGTTGCTTACATAAAAAAGATATTATTGAATTTACTTTACATAAAAAAGATATTATAATTACAAAAATAAATTTGTATTAATACTTCTAAATATTAATATATTTTGAAGACATTATTGCAGTTTATAAATTTTTTACTTAATTTGATTTACTTACTTTATATTGCTGAAAGACTTAACAAAGATAACGATTACTTTCACAATCAATCAAAAATATAAATTTCTGATCTCATAAAAACGAATTTTATTTGTTGAAGAAAAGTAAAAAAAGTTTTCTTCATTTTTAAAATGTAAAAAAAAGTCCATCATTCTTCAACTTACAAAACGTCAACTGAATTAGAATTTAACCATAATGCTTAATTTTAAGTGATGATACTCATAAAATGTGTTTTCTAAAGATAATTTTACTTTGAAAGTACAGAAAAAACAAATAATATCCTTTGTGATTTCCATTTTGTTAAGATTAGTTTGGTTATTAGTCTCTCCTTCTCTTTTTTTTGATATTGATACATCATTGGTTTCTGTTTATCTGCATAGATGGGTCCTTTCACCAAAGTCACAAAAATATCGATTTTCCTCTTGCTGTATATAGCATTGCTTCGTCATAGCCTGCCACCTGTTGGAAGAGACACCGAAGTAGTTCTGCTCGGTCGTCACGAATCGGCATTACCACGCAAGATCCGGGGCCTTGCTATTTTATCCGGCAGCCGGGACATATCATAGTAATCATATTCGCAAAATAATTCGGATCAAACAAGTATTATGTTCTTTTGCTGAAGGAGAAAGAAAATTTCCGCAGTAATTTGAGGAAATTTTTTTAAAAATATTTTCGTTTACACGTCAAAATGAAATTAATGCTTCACTTCATTGACATTACAGCTGAAAAAAGATTTATCGAGCACACATGCTTTGTAAGTATTTTTGCATACTTTCCTATTTTTTTTTTAAATGCTTTCATCTGACTTTTTTCAAGTTTGTATAGGTAGAGTTATTTAATGGAATTTCATTTACATATTTTAGATTTCTATGATTTTTTGCAGATGTACATTCTTGCGGAAGTACAATAGTGGAATATTTTGAATCCATCATTAATGATTTGTGTAATAACTTCTGTAAAAATTTACTACATATAGTTGACATAATCTAGTATAGGATATGAGTGTATAAATTCTTATATTCTCTAATATTTGCAATAATAAATAACAAACCGAAATTTAAGATTAATAAAAGAAGCATTTTGTTAAAAAAATAAAGGGATCAATATTTTCTTAATGAAATTCAAGCTCGTTGCTGTAAAAAAAATTACAGAGAAAGAAATATCATCAAAAAGAAATTTCTTGACATTCATATCAAGTTAAAGTATATCATAGTTCATATCTTATAAGATATTAGCTGATATATAAACGGTACTTCAAACTGATATAACAATTGGCGTATCACTTTGAAGTGCCTTAAAACAGGTGCTTGTTGTAACGTCTTAAAGAATTTTCTATTCCACCTCTCAGCAGTTATTTGTCCTTAGATCTGCAGAGAAACTCTTATATTCATTCTATAATGTATTAAACAGTACAAATTTAATACCCTTTGGGCTTGAAGATTTAAGTTTAATGACGATCAATTTGTGAAAAAATCGGTCATCGTTTAGATTTCCTTATGGAACAACAGAATATGAACGGATTTGAGTTCAAAATATCTATGTATATGCAATAGAAATTTATATAGAAATCACATTAAAAAAGTTTGCTGTATTTCGGGAGGACGTAGTTAAAAACTTTCGATAAAAATACTCGCACTCGCTAGAATGCTTAAAAAAATTCTAATATTTTATATAAGCTTTGATATATAATTTTAACAAATGAATTGTTAGTGTGCTTTATTTCTTTGTTGCTAACCAGCCGAAACTAAAGTCTTGATTTAGGAGCAGTACATAATGGTTAAAAATACATTTATTTCATTTCGGAAAATCCTCGAAATTGAGAAATTGAAGAGTTTGTAAGTTTGAATTTGAAATTGTATGAAATATTTTTATGAATGCAGTCGAATTGAAATTATTACATGCTAATCACCTTTGCAGACCAATTAGTTTTTTTGGGTTGCTTGTTATCATTTATTTCAGTTCATTCTTCTATATATAACTGCATATCTTTGATACCAAGAAATTCTAGACATATGTGCATATGCATTTCAAATGGCATCATGACATGATGGCTCTATTAAAATGCAAATGTATGAATTATTTATCTTAAAAATTTCGCCCAATTGTAATTTTACTATTTTATAATTTTCCTTTTTAGATATTAGATATTAAACTATGTCTTCCCATAAACCTACTAGTCGCTGTGGTATGGTGGTAAGGTCTCGGCTTGTGAGCCGTAGGGTTTCAGGTTCGATACCCGATTCCACTGAATAAGTTTAGGCGGGGTTTGTTGCATGTTAAATCCATCAAACCAAACGGCCTACCGCTGGTGAGGTGTGGTGTGTTTTAAAGAGATGGGTGTGCACAACTCAGGTGTCGTCTTCGTCATCTGAAAGCGTATTAAGATTACGAGGTTTGTCCCCAAATAACCCTAATATTACTCTACAGAGGAATGTTAATAAAAGGAATCCAAACTTAACATAAATAGTAGGAAATCAGATGGTCAGAGTGCTGATAAAAAATGAGAGGTTTATGCTTCAAGGTTGTAATATAACCTGTTGTTAAAAATTAAGCAAAAAAAAAGTTTAATAAAAATGTCAAAATTTAGCATAATTAAACATAGTTACAAAATTTGTATTACGGAAAAGAAAGTTCACTAGATATTCAAATAGTTTAAATTTTATTATTGTTCAATTATAAGAGCGGAAATCATCGCAGAGAAACTCCAAAATTGGCTTAATTATTAATTAATTTGAATTTTGTAAAATAAATTTCTAAAAGGTTTACTCCAAATCTCTTAGGGATATATATGTCTAACTTGACCCCGGTAAATCAAATGATTTAGCCTTCTAGTACCCCAACACATACACACATACATATTTATTCTTAGTAAAAATGAAAATGCATATGTGTATATGTTGATGCACTACAGACCAGATTGTTTGACCTAGATCTTCCACTTTCGTCCCAGATATATTTTGGAGTTCGAATGTGCCCACATAACAAACTTCTTTGGACTAGATAAAATTAAATTTTGATTTTTTTAATATATAGAGAGCAATATTTTCATTGATTTGAATAAAATCAAAATCGTTTTACTTGTTGCTTTAACTATATGATGACATGATTTTCTTCTAATTTTGAATGCTAAAGAAAGACCCAGTTTAATATATTAGTAGTTGTAGAGACGTATAAAAAATTGAAGTAACTATGCCACTAAATAAATTTAGAGATAGCCTGGGTATAATAATGTCATGGTTTCGTAGAAATGGTCCTCATTAGAAAAGTTCATTTGTATAAGGATAAGAACATATGCAGGACTATTAAAATAACACATCTTTTATGTCTGAAAACTTGACAGAATCCTGAACAGGAAGCTTTATCCAAACTTTTATGCGGAATTCAATATAACTATTATCTCCAACGACACAAATGATCGACAAAGGCGAGTGATTAATAATAAAGATAAAAACTCACTCAGTTCCCTCTAACATATAAGAAAGTCACCACGTTTTTAATGTAAATATATTCTGGTAGGCTATCAAGTAGCGAGTAAGTTTCTTATAGTTTACTTGATAACTTAGAATATCATAGGCAAAGAAATTATGATTTAACAACAAAACAAAACACATCTCTTTCCAAATACAGTGTTGTTTTTATGAAATTCCATATAAGTATTAGAGTTAGTAAATAGAACTTTTGATATGAGTTTCAAATCAATATCAGGATTTTTTTACAATATGATGAGACCATATTACTATTCCAGAAATACAAAAAACGATCTCTACGATATTCTAGAAAAATTGGAAAAGATGCGTTAATCCACAAGAGTTTTATTCCTTTTGACATTGAGAATATGTGAAAACTTAAAAACCAATGCAATGCTTATACCATTTCTTTAAAAAAATACCATTTCTTTTTTTTTTCTCAAATAATTATAATATATTTTTTTAATTCTTCTATAGGTTCGGGGAATAGATGTTCGGACGTTTTGGATGATCTTCGCTTTGCTACCGAGATTATAAAGCTCGATTTAATATTAATTGGTAAGTGTTTGCTTTGCTGAAATTTGTATTAAATATAATATTTCTGTTATAAAAAGTGTATTTCAATTACTAGAATAGAAGGCTAAAAGATTTTCAGAAAATAAAGAAGAATAGTTTCAATAGAATAAAAAGTAAAAAGTTTTTTCAGATATCAGAATGCGAAACAAAGAGCTCTAATAGTGTATTATTTACCTACATCTACATCCATTAAATTACTTCAACGGAACTGCATTTAGTCTATAAGGTAAAAGGGGGATTAAAAAATAAATATATAATATTTTAAACGTCTCAATAATATCTTAAATATTTTAATAATATAATAAAATATCCCGAAAATCTTAATAGTTATACTTAAAATATTGATAAGAAAACTATGCAGAATGAATATTATCTGAACGTTCTATTATCTGACTGTTTTTATTTTTCTGAAAACTATTTTTTAACCGTATTTTTCCATCATATTTTCTATAGCAGAAGAGGAAAACATAAACTATTTACATAACCCATATGTACCATTTTTAACTATTTTGCTCTGTTTCATATACTTATGTACAACCTACGATTCCACCATCAATAAATGAAGCTGTGCCGGAAAATCTTTTTTCACCCACTTTAATCTTGTACGATTTATATGTCTGTCATATGATTCAGTATATTTACAGATTTTTAAACCAAATATTAAAACCTATTACCCGTGCTTAGCAACTGCGTCTGCTTACTTTCACAATTCACTGCTGGATACAAAAGTTAACATTTTGTGATTGTACCTTAATGTAATATCAATTTAAGTCCTTTAACGAAATAATATTTTTGTACAGCACAAGCATCTTAGTGACCTTTGAGTTTTTCAAGTGGACATTGTAGGAAGGGGTGAAAGTCTCTAGTGAGCGGGACCTCTTGCATGATTCCTGAGAATTACTTGATGAGATGGTACAGCATCAGAATGATGCCATATCTTTCAATCGTTGCTTTATTTCGGTTTTTATGCTGTCTTGTGAGGTGCTACATTGTCTATAACGAAAATTCAAACTATTTTTTAAGTAAGAGAGAATTTTTATGGCGTGGGAATGCTTCAAATAATTGTTCGCATACTATTTAATTTTTTCGAATTTCATTTAGAAATGATACAACTTATTTGATGTATTTTATATATAATATTCACATCATGCTGAAAACAAATCAAAGAAATCTTTTTAAACACATTCTTCACGAGTAATTGGGAAAATATTGATATTACTTTTATTCTAAAGCTAATAAGAAGACTTCTAATGTTTTTTAACTATTATTCCAGGAAAGGCAACAAGAATCTGATGGATATGGCCAACCGACTTGTTTATTTGGTTCTTCCTAAGCGGCTTGGAGAAAGCTGATGTTTGACTTTTATAAATATTTCAATATTCTTCTTATTTTTAATTCTTCCTTTTTTGCTCCCATTTTGAATTTATAAAGTCAAAAGACATTTTAAAGGCCTTTAAAAATTCATTTCTTTAAGAAACCCGTGCCCAAAAAGATTAAAATAATGTTTCGAACATAGTTTAACATAGTTTCTTCTAGTTTCGAACAAAGTTTAAGATGAAGAAACATTAGCTTATTTGGAAACAAACAAACTTTATCTTAATTTTTCAAGAAATTACACTTAGCTAATTTTTAAAAAGCTTTTTAAATGGTAGTGAAATCCGAAATGGGGAAAGGGATGGACGAAATCAAAGAACCAAATATACGTATTGAAGCTTTTTGTAATGTACAAAGAAATGAAATGAATCTGTCAAATTAAATTGAATGTTCCCTGCTAAAATTCAACTCCTAAAGGACTGAACCAATTATCATTTATACGGAAAATGCAGAGATTCTTCATTTTAGTGAAATTTATTGAAAACTTAATAGACGCCAGATGCTTGAATAAAATCACAAATACCTTTTGGACTTAAGTTTAGAGTATGTGAAAACTATAATGAAATCAAACTGTTCATAATGTTTCATAAACTGTTTATACTTATTAAGCTTGGGATTTGAAAAAATTCGTAAAAAAATATTTAAGGTTTAGATTAAGATTAAGACTTTAAAGAGAAAATTTCAGAAACACAAATTATTAAAACTTTATTAAATTCTGACATAAATGGAAATATTTTTAGCGAGAAAAGGAATGATCATTGAACAAGCAAAAGAAATAATTTTAGTAAAGACATTCTGTTATGGGAAAGTAAAGTCCGTTTAATCTCCTTATATCAAAAATTGAGTCTTGTATAGTTAATGAAGTAGTATGTGTCTATATACTAAATTTATTGACAAACGAAAAATAATATAAATAAATTACTTTTATTTATCTTTACAATCTAATTTAAAGTATTTAATGGGAATAAATATGTCAATGCCTTTATGTTGCAGTTGATGATCATAATTGTATATACACAAATATTGTTAACGAATTATTTTTTTTATAAATGTCAAATATACCTTTTAATATTTCAGAAAATTTGCCTTTTAATATTTCAGAGAATTTTATAAAGAAAAACATAATACTTTGATTCTGAATAGAAAAATGTAAGAAAAATATTTTATTTTTAAATACTTTTTCGTCAGGCCTGTATAAAAATTCAATTTTTGTAGCTTTTTATTGTCATTCTCCACAGAATTTGATGAAACTTTCCAATTGAAAATGTATGCCTAATTGCAACAGTATCTCTTGTTCATTTTTTGGAAAACCTCCATATATTTTTACATAAGAGTTTTTTTACTTTCTTTTGATCATTCTTCAAATGAGCAAGTATTTTACATACGAAATTCAGCTGACCTTTAAAATCTTATTTTTTATTTAATAATTCTGAAAAAACAGTTCATTGGCTAATAAGAGCAACTAACAATAAGAAAAAAATCTCATACTCATACATGTTCCATCTAAACATGAACATTTAATAGATGATCGCATTATAATTAAGTATTTTTAACTAAACAAAAATTAGTTTTATTTCAAAATTCTAGGTGAAATTATAAAAGTAACTAAGTAACTTGAGCTGGAAACAATTGAAGACCCAATTATTTAGAACTTTTTATGCAATTATATTTTTATTAAATGGAATTGTATTAATTTCTTAAAGCTGAAGCAGCAAAGAAAGTCCATTCCACGGAAATACAATTTTTTTATTGTTTGAAGATGCAATTTTCAGTTCCACTCTCAGTTTACTTTTCCTTACATTATTGTTTAAATTATTATCTGGTTACTTTTTTGCCCTTATGCTCAGCAGGTATGAGCTTCGAATGCATTTTGCATTTCAAAAAACGGTTCCAAATTGGAAAGAAATCACAAACATTTAATTTAAAACAAAAAACAAATTGCATTTTCATGTATAAATAAAGAATCCCAAGATGTATTTAATGTATTATTTTTTGATACTGTTAAAAGTATTATTATAAAAAGTTTAATTTTCTTACAAGAATTGAATTCTCTTAGCTATTTCGGCCTGTAAAGATTAATTAGGAATTTAGAGTTAAAAAAATTATATATTATATTAGAAAATTATTTATAAAATTAATTTCAATCCAATATCTCAATAAAGTGCTGTAAATTCAATATAAGAAATATAATTTTATGGCCTATAGTATAATATAGTCTGGTTTTAATGTATTTGCACTACGTTTTCGTCTATTTTGTATACTTGCTAAAATTGTCATATTATGTACATATTTATATCAAAATTGCTATATATTATCTGTTTTCAGATATCAATTTAATAATATTATAATAAAAACTCTGTATTGGTTTTGTTTTTGGCTTTTATCTTTGTAACAATTTTACAAATCATTTCTTTCTATAGAATATGTATTGTGATATGCATGCTTATTACACTTATTTCATGTACATATAAGTTTTTTCTTAGATAACTGAAATATTTTTTATCAATTATGTCACGTCAAAAAATATATATCGCATATTAAAATCTGAATATCTTTTTTTCTTAAAAAAATTATTTTTTAAAAAATCGTGCATAAAACTTGTATATGAAAGATAATGCATAACTATTGAGATTGATCTCACGGATCCAATACTTTAATTAAAGTGGGATACCCTCTAGCATAAAATCATGGGCTTTGGGCAATGTCGTGAAGACTACAAGTGCTAAAATTTTTAATTTTAGAATTCTACATGTGAGAATATTCTACTTCTTATTACATTAAAGAAAGACATACTTTTCGATAGAGTTATTTTCACGGACCTAATCAGATATAAATTTCATAGCATTATAGTTTTTGATATAAAATTATTTAACAAATTTCATTTATTAAAGTCATTAAGTTTCTAATTTATCAAATTTGCCTGCACACAAATGTGTGAACTGATAGACCGAAATAAGCTTACGGCCCGTGGACGGTTTTGATTCAACATTTTATACATTTGTTCTTCAATTCGAATTTTTAAATTGGGTAAAATATGTCATTCATTAGCATATTTACATTTTGTGTTGATTATTTGCTCTCCGTCAGAACAGACAAATCAAAATCAGTAATCATAAATATACAGTGTTTCTAGTCAATTATGGAAAAACACACTGTCATCACAGTTTCACAAAAACTTAAATGAAAAGTTTAGGTAACGTTTATTAAATTAAATATCTTGACGTATAAAATGAATCTGGTAAATTTGAGAAGTAGAATACGACCTTAATGTTATCAATGAAACCTTAAGGTATAACCTTAAATTAAGGTTAATCCTAGAGGTATAACTTTAAATTTTTAATTAAATTCAATTTATGTATTTTTCACGTTTCTATTAAATCACAAAAATCTTAAATTTTATCATAAATAAAAATATTATGAAATGCAAATTTGTATGTTATTAGGAAGAACAAAAATGATGTGTTATGATAAAAAATAAGGCATATTAGGATGAATTATATAAGTAATATCAATCGCAGTATAAAATATTCTACATATATTATTCTATATTCAGTTTTATATTTACTGTAAAATCTGTATCGTTTCAAAAATGAGTGATTCTACATTTTTAAAAATCCGTCAGTAAAGAACAGTAGAGTGTAGTAAGACAAGAATAGACATATGTTGCTCAAATCGATGAATCTGAGATAAGGTGGATGAAACCATGAGTTTCCAACATAGCATCCTGTCTTCAAAGTAGTTATTTTAGGACTTTATTAAAAAGAAGATTATAACGACTTTTTCGAAAACATAATCGTTATTTATAAAAACCAGTGGATCTGGTCTCTCCAAAGGTTTCTCGCATACACTCTAATAAAATTGTCACGCCAGCAATCACTTTACAAAGTGTTACGAGCGCTATTGTCTGAAAAGCCAGATTTTACTTTAAGAATACTAGAGCTAGAATTTACTGAATTAATTGCGCGCGAAACTAATGTTTTCTTTGAGTGTTTGGCAACACCTTGTATATAGAATTGTAAATAGATTAGAAATAAATGGAGTCAGATTAACTACGTGTGATTATTGTTGTCTTAAAAACCACATCTTTAAAACGTATTAAGAGGAGAAACGACTGAATGATATGAAATTCAGATAGAGTCTCAACACAAAGCATTCTCATACAAGTTACGAAATAACAACTTTGGGTATGATTTTTTCTGGATATGCCATGTCGTCATTGGTGAGCTTATGGCGATTAATCGCAATAATGAGTTAATAAAATTGAAAATTGGAATTTGAGTTTCAGATGCGTTTTTCGATTATTTGAAACAAAATTTAACACAAAACTACACTAGTATTCACAAAGTTCCATGCCAATTTTGAATATTTAAGTCCTTGCACATTTGAACCATCTCGTTTACTTATTTGTAAGAGTACAAATTGACAGACAGTCGACTTGTAATTGAATTTAGGTCAAACTTTGATAAATGTCTACACTATAATTATTAAATAAGTTTACTGAATTTTATTAATCTAGCTTTCTTTATTTTGTAATTACAGAGTTAACTAATATTCAAAAAATCAAGACAGATGGATTTCCTCAGGACAGATTTAACTCAAACTTTGATAGAAATCTGCAAATTTTATGTGAAGACTGTATCAATATTACAACCTTCTAGCTCAAACCATTTTTCGTTCATCTTTGTCATTGACAGACGATCACCTCTCTAAAACATGTTTTTCGAACTCGAGAAGGTCTAAAACATAAAGATTCGTCAAAATCTTAAATGCAAATTTTTTAATGATCATTATGCTTACTCTAGACCATGTATACGAGAAAATAAAAAATGAATGTGTTTGTTAGTACTCTACAGGCTACTTGGAATAAAGCTACCAAATTTGGAGCATACATACTTTGGAGTATAGAAACATGCATCTCGTTGTGTTGTTTTGTTTACATATTTTTAGTAGTTTGCCTATTTTTATAGAGAACAAATATTATCTAATATCAGTTCTATATATATCTAATACATCCAATATTAGTGTTATCTTCTTCATTATCTAAATTATTCAATTATTATTAATAATTGTTATCTAATATTAGTTTCTAGCAGATATTACATTTTTAAGCATATGAATAAATCAAGTATGTTTATAATTTTCAAGTGGAATTGAGGTTCGAATATTTCCTGCCCGGATTAGAGTCCAATTGTGGGAACTAAACCTAAATTTAAATCCTTAACTCACCCGATTGGAATTATAAACCTATTTCATATATTCAAGAAAATTGGATTATAGTAGTGAGAATTTAGGGTATTTCACAATCAAATGATAAATGTCTCTTAAAATCTAACTATTCTTCATCTAATTCTGTGATTTCACATGTTTTTGAAACAAAATGGGCAATGTGAAATTTATCCATAACCATGTAAAGTACATTCCAGTTCAAGATAACAGTAATTCTAAATTACTGCGCTGCAAAAATATTCTTGGTCGTCAGGAGATCGGCTCTGATTAACCAATAATACAAGTTGGGGGAGAAGAGAGAAAACTAATATTATAATTCTTTATATTGATCATTTATTACTTTTCATTTAAAATTTTCCAAACACTTTATTTCAAATAAAAACTTTCATATCATTCCCAAATTACGTTCTAATAGAATGAATGAGAGGGTGCGGGGTGACCTTAAAATTTCATCATCGGAACCAGAGGGTTACAATCTCGAGTCCTAATTACGCCGACGAACCGTCGTGCAAGCGAGATTGGTGAACATTAAAACCGTTGGGATTAAATGGCTCCCACTGGTATGGTTTCGGAAGCTTGAAAAGAGGCTACCAGCGCATATGTCGTTTTATCAACGGACCGTAGTTCAAAATTAAGAAGTCCGACCCAAAATTAGTGTTTCTTTAAACCAGAACGTTAATCTAACTATATACTAAGAAATTGAGACCTTCTAGTAGAAACTTGAAGGGGAGAGAAGAAACTGCAGATATTGTTTTTCCTTTAAAAACCTTAATTCGGATTGTCTACGGGTTTTGTTAGATGATTGACGAAATATAGAATTTGCCGACATTCGGCGAATCGCAGTCAAGCATCCTTTTCATAAAAAGAAAGAAACTATTAGAGGTATTATGCGAAATGGTTGCTTTCTTTAAAGGTAAAGTTTATCAATGATGGACAATGGACGGTCGAGACCAATTTCAGTCCACCGATTCCAATGAGAAACGTTCTAAAGTATGGCATGTTTTCCTGTAGAATGATCTAATGCATTTTGTAGCGATGTACGGCAAGTTTTACTTAAGATTATTTTAAATATTTGTTGTTCAATGCATTCGGTTTATTTTTTAATAAATTTTCGTAAATTTTAAAATCAATTTTAAGCATTTCTTTTGATGAAAAATTTGGGGATGTTTGAAAGTAAGATATAGTTCTAATTTTCTACCGGAGTATTTTTTGTAAGATTTAGCAAACAATATCACAATTTTACCATAAAGGAAATGAATAGTTTGCTGTTTTTAACAAATTTTTCTGTTGTAACTAATAAAATTAGTTTCAAATAAAGCTCGCTGGTTTTAAAAAGCTTTTAAAGTTTGAAGGATGCAAGATGCCTTTTTAGTTGTGTAATATATATATATATATATATATATATATATATACCGGACATATAGACTTCTCCAAAAAATGCGTTTCATTCACAATTTGATAGAAGTCTATAAATTTAGGATAAAATCCATTTTCCAAATCTATCATTCTAGTCCAAAGTCTCTTTGAATTATCGAGATCCATATAGGCATACGAGTGAACAGACATAATGTCAAAAAAATATTTTTTTGAATTTATGGAGGTATTTTGCATAAAGATTCTTCAAACTTCGAATTCGAATTTTAAAACTATGGCAATGAAGTATAAATGTATAGAATTTTCTCTATACTCCGTATGCGTGTTTTCCATTACTTTTATTTATTTTTTATTTTTACTGTTTATTATTTATTCCAGTTATTATTTCTTATTCTATTGATATTCACATATGCTATATCTCACTTTGCTTAATTTCGTTGTATTATTGTTTATTTAAAGGATTCAAAAGGGCACCACGCTTCCGCGCATGCGTTAAGGTGGGTTTGATTTGTTACAATAGGGTGAAAGAAAACTGAAGGGAGGAAATATTTAACAGTAAAAAATTCCGAAAATGTACACTTACTTACGCGTCTTGTCCCTTAGTGAGGTAGAATAGTCAAAAAGGGGTCGTGTCAGGATACTAAAACGAACAGTAAATGATTTTTCTGTAAACATTTTGGCTTCATGCTAAGAGGGCACTGCATGTACTTCCATGCATTTGTGCCTTTTTCCTAAGGGAGGGATAGACAACCTGCCGCTCTTTTAATGTAAAACTTCTGTTCTCCAGTTCTATACGAAAAATTAATAATTTATTATCAAGAAGATAATATATTTTTCCTCTGAACACAAATAAAAATGAGATCAACTTTGAGCCATTTAGATTTGATACTGGATCACTTCAAATGCAATTGCTAAATTTGAAAATCAAAGAGTTGCGGAGTGACAAGTTCACAGAACTGAAGAGGAATTTGGAAGTGTTGGAGACCC
Source organism: Argiope trifasciata (assembly GCA_026543055.1). NCBI lineage: Eukaryota > Metazoa > Arthropoda > Arachnida > Araneae > Araneidae > Argiope > Argiope trifasciata. Next base: position 136,692 of record JAPMOQ010060643.1, read on the forward strand.
AGAAATGCATGCACATCAAGCAGCACAAGTGGACAACTCTAAACGAAATTCCCGATATGAGGCCTTCATATTCAACTCATGAAATAGTCTTCTAGAATGCTTCATTGAGGTGAAGAAGGAAAACTGAAAATTTTTGTAATCCGTTGCTTTTGGCTCATCCATTTCAATAGGTTGCCGAACCCTGCCTTATGGGATTCGCGTTGAAACGACCGACAGAAACGCTAAGAGTAAGTAGAAGTTTCTTGATTGAATATTTCTTATATAAGAAAATTAAAATTATTTATAAACAAAGACTAAAAAGGAAATAGTGAAAAACATCCTTTTTTGTGAATTAACAAGTGTTTTTAAAAATAGTTTTCATCAAATTCTCTTAAAATGATGCAATTGCTCTTACAGTGATAAAACTTATTTCGAAATAATAAATTCTTTATTCACATTTTTCTTTACAAAGTATTTTTTATATAAAATTCCATTTTATTCTCCATAAACAAATCGTGCTTCTTCAATACTTCATATTCAAATAATGTTTTGATTCTTATAGTGTTCTATTCAAATCATTCCACTGAAAAAAATATTCATCAGACACACATAGAGAAATAAACAATATTTACGTCAACATCTTACACCGAAAAAAATACATTTTTATATACAAGCAGGAAATAACAATACATATGTACTTATGGACGGATTCGTAAGGGCTATTAACTGGTCACTTGGATCAGTTATTTTTCCAACACTAATAGTAATATACTGATGACTTCATATAAGCTCTTAACACAAGTTCGCAGTTTTAAAGCTGAACTTTAAACTGTATGAATATCTGTGGAGATTAACAAAACCTTCATCTTAAATCAAGAAATTGGAATAAATATGCCATCAAAAGTTGGCTACATTAAAAATTGAAACTTATCATAAAGCATAAAGCATTTGGGATTTCCTTGAAAAATTAATTGTGTTCACTTCAATACCAAGAATCTCTCAATTTTATTAAAAAAATATGAATAATATATTATAAGCTCATATTGCAAGATGAAAGATTTATCCCATTTGAAATACTTTTCGGAAATTCTTTAAAGTAGTCTGATATTTCATAATAAACTAAACAATATACTTTGAAATATTTTTACAATGATGGGCTGGTTATTTAAGAATGATTTCTGACAAAATAGATCAGAGATTTTTTGAAGTATAAAATATAGAAAATTAAGGCTAAATAATACGCAGGTCTGAAAATATTTTATCCACATAACTGTTAGTTCTACTGAATGAATATTTCAATGTTCATGAATGGCTGTTCACGATTTGTCTGCCTGTTGAAGATTGCACATGGCCATTAACTCATTTTGGCTGAAATTTACTTTAATACTTTCCCCTGTTTTATTTAAGATGAAATTTTTTTGTCTCATTTCTCCTTAGAAAAATATTCATGTTATGAAGAGCTCAACAGACTGATTATTAATCCTTTCTAAACAGGCAAAATTGGCAATTAACTTTGCCAAACAACTTTAATATGATATGTTGTAAAGGAAAGAGGAAGATAAGATTCACACGACGTCTATCTTTCAAATTAAAATATTCCAATGAATGCTTTTGTCATTTCTAGTTCTTTGAGCAAGTCCTATAGAGCTTTTCTCACGCCATTTTCTCTGCAGAGAGTGAAGAATAATGGACATATGGCTAGATTAAGCCTAAAGCCCATGAAGGATAATATGATACTGAGATACAACTGTCAAAGAAAGCTCTTTGCTTCAAGAATCAGAAAAAGATGATAAGACATAACTTTTCAAATTCCTCGTCTTGAAAAGGGTTTCTACCGCGATATGTTGGAACTGGATGTGTGAGACATGCTGCACAACATACTGATATCATCGCTGGACACCTCCCCACCGACCGGAAACACCTTTATGAAAGGCGCAGCCCTCATTATAACTTCTACGGCATCCGTCCTCCCTAATTCTTTCAGCTTGTCCAATAGACAGGATACGGTACTGGAGGGTTCTTTCAGCCATTCTCGAAGGATTCTGGAGGTCGGACTCTCTGCCGGATTGTCTCCAGGGTCAAGGTGGGGTAGCATGTCCGTCAATCCCAGCAGGACCGCTAGCATGCACCAATCCCTCCCAATGGCCTCTGGAGGGTCCAGCAAAGCACAAAGTTTTTGATGAACTGGTATCGGAAGATGGGACGCGTGCAGCTGAGGTCCGAGAACCACCCCACCACCAGCATTATTGTTATTGGAGCCAACAATATCTACCGATCCAAGGCAAATGACATCAGCTAATTGCTCTTCAACCGATCCATCCGGGGTTCGGACTGTGCCGGAAAGGCCATGCTCCAGAAGGCCGGTGAGGAGGCTGTGAGATGGATGGCTGAGGGGCTGGATTTCATGTTGGCACAGTTGAGTTGGGCTGATGGCATGTCGCTCGCACAAAAGACCGGGGCACATTTCAGAGAGTGTGGTATCGATGATACCCAATAAGCTGGACAAGAAGTAGAAACTGAAAGAGAAATAAACGTTTCTTTCTTATATGTTACAATTGATATTTTAAAATTATTAAATTGGTATCTGAAGATACGATTAGCTGTTTTATTTGCAATCCTAAGGAAAGTACTGTTTCCTATTCGAAAAATATATGACTTTAAATATAATAAGTGAATAATTTGAGCCCGACTTTATTATTTTATTAATCTTTTGAACCCGAATTCATTTTCTAATAAAGTCAAGTTCAAATTATAATTTACTGGTTAGGCATAGGTCATAACATTATGCTGAACTTTTATACCTTTTTCAAGATTGAACAAAAGGCTCTTAGACCGGTAAATACGTGGGATAATAAGCTCCGTCAATATTAAATGGTTACCAGTGTTAGGATGAAATTTTCTGAATAATGCATCAAAACTTATGTTTAAAAAAATCGCTATCAAGCGTCACAAAAAAAATTAATAAAAATCTTAAGCGAAGGGAATAAAACTAAAACTTATTTTTTCAATTTTAGTATTAAAAAAAACTATGCACTAAAAACGTACAAAGAAAATTAAAGATTTTTCGGAAAATAAATACTTACAAAGCTTTATTTTACAGAAGTCCTATAGATAAAGATTTAAATAAAATATCGTAACATGCATACCAATGCATAAGAAAACTGAATTTCTGCTTAAAGAATGAAGACGAGAAAGCTCACCTCTCAATTCGCATGAAGCAGGGAGCCCTGACCTTGACGTCGATGGATTCTCCGAACTCTCCCAGTGTGATCTGACCTTGAATACTGCTGCAAGTGAAATTGCTGCCCTGTCGCCACTGTTGCAGGACGCAGTCTGAGGACACATGGTTCTGCGAATACCGCCTCAGTTGCACCTACAAATGTAAATGAAGTATGAAAAATTCCTTAGAACAGTAATACCTGAAAGAAAATATATGATAAAGGATACATGACACTCAATTTTTAGACGAATTTATTTAATTACATCTGTCTGTATTTTCGCGTAAATAGATTTGGGTAATAAATTTTTCATTCTTTTCCTACGAGGCTTATTTTTGCTATTACTCTCACAGTATGAGGGCTCTTGAAGCTCATAATAACATAATTTATTAAGATGACAGTGAAATATTTATTTTCAGAGCTTAAAAAGCAAGCTATAAGCTAATTTTAATTAAATTTGATTTCATATGAGGGATAGCACATAATTGTCAGGTAAAAAGATTAAATAAAAAAATTATTAACTGGAATAAAGAAATAATTTTAAAATTAAAAGGGAAAAAAAATTAATAACGAAATTTTTAAAACCATGTTTTTATTAATGTTGAAAATGCAAAAAAGGATTTGTCAAATTTTTGAGACAAAAGCAAAAATTACAAAAACGTGAAATTATAAATACCATAGGAATGAGATTTTTAGTAAAAGATATGTAAGGATCAAAAGATAGAATTCTTATTCATTAAAAAATGTATCATGAATTTAATTGAAATTTCATTTAACTTGAAGCATTTTTATTTGAGCCTACATATTTGAGTACATATAATATGTTGGGGGAAAAAACAAATAACAAAAAAAAAACCTGCATTTCTTTTTAGTTGAAATCAAATATTTCGCTAGTGGGTTAGGTGCTGTGTGAGGAGATGAGGATTTCAGATAAGTCTATTTTTTGCATGATTCACCAACTATTTTTTAAATGCAGTCTTCAAGGGGGATTTACTATGAATGAATTTGTTGATGTTCTCTATGTCGAAATGTGCACCTTTTGCTTCTTGGATAAAAGGGTATTGTAAGAGGTATTAAGGTGGGGTGGAATGTGAAGTGTATTTTGCATAAAATATTTGCTTAACAGGTCACATAAAACAATGGCTACAGCTATCTAATTTTCTATAAAAGAAATAAACAATAATGTGAAGCAATTAGTATAATATAAACTAAATTGATATATTAGCAATGCTTTTTTCGTGATTTAATGACACAATTTTCGAATACCTGTAGTCTGGGAATGACGCAACGGAGAAGATGCTTGTCCGCCGGCCAGCTCTGCAGGCGAACACCTCCGTAGACGGCGTTGGTGTAGCGTAGGTCCCCCTTCTCCCACAAGTAGTCTTGCGAGTCGAGCATATTAAAACAGGGGAATTCATACTCAATATCACCGTTGCTGTCGCATTGTGTACATAGCTGAAGAGACTCCAGCACCTGAAAGCAGAAACACATTCCTAACTATAGTCAAATATAAATTAAATTGATTCCATATAATTTAATACAATCAAACCTCACTTAACGAACAAATCAAAATGTAATGTATTAATTTAACTAGCGATATTAAGCAGCAAAGAGATACTGTGACATCGTAAATTGGATTAGCCATTGAGTGCTTTTTTAATGAAAACTTTTAGATCTGCATGGAAATTTTGGCCCAATGGCGTTATTAAACGTGACTCTGAAGGATTTCTGCGAGTGCCTATTGTTGTTGTTTTAAATAACACTTGTCATTGACAAGCCGCTTTACTAAAGATCCATTGCTATTTAAACCGATTTTCTTTTTGCTTATCTTGTTTTATCAGTAAGACCTCATCTAGGACCAAGAGTACAAGTTAGCTACTCAAGCGTCATAACTCTTTTTACGGGGTTGATTTCATTCATATATTTCGTTCATCATCCACAGGTAGTAATTTAGACCGGAACCAGACAACAATCACCTTTGATTAAGTGACCCCAGTAGTATTACTCTCGACAGGGAGAACTTTATGACCATGGCAGATTTATACGTGCGCTATCCAACCCCACTGACATGGAGTCTTCGATTGGTGGTTCAGACTTACAACCTAAGGAATGCGAATCCAACGTCCTACCACAAGGCTAACCCGTCTTCAAAAGTTAAATGCCAAAAACTCGCGGTGTTCTCACTTGGTCATTCTCCGAAGTACTGATCATGTTCGATGCTGTTTAACTGCAGTGAGCGGAGGAGAACCAATGCTTTCAGCATAATGTGGTTGTTGGCGAGAGTGCCTGTGGAGCCTTAGTCGATTTGATTGTGTCTTTGGGCAAAATTATGGAACCACAGGTATAGGGCAAAGACACCCATTAGATAGTGAAAACTCGAACTATTGAAGAAATAGCGGAGGTCTAAATAACAGACTCAGCAACGAATCTATTTATACTATTGTAATTTTCAAAATGGAACAAGATGAGTCATACATTTACAGTATTTTTAATAGTTTCTTTGCCTAGTAAAGTACCTGCAGAAGATCCAAAGCATCAGTATCAGGAAAGAGGAGTTGGATATCATCAACAGTATAAGTTCCAGTGATCTTGGCGGTCTCTAAGTGTTCCTGAGATAGCATCTGTCCGATGATGTCAACGCATAACCAGCGAGGATTGAGGACGATAAGATCCTGAGTTTCGAGTCTCAAAAATAGTAGCTGAAATAAAACGTTAATTTACTAAGAGAATTAAAAATAATGTTTGTTAAAAGACCTTTATTCATATGGAATTTGCACCATTTCATACATAAAATAAATTAGAGATATGCCGTTATTTTTATCACGTTTTTATCGCTGTATTTATAATTGTCACAATATTATGCGTATCTTAAAACCCGCGTAAAATTACTCAAATATGATAGCTCAATTCTTTAATTGTATCATTCTGTAAAAGATACTATCAAAACGATACTAGGCAAAATTAACAAAACACAGTCAAATCGAAGCAGAAAATTTAGTGCTGAAGGAATAGCTGATATAAATTTTATTATGTGATAAAAGTATTACCAAGCTGTCGATGTACAATTTTAATGTTTGCATAGTCTTGTAGCAAGAAGTAATTACTAATAAATCATTCTTTAGGTTTGAAAAAATAAAAATGACATGAAAAATGAAAATAAAAAAATGACAAAACGTTTGCCAAATATGGCGTTAATTGACTCATTTTGAACCATTCTAACAGTGTGTTTCTACGGCAAAAGAGAAACGAAAGATCTTAAAGCTGGAAAAAACCGTCAAAACTAGACACGACTAAACCATTTGTAAAATGTAGCTCATAATACTGAAATTTTTGCTGAATTGTAAGATTTAGCATGCGCATACTTCTCCCATCAGCTGCAGTTGCTCTATCATGACTTTGATGTGTTCCGCTGTGGCTAATGGGTTGACTTGCGAGTGCACCAGGTCGCAGAACTGCTGGTGGGACATAACAGGAAAGTGAGTGGAGCTCTGCCGCCATCGCTGCAGGTGGACTAGCATGGACTCCAGAAAGCCCGTCTGTTTTGGCAATTCCTGAAAGCAGGAGAACATCATATTAATGTATAATACCAAATAAATATGGAGTGATAGTGCAATCGAGACTGCAGTGTACGAATTTCAAAGTATAACTCTGTACTATTCGGAGAAGCAATATGATATTGTTTCTAGGAAGAAAGTTGGCTGAAAACTCGTAATTCTGAAATTAGTACTTTTAATTGATGGAGTATCTTGACTACACCATTAACGCCAGAGTAATCACAACTAGTAAATTAACTGTAATATTGAATTTTGACTATTCGAAGGTTTTATTTTCTAAATGAATAAAGTCTATATTAATTAGTAATTTAGTCTATATTAATAGTAATTACGGTCCTAAATGGTTTTACCATATTAATAATTAAATACTGAAATTTTGAAATTTCACAAAAACATTGTGTAGAAAATTCTCTGTAATTCCGCAAGGGAAATCCAATTTCTGTTTTATTTACTTGCTTAAGTCTGATGATATTTTCAAGTGATTTTTGAGACAAGAGAACAAAAGAAAAAAACTAATCGCAAAATAAGAATTTATACCAGGTCATATTACGCATTTCTCATCGCTACTGACGATGTGCATCACTGACGTTGAATTAAGATTTCATACCATAATAAGATCGATAAAAATACTTCATGTATTCTGTGAAGGGAGTGGTGTGTAAAGTAAATGATACAACAATATACAATGAACTAATTCACTTCTACAGTTGAAAGAGCTTCTCTCATGATGAGAATCATAGAAAGTATCATTTTTACAGTCACCGGAAAAAGTGGAATTACTGGTCAGGATATGTCTGCAGGCCATGGTCCGAATCTATCTTGTCTAATTATCAAACTACTGGTAGTTAAACGATGAGGCAGCATCTCTTCTTAAGTCTCCTATGTTCCATTAAAGGGAGTATTCATGATTCTTGATGCCAAATTTAACTGTAAATGCTCAGGTATACAAAGACCCATTGGTGAGTATTGCAGCTAAAACAGCAAGGTAAAAAAACACAATGTTCAAATTGAATCTGTGAAGGCGTTTGTTTTAGTGAATATAATCAACCATTCATGAAATAAAGAAGTATTGACACAAATCTATACATTAAGACATCCCAAAAAGAAAAAGATGAAGGATTGCTTAAATAGGTGTATATTTTTCATAACCCTTAAGTTACATTTATAAAAGATCTCTTGAGATTTCGTCCGGTTCGAATCTGAAAGCTAAATTAAAAGTCTATAGATATTTCACCTGCGTGATGGCGTTCTTGCAGTTAGTGACATGTTGCTTGAAGGATTTCATTGCTTGCGATCCGACCACATGAGCGTCCATGACGTAGACGGTGTCATGAATGTCAAAGATGTAGCGGAAACGCAGAAGAGC